>VZDJ01000346.1:2095698-2149035 GCA_008694505.1 Cyanoderma ruficeps
GAGACAGCTCCCCTCCCTTCCCCTCCTTTTCTTTTACAAGACATTTCAGATTGCAAGGAAGAGCAATATTACTATTCCACTTACATCTCAAAGAAGTGTATTATAGAAAAAGTAATGAAAAGCAGAAGAAAGGACCTTTCACAAATCATGTAATTCCTTCTTCTACCACAAAGCTGAATCAATGATGTCTATGCTGTCCCTCAGAATTGACAGTGGAGCTATTCTTAAAACATTTCACGAATGGAGATCCCACATACTTCTGTGATAATATCATTCAAATATTACTAAGGAAAAAGATAGGTCCCCCTTGTTGCAAAGTTCGACCCTGCCGTCTATTTCATAAGTTAATGTGGATGCCAACACACTGATTAAGGTCTTTTTCGTCTTATCATTCTTGGTTTTGCTTCTGTCTTTCTTACAGGCTCTGCCTGTGCATGCGGGACAACTCTGGTTATTTGCATTGTTGACAATGAGTAGGAACTGATAAGGTCCCACTATCAAACTGATTGTTTCTCCAGGTTCTGTTTACTCTGGCCTTATGTAAAGCAGAGTCCATTCAGACTCGGGATGTACCACAGCAGCATGCTGAGGCTGTCCCTGTCACTGGCTGCGCTGTGCTCTGCACAGTGACTCTGCTTCTCCGCTGACCCAGGGGGTCATAATTTCTTGGCTCCCCTGCAAGCCTCAGGATTCACGTGGGAAAATGGGAGTGTGGTGCTGAGTGGAATGAATCAATCCAGTTCCCATTTTTAACTGCAGTTATGCTGTTTAGGTTGGGATGAAGAAACAGATGGTCCTTCAGAAAATCCTGGAGTTTCACTTTCACCATCTGATGTATTTCCTTTTCCATATGAGAAGAATTTCCTTCTGTCTCTGATGGCATACAGCTTACACCTTGATTACTAGGCAAGACCAGTTTTCTTCCTGCCTTTACACCAGCACGCTAGGAAAATATATTTATTTCTCTTAGTGCGATCTACAAAGGGACACCTAACAAAGTTCTCTTAGACAAGCACCTACAACTAAGCAGTCCAAGTAAAATTATCAGTTGCAAAGTCTGAGAACAGTCTGGGGACTGATGTTGGATCTTTTGTTCTTGCACTTCTTCTAGGCACTTAAATAATGCAGTTACTGTGATTTGAATTTTATTCCTTTATAGACAAATCTAGCAACAGCATCTGATGGGAGTTGTAACAACTGTGGCACACTGTGGAGTTTGACTCATCTCACCAAACCTCAACTGGAAGACCAAGCTGAGGTGCTTTGCTCCTGCCATGGCAGTGACGAAAGGCAGACATGGCTTGAAAATACCAGGTGGCAGTCAGAGGAGTAAACTGCCAAGCCCACTGTGAACACACTTTGTTGTCTTCCAGAAACACGCATGATACACTCTAGCCCTAGAAGCCATGATACAGGAGAAGGTACAGAGCCCACCCCTCACCCCACAAACCTCACAGGAGTCGTGTGAATTGCACAACGTGCTCCAATTCATGAGTCACACTAAGTATATACAAACTGTAGATGGCCGGAACTGCATGCTTACAAGCTGTGTTTTAGCAGACCTGTTGTCTAGCTGTGCAAAAATTGTTTAGTTGTGAAGTCAATTGTTTTTGATTTTTGTTATTGCTGTTAAAGATCTTTAGATGGGTATTTTGTGTTAACAGACAGTGGCACAGAAATAGGCACTGTCATTAATTAACTGCAAATACCCGTCTCTGAGTTTTGTGTTATGTTGGACTCCATTGTTTTGATTTCTTTTAGAGACTTCTAAAATCCACTGGACATTGTTGTTTCTATGATCAAAGCAGTTTTCTTCTAGGAATCTCCAGCACAGGAGGTTCTTGAGATTTTCTCCACTTGGGTCAGCATCTTGGGTAGCTGATGAAGAGCTTTGTCCTGCAACAACAAGCAGGTTATGACTCTCTAGGTGCCAGCCCCCAGTTAGCCAGCATAGTTTGTGCTGTGCTGTCCCTGCATCTGACCATGACACCCAGCTGGCTTTTGTGCATCAGGTGGGTGTGTGTTCTTGATCCAGTCTTTTTTGTGAAGTTCGTGAATTCAAGGGGTTTTGTTAAGGTATTGACAAATACCTTAGTCCATCTGAGTCCATGCCTTGGGAAACACCCATATTTTTCTGTAGAATATACAGAATGTATATTAGATGATGGAACATTGCAAAGTGTCACACTTTAAAAATGGTTTTGTGAAGAGACAGAAAAGAACTGGCTTCAACACTTTCCTTGGTTTTCTTCATGGCATTAAAAAATCAACAGTTTTACTCGGCCCCAGGTGTTCTTTTGATTCCAGGTTGATGCCACCACACACAGCCCTGTGCTCACATCCCATGCTCACCTCCTGTTTCATGAAAAGGACTTGGGTAATTGCCTGACCACCTTACCCAAACAATTATAACCACCTAGTGCCATGCCACCGCAGAAGTGTTTCATACAGCTGAATTTTTCCATTGTTTACATGATGGGTTGCAAAGGGTGGTTGCCTCAGACAGGTGTGCCTCATCCTCAGCAAGAGAATTTGTTCAGCTGTGTGTTTTCTTAGATTAGTGTAGTAACTACCTTCCAGTAGGGACATTGAATCCCTTCCTTCTTTGACTGACCCACCCCCTACTTCCTCTTCCTCCAAAATATTTTCATTTTTCTCCCAGGACCACTAGGTGTCACAAGTACTCACAACTAAACTGTAAAATCCTCTAAAATACTAGTCCAGACATCTTGATATTTCCCTAATCAAGGGGTCCAAGAATTTTGATATAGACCTGATGTGTATGTGGGAGCTGCTGGATGTAATAAAAAAGTCAGATACATCAAGCTGGTTCTTACAGAGTAGATCCATGTTGTTCCATAGCAAACAATTTAGCATTCGAGGGAGTTATACCTGTTGTAGAAGGGCCTTAATTCAGCTAACCAGAGAAAACTTAAAAATGGGACATAATCCGAAAGATCAGCAGACTGTGTCTAATACAAGGAAATATGCTGGTGGAACAGGGTGTATAGAGGTAGAATAAAGAAAGGGCTCCACCCTGAAAAAAGCTTATGCTTAAGAAACAGAACAATCCTTTGGTTGTATTTAGATGATTTGCAAACTAAAACTGAGTTTTACATGCCAATAATGAGACATATCTTTCTTTTCTTCCTCCCCTATTTTCAGCCTACTTGTAAAAATGTATGAGTATTAGTCTAATGACAATCCTGCTTCTGGTATTATAATCTCCAAGATCGCCCTATATCTTGCAGTGGGATTTTGAAGGCACTACAGTAGGGACTGGATTCCCTGTGTTTCTTACTTTCCCAACTCCTGTAAGACTCTTCCCATCAATTTCAAAAATTCTCTGTAAACTGCATGCCAATGGCTCTGTATCCTGTTACCTGCCACATCACTGGACTAATTTATTCTAGCATTTTTAGCTGGTTAGATACCATAAGGGGAGATGTGTGGGAAACAGGCTTGATGAAAGGTTGATGAAAGGTTTCAGTGCTTCCATGGATCTGTCCTGAGCAGATTCAGAAATACATCTTTCCTCCTTTTTCCATATTTTACAAAATATTTTCCTCAAAATTAGAACAGTTTTATGCACCGTGATTTAAAATATTACATGCAGTTAGGAGCTTGATCAAATGTGGTGTTACTGCATGACATCCAAACAGACAGAGTGTTATAAATCTGGAGTGGCCTATTATAGTGTTTAAGGCAGCAAGATGAGAGCATAATGGCTTTGGGCTATACCAGATGGTGAATTTAGGCACTGAAAAGTACTCCACAGCTCCTGGAATAAAACACATCACCCTGAAAGAAGCAAAAACCACTCACTCCTTTTCTAAAAGAGTATTTCAAAAATACAGATTGACATCATCATGTATCTGTGAGTTACTTCTTACTAAAGCTGCATAATGCTTACTAGAAATGCCACACAGTTCACTATCAGTCAAATTAATCATTCATTCAAGGCAGCTAATTTGGTTCTAAATGCACTATTTAGAATGAATGCTGAATATTACGAACTGTAATTAAGTAGCCACCTGCTGCCCCTTTATGACATTATGTTTGGTATATTGCTGCAATAATCTAAACTGTGCTTAGGGTTCAGTTCCAGATAATATTTTGCTAATAACCTACCATGTAAACAAATACAATCAATTATGGCAAGACCTAATTGCAAAGTTGAATCATTTCTTACAACACTTAAATAAGTAATCAGATTGATTCAGAAAGATTTTGAACTTTACTTGTATTTAAATGAGGGTGTGTCCTGAACCGTAATAGGTGCAATGACAAACATAAGATTAGGGAAGGGCCAGCTTTCTGATGGTTTTATGTAAGTTTTAAGGTACCTTTTGTAACAAGGAAAGACTTTTGTTGCCCAGTGCCCTGTGAAGAGCAGGCATTTCCAAGGCAGGAATCTTTATCTCCACTTATGGGGTCTAGTGTTTTTAGGGATGTTTCCTCTATTTGCCAACCAGAAAAAATAATTGTAAAAAAGGATGGTACATTCTGCTACCACTGGGGTGTGCCACTTAAAAGGATTATGATTTCTGCCCAGTAATTCCTTCTCCTGCAGCTTCACCCTGGATCAGTGCCCTTTCCATTCACATGGAACTTTTTGTATGTGAAAATCAAACCTCTTGGCGAAATTCTGAAATCAGTCATCGGTCTCTTATTCTAAGCGAGAGGAAACAACGAAGAGGTGCCATTTCTTGGCCAGTGCTACACAAACATAGCAGTCAAAGACCAGAGGAGAGTCTGTGTGCCTACTGGTGATGTTCATCGCTTCTGAGGCTTGCCATTTGGATAGTCCTCTGCTTTTAGCTGAGTAATTAGTCTCTTTGTGGATGAGTTTTAAAAGTGAGTTGAATCCCATAACTAGTGCACTTCATAACCCACTGAAGCATGCTTAGACTGGAGAAGGCACACCAAAGTGTGCCCTTACAATATTTTTGAGGAGGCTATCTAGAAGAGGGAGTCAATCTCCATACTGACTTGCATGGTGGAATAATGAAATGCAATTATCATAATCTGAAATAGAGAAGTGTCTGACTGGATAAAAAGAAAAATGTTTCCCCTCTGAGAACAGCCACGCAGTGTAAAGAATTGCTGAGAGAACTCTAAGATCTCTGAGCCCAGAGATTTTGATGTCAAGATGGATCAAGGCCCTTACTGCCTGGTCTGAAGACAGATCTGCCCCTGTTTTGAGTAGGGGCTTGAATGGTGACCTCCCAGGGTCTCTTCAGGCCAAAGTGAGTCGTGAAGTAAGCCTGTGTTATCTTTCATGCTGAAACATCACATGAGAGATATTATACCCATATCACAGCAGACTGTGAAGGTAATGCAGGATCTAGACAAGATATAACACAGAGGGTTGTATCAGATGTTGATAAGACACCAGGGTCAAGTTTAGATTCAGGTGGCCCCTCTAGGAACAGAGTTTTTGGAAGCATGTCTGCTCTTATGAGAACTTGACATGGCACAGGTGTGGTGGCTCTTGCCTTGGTGTGTGGGGAAAATGCAAGAAGTAAAATCTGTTTTGGAATATAAATGAGAATGAAATTTAAAAAAAAAACACAGAAAAAAGATAATATGCACAGGTACATGGAAACATAAAGAGACTCAAAGAATGGCTGACTGATGAGCATATAAATTAAGTTAATGGACTACACTTCATTAGCTTTAAAATGAAATATTTCCTCTGAAGACAGTTGTTAAGTGAGATTTTTTTTTAAAGTCTTGATTTGAAATTAATATTTGCAATCAAGAATGAAAATTAAATTATACTGTAGGTGGAAAACTAAAAGATGTTTTAGTAACAGAGGCCAGTCAGGGAAATGTCACACAGGCAAATGGTTGAACCTGCTGGAAATAGGTGATATAAACTTGTATAAAGAGAATATAAATGATAGGTCACTCAAATTCTGTGCAATTTGAGAAATATTTAGTCTGTGCCCTAAATTCTGCAGAGTTACAATCTGGAGCACTCTTGGCCTTTGCCTTGGGGAATGATACAACGCGAAGTTTGTGCACAGATTTCCCACTGGCTATTAGAGCAGACTCACACAATGAAAAAGAGCCAAGTCAAGGTTAGATTTTGATTTCTCAATGCATTGCTAGCATATTTCCTATTGCAAGTAAATTGCACAAAAATGGCTATAAATAGAACAACTCAGTATACAGAGAAATGAACAAGTGCTTTTAACTATTGAAGGTCATGTAATTATGTCCTTTTGCTGAGCAATAAATGACAAGAATGTTATAAAGTGATTAGAGTGCACTAATCTTCTGTATGGCTTTCAGCAAATAGAATTACTTACACATAGACATTCAAAGCCATGTGCTTATGTGTCTTAACGTGCTTTTATCCTCTGTGCATTTCTTTCTCATCTGAGAAATATAATGATAATTATATTTCTTGTAAGCCTTTACTGGAATGTTCAACATTAAAAAAATGGGGTCATAGAAGTAGTTGAAGGAAAAAGCAGTAAGAAGAAGAGCAATTTAATAATTTGTTAAAAAAACTCTCCTAATCACTTCATCCCAGTAATTTTATTTAAAAATATGCAACCCTCCCCTACCTTCATTTGCCCCACCTTAAATTATACTGTTTGCCCCTATACTAATTGAAATATTAATGTGGCATGTGCAGAAACAGCCATGGTCTGCTTTTTTGTCCTCAGATTTAGATACGAAAAACAAGGAAGTTTTTATATTTCCAATTTTTCCCTTCAGCTTTCCTGGAAGTTTCCCTTGCTCAGTACTGCCTTCAGGAACTGCTGACACAACAGCCTCAGGGAACAAGGCCCAAACCAAAATAACCCTGGAAGTGCCCACCCCCTGAAAGGATCTTGACTTTACCATTTTTCCCTTTCAGTTCTGATCAGGTTGATGCCATTTTTAGCACTTCAAATGATGCCTCAATAACCAAAATATAATGGGGGTATAACAATACTTACAGACTTCAAAGCTTTTTCATCCAATGGAATAAAGGAGGCTACTTAACCTATATTTAGAACTTATTTTTCTCTCTTCTGTGCTGTTTGCAAGGTATTGGAAGTTCCTACCTACTCCAGCTCCTGTGACACCATGGCCCCCTGTTTCCAGGTCAGGCCAGTGACCGAAGTTAATTACATCCTTCATGCATGGGAGGAACCATATTAAGTTGTTGATGTTTCATTTTACTATTTTGAAATCAAATGACCTCTGCAATCCATGGAATGCATAGGCAAGGTATAGAAGTGAGATGTGCAACAGTGTATATAATCAGAAGTCCTGAACACACTGTTGGACTAGCACCAACTTTATTAAATACAGGGTTCTTGGTTCAGTTGCAAAACAACTGCAGTTCAAATGCAAAACTGTCATGTTCTAAATATCTAAGGCTTTTATGCACATCTTATAGCTTCATACCAGAAGTGGGTGCCCTTCTGGAGGTAATTTAGTCCAACCTGCTGCTTGAAGTAGTACCACTGTTGAGTGGTACCACACTGCCGGAGTCAAGTCAACCATAGATTTGTTGTAGCTGGGGCTTGAAAAGTCCAAGGTAGTGATTCCATTTGAATACACCCAGACTGATTTGGTTTTTATGCTGGGCAGCAGCTAGAATGCTGTATAAGAAATGTCTTCTGTTGCATTGGCTAGGCGAGGGCCAAACCCAGAAGCAAGAGCTTCTCACTATTTCCTGCAGACACCATTTTTCCCAAAGAGGAGTGGAGGTTTGGTAGTTAGTGATAATTATTGTGAAAGTGATATGCCACTAGGGATTGTCAAGTATAGTCTGCCCAATGTTCTTCTAGGCAAAATAAAACTCAGTGGTGTTTTGTAGTCAGGATCTGTGCAAGAAGTGCAGCTGTCTCCAGGTAACCTGCTTATTGCAGCTATTTCTCTCTGGTAAATATTGTTAAAAGCTCTTTTTCCACTGGCGAACAGTATAAATAAATGATTATCACCATCCCCACAGCTGTACTAATTGCCATAAAGCAGGCTCAGAGGGAAACAGCTTACTATTATCATCCAGACAGCCCACTAGAAACTACGCAGTTCCCAGTTTCTAAGAATGTGCACTTTTGGATGAATGGACAAGCAGTGCTGGCTTCTGATGCCTTATGGTGGAGGGGGCTGAATTACTGAATTGTGTGTTCCTCTGTGAAGAAAAAATGTCATTTATAATGTAGGTGTGTCACATGTAAAACTTTCAGTAGGTTTCTTCAAACTCTAATTTTTGCCTTGCTAAATGTTTCTCTTGTTCTTAATGACTTTCATCTTCCTTCACAAATTCCACAAAAATTGGGCAGGAGAGATTTCTTCCAGTCAGAAATTGCATATTCCTTAACACATTGCGTTCCATAACAAGGACAAAATTTATCTTAAAGGTGATATGGAAAAATTATACAGTCCCAGCAGTGGATCCTCTGTGTAACAGAGAGTGAGTAAAACTGTCTGTGTTGCCTTCCCAAGCGCTGCCATTTGGCTGTGAGCTGCAAAGGAAACTTATGTGCTCTCCATAACCTTCAGGTTATTGCCCATTTTCTGAATCAGTACCAAACAGAGATGATTTTTTTTTGGTCTCATTCCTAATATAAAAAGGAGTCAAAACTAAGAATGCCATCTTAGGGGCAAAAGAAGAGCTGCTATCATATATCTATAACCTTTCCCCAGTTTGCTGGGGCTGCTGGAGGCAGCTGGAGGCCAGGTGGATAACCAAGGCACCTGTGGTGGCACTGGATGCCTGTTTTAGGCAGCTGAAATGAGCCTCAAGTCAACCCAGCCAGTGGAGCCTGGTGTTCCATCTCACCATAAAGCAGACTCTTTAACCAGTCAGTTAAACAGCAGTACAGGCTTTACAAATTGTACCAGGTAGATATCTGCTGAACATGAAGGGTTTTATACATCCAGAGCACAGCTAGACACCCATTACTCAATTGTCTCTATCTTATGTCAAGACATCATTTCCAAATGACAAATTGCAATTATATAATTAGATGATATAAAGAATAAGTATGTTTTAACTTTAAAAGAATCTTCAATTTTTTCCTGAATTAGGTTGGTTAAATGTAATACAAGTAAATGGACTGCTGATGGCAACTCAGATGTTAATTTTAGGTGACAAAATAGTAGATCTTTACCTCCACTAATAGAAATGCTTTCTTCTTTTCAATCTTTTATTTCAGTAGTTTAATGTTAGTCAAACATTTTGTTTCTCATCCCTTTCATTCATATCCAAATGGGCTGGATAGCTCTAGGCATTGGCATACTAAGGTAGCTTATTTCTAAAACAGCCTTGCTGATGATTAGTTTGCACATATATTATACATGTACTTGGAAGGAATGTTGGAACTGATGCATGAATTGGCAGCTTGGAAAATTGTGTGTCTTTCAGCAGGAAGGTCAATAAAATCTCATGCATGCCACATGCATGTTCTTGTGGATAAAGTAACACTGTTTTTTTTTTCAAGAATGTTGATTTTTTTGGAAAGAGGAAAACAGGATGTGTACGTAGTGTGCTCACTGTGGATCAGAGAGAAATCTACCAGCAAAGTACATTTATTTCTTCCATAATCAGTTTTTCTTTGGTTATAATACATGCTACTGGAAGGTAACGAAATTATCTAGTTTCATTTTACCCATGTGCACACAAACAAATCTGCCTAGCTTTTACTGGAATGTAACTGGAGCACCAGTAACTGCTGCAGTTGCTTACACATTTCCATTCCACATTTCTTTTTTCATGAGGGGAACAATTATTTCTTCTCGAAAACATTAATCTTTCTATTTTCAAATGCCTTGAATTTGGACTTTCAAACAAGCAAACAAAAGAATTTCTCATGTAAGTACTTCTTTTGTGTTGTCTGAGTTTTATGGGAAGAATGAGAAAATAATTTCCCAATGTTCCCAATAACCCCAATGGGGTTTTTTAGCAAATCTGGACCAAAAAATGAAAAAAGCATGGAGTGAGTCAAACATAACTCCATGGAAGTGGAGTGTCTTACACTATGCCAGTGAAAATTGGACTTGATTTCAGTAGTTCTAAGTTTCTGAAAAATCTGCTGCTTGGCAGGCCCAAGGGGCTTTGTCAGTGCAGCACTGAGTGAGCTGGGGAGCTGGCAGGGCAGGTGACTGTCCCTCCGCACATGGGTCACCAGGTCACCGGTGACACTGTTCCTGCTGTAGGGGCATTTAGTATCAGAATGTGATGCCAAAACTTTCCTTATTATATAGCTACTTTTAGACTGACTAATTGAACTCTGGCACTTACAAAGGCATCAGAAACATGGCCAAAGGCCAAATCCATCACCAGAATAAGGAACTGATGCCTGCTGGGGCCAGACTAGCACTCTCACTCTGACTAAGGTTTCCTCTCTTTTTTTCTCTCCCATCAGTAAGCTTCCTCCTATCCTCTGACAGATCCATTGTCCCACCTTTTTGCCCATTGGGATGGGATTAAATTTACCGTCTTCAGGATGGACTCACCATACAACATCTGAACAGCTCTCTGACCTGCAGATCTAGAGAATATCTTTTGTAAGCATTGTAGATACTGTAATTGTGGAAGGAGAGCTGTGTGCAGCTGGAACAATAGTAAGTTTGAAAGAATAATATGGTTTTCTATAGTCTGTTCTAGATTGATTTTATGTAACAAGTGTTTGCACACTAGCTTGTACTGAGGCACTGTAGTGGCCATAATTCTGGCAACCTCATTCCTAAAGGTGTCCTATTCATCTCAGTGACCCCTGTAGAGGAGAATTGAGACAATAATCTTTATCTTGGCTTGCAGTGTCCACTGGGGTTTTTTCTTCAGACCCACTCTATGCCTTCTATCTTTGTACCCTCAAAATTAATTTCTAGGGCAAATCCCACTGCTTTCAGCTACTGCTACTTTGGTGAAGCTGAACAGGAAGCATTTGGAACAATGAAAAATCCATAATTTAAATGGGAATGTATACGGCACACTGAGATGACACCTAGAAGAAGTACAATCCTGCAAGTGTGATACTAGAGCAAGTTGTCTAGAGTCAAGCACAGACTGAAGACCTCAGAAAGAAGGGACCCAAAGAGCTGTCCCACAAAATAGCTGAATACAGAGCAACTAGGAGTCCAGCAGGTACCATGAGTGGAAGATATTTGACATCAGGACAGAATGCAACCTTGAAGTTAAAAACAGAGTGATGCTTCACTTTGCATCTGATTTTTCAGCTCTTTACCAGGAAGGTGTTACAGAATCACAGAACCACAGAATGTTAAATTTGCTTTCCTCTTCCTAGTGAAACATTGTAATTTTTAATGTTTTAAGGTGTTGTTTTAAAAAACCCCAAACCCTCAAGGTCTGTCTGTATTCTCTGACTCATGTTCTCCATAAGCAGAAAAAACAAACAGGTAGATATAGAAGAGGTAGCAGAAGAGATCAGGGATCCCAGAAGGAGGAAGGAATGCCAAATCTCAAGGCATTTTGATGACATTGAAAAGTTTGTATGTCACTTTTTTCCTACTAAATCTTTTTCTTTCTTGATCTTGATCTATTTGTTACTTGATCTTTTGAAAACATGGTAGCTAAAGACTTCACCTTGCATTGTGACCATATTCATGATGACAATATTATAATGAAGTTAGTGCTTTCAAAGCCTCTTTAAAATTTGCTTGGTATAAATAGAGATTGCTAGGCCTATGAAATGAGACTATAACCACATTTAAAAACAGGTCAGCAGACAATATACTTGATTTGCAAAGGGGAGGGGGGTGTGTGGTGATTTTCCAGGGATATAAGTTAGCTCTATTCAAAACAGTCTTCATTTTGGAAGTGTGATTCAGATATGCTTGCAGACATGCTTTCACTTCTTAAAGAGGTGAGATAATGAGGCTTGAAGTGGATTTATCATTGCACAATAGTCAGCATTTCACAATCTGAAATAAAATTACCCAAGGCCCTCATAGTGCACGCTCTGTGTTGCATGCACCTTCCAGGTGAAAGGCAGGTGGTAGGAGTGATTTGAAAGCACTCTGTGATTGCATCAGCCAAGTGAGAGGCTGCTGGAGAGGAGCCCCAGCCCTGAGTCAGCAGAGTGTGGTGTGATACTGGCTGTGCTGGAAGGGGTGTAGAACCTCCCTGCCTCAGCAGCAGCCTTGGGAAAGGTTTTGGCTGAGAAAGCTCTCCTGACACCTACTCCCTCTGCTGCTGTTTTCACATTTTCACAAAGGATGCAACCATTCCCTAGGATGCCCTGAGAATGATAAGTGGGTGGTTTTGTCCAGCATTTATAGGGATCATACAATATGAACATGGGAAGATGGGGAAAAATGAAATGGGTATATCCTTGTTCCAGAAGTGCATTAAAGCACATGTCACATCACTTGATGTGACAAATGAATGTTCTGAAAAGACTAAAGACCTTAGAAATTAGTGTTGGAGACTGTACAAATGCTATACTCATCAAGGAGGATTGTAGCATGACACAGCTTTTGTATTTTGCAAAGCAGTTTTCTCTGAATTGCTTAGCACATCTGCTTGGTGGATTATAGGATAAACAGGCAAGGGAGAAGTAGCCATAATTTCTACTCAGGAGACCACAAGGGATCGAAACCAACTACTCTTAGAGTAGTGTGAAGAAAGCTGTAATCCTCAGTTCTGTGCCCTTTACTGCCCTGAATGGAAATATCCATGTCATCATGGTTGATCCTTTCACAGCAGTGAAAGAGTATCCTGCATCAGAGAGCAAAATTCTCCATCTAGCAAGTCTGGTACAGTACACTCTGATGGAAAGAAGACAGCTGCTGTATGCTCATTGCTCCAAGGAGCAATGAAGGAAGAATGCATCTGGGGATCTCAGCATTTCAAAAGACACAATAATTAAGAACTCTGAACTTAGAAAAAAAATAATACCTTCTCACTGACTCATCATTCTTTTCACTCTCTCTTTCTGTCTCACAGGACGAGGACATGCCTAGTTAGTATGACTTACATAAAAGAATTTGTGTGAAAATTCAACCCTTTTAGAAATTTCATTTCTTCAGAACCCCAAGCAGCTGTTCACATGAATAATGAGTTATTGAACACTTCTTTCTTTTGTTAAGCCTTTTACTGATTTTACTAGATGTGCTTCAATAGCTTAGACCTCTGACTATGTGAGGTAGCAAAAGAAGTGATGACAGGGCTGGATTGTGAATAGAGAAGTTCAGTCACAATATCATCAATGTACAGAATGCAGTCTTCAACAGGGGCATGAAAGATGCTTTGTGAACCAATAAAAAAGCTGAGAAGGAACTGGATGGGTACAAAAACTGACCCTAGCTATGTATTCCAGTGCTGCCTACATGAGGAGATGTCATCACACAGCATTACAATCTTAGATAATTCCTTAAAACCATAAAGACTGTAACTGCTCATTTTCTGCATATTTCTCCAGCATCAGTGGAGGTGAACAAATATAATTTAAACAAAAATGTTAATACAAATATATATATATTTAGCTGCTTGAATGGTTAGACCACGCTTTAAATGGTGGTTACATCCACCCTATCTTTATATGCTTAAACTCCTTTCTGTCCTCTCTCCCTTCAGAGACCTGAAAATTTTTTGGTACTGGTTTGCAGGTGTTAGTGGTGTAATTTGTACCATTTCTGGACTAAGTGCTGAAATTATGTCTTATTACTCCTAATGGGTACACTGCTTTTAATTAAAAACAAATGCAATGAAAACCACAATAATAAAATAGATTACGGACTAAGTGCCTAGCACCTGACCTTCATACAGTCAGCTGCACAAACACACAGTTGTTCACCTCATCTCCTTCTCTTGTTGCAATGTCCTGAAGACTTGAATTTGTGCAATATAACTCTTAAAACATGTGAACATCTCTTGGATTGTTTGACTTTTTGGCCACCTCTGGGAAACCCTAGGAAAATACCTAGGAGAGAGCTGCTATTTTCTGAGCAATGAATTTAGCCAATTCCCAGATGTCACTTGAAAATGGAAAGGACTGTGGGCCCTCATAGTGGAAGGCTGGTGGCCAAGGCTGGCTCATTTGGACAGACCAGTTGGTTGGACACTATGGAGCAGTCTCTTCTTATCATTGTGGGAGCTTTGGGAAAGAGAGCAGGAAGAGCTGGTCCAGATTAACCAGCTTGTCAAGCCAGATGTAATCGATTGGTTTGCGGTTTGACAACTCTGTACTAAGTAAATTAGTATTACACCCATTTTAGGACCTAAATGCTCTTAGCAACAATATAGGTGGAGATGTTTTATGATGCTCTAGACCTTAGCTAATACATATTTTTCACTTTATAAATTTTTAGTATCAACAAATTTATCCCAATCCTTATCCTGCCTTTGTGATTGCTATCACAATGAATCTCACTGAAACTGTCCTCCTTTTTTACAACTCTTGGTCTGAAAGTAGAAATTCAAGCCATGCTACACAGTTGGAAGTCCTGGTACCTCTCTACGAGTTATTTATATAATTCTATAGTAATACTTTGATATTGTTTTGAGTAGTTCTTCTTTTGCTCTTTAGTGACAGATTTTCATCACTGTCACTATTTTATCAGTGGGGAAGTGGTATAGGGAATATTAGTTAATTACAGTGCTATAGAGGGTAAGTTTTCATAGAATTCTTAATTCACTGGTCCCACCACTTCAGTTATGGCAGAACTTATGAGCTTGATGGTGAATCACAGAATCATGAATAGCTTGAGCTGGAAGGGACTCACAAGGGTCATCGAGTCCCACTCCTGGCCCTGCACAGAACCATCCCCAAGGGTCACACTATGTGCCTGAGGGCATTGTCCAAACACTTCTTGAACTCTGCCAGGCTTGGTGCTGTGACCACTTCCCTGGGAAGCCTGTTCCAGTGTCCAACCACCCTTTGGGGGAAAACCCATTTTCTACTATCTAACCTAAACCTCTCCTGATCCAGCTTCAGGCCATTCCCTTGGGTCCTGTCACTGGGCACCAGAAAGAAGAGATCAGTGCCCCTTCTTTTCCCCTCACAAGGAAATTGTAGATGGCAGTGAGGTCTCTCCTCATAACTTTACCAGGTACCAAAGTGCAACTGGGAGGCCTGTAGGTTTCAGGCTCCTCCTTTTTGCCCCTTCAGAGTCTGCCTCCTGAAAGCTTCCAGTCAGCTAGGAACTCTTTGGATTCCCAAGACAGCACGAAAATCGTTGAGATAGGTTTTTTAATGACATCATCCAGCTCCTCAAGGATTCTTGGATTAAACCAATCAGGCCCCATAGATTGTTAGGGATCCAGCTGGAGCAGCAGATCTCACACAATTTCAGGGTCATCTGGGAGTTGGTCATTCTTGCAGTCACAGTCCTTCAGGTCAGGGCTCTGAGACTCCTTTCATCTGTCATCCACATTGAAGATAGTGGTAAAATTACAGCAGGAGTGATAGATAATATATGTTGTGGAAGTTAGAAATTAGCTGCTTTTTGGCTTGAAAAAATTAGGAATTTAAAAAAACTGCTACTGCAAGCCCTGTAAAAAGTACTCTTTGAGCAGAACTTGCAAAAGGTGTGTTTGACTCTTGTGATGAAACTGATGGTGCTCAAGAAGATGCAACTCTGTCTAAGCCCCTTTATCTAAACACCAGTTGTAGCTGTAGGCTCACAAGGTGGACAGCCCTGATGCAAAAAAAGATACTGTCAGCCCAGGTCACAGAATGTAAGGAAAAGAAACATTGGTGGAAACATTTGGTGAACCATTTTGTTTTCCAGCTGGTTGATCAACAGTGTTTCTGATCTGAGTGTTTCTGAATCAGTATTTCTGACTGAGGATTTCAAAACCTTAACAGTAGCTCTCCAGAGATGCTGGAACATGGCATTATGCAGATGCCACCCTCTATTTTTAGAGAAAAAAAAGTTCCTTCTTTTTTCTTCAATATATTCAGAAGAGTGTAACTTGAATGTAGATTTTCCTGCAGATCAGGACAAATCCACTAGCACACTTGTCTGCAGCATAGTGGAAGTTAAAGGTACGCTGAGCAAAATTTAATAAATGGAACATAATACTTGTGAACTAGAGGAAAGAGGGAAAGAATCAGCAGATGAACTTGGGAGTCATTTCTCCCTAGATGTTTGTGAACTCTCATTTTAATCCTGAAATCTTAGGATGAGAAACACTGAGAACAGTTTTGTTCGGGTGAACTGATGTTTCCAGAGGTTTTGGTAATGGGTTTCACAGGTTTCATTTAATTGCTCTCTGTCTGGGAAAACAGCCATGAATTTGTGACTGATTGGAAATCCAGATGTAAAGTTGAGCCATTTCTGGCAGCTGGACTCCAGTGGACGTAGTGAACAGTTAAGGGAAAGTACAAAGCGTTCCTGAGGGAACATTTGGTGAGGGAGGAATGTGGACTATCCCCCTTTTGGAAAGAAAGACTACCACTAGCTGTTTAAAAAAATTATTTACAAGGCAATGTAGAATTATTTCTGAAGGAGATGGGCCATGTTCCTTTTTACAAAAAAAAAAGCAAAAAGTTGTGTTTGTCTCAGGAAAGGAAATCAATAAGTGCACATTTATTATAATGTTATTAGTTGCCTTGCTTGATTTCAAGGAGCTATAACCTCTCCAGAAAGAGATGTCCTTTTGGATATTCTGCATGAAGAACTACTTTGACAACTTCTGAACAGAGTACTGAAGCAAAGAACGATCAAAAGGTGGCAGCCTGCCTGTTAACAGGTCAGACCTGCCTCCTCAATCCTCTTCTATAGCCAAGCATGCTTTTAATGTATAAGGACAAAGGACTCTTAAGTAACAGAATAGAGCCTAGAAAATGAGGATATTATTAAAAATGGCCTTTCTTAAACATAGAAGCCATTTTACTACTTATATTGTGTAATGTCAATTTAGATTGATTTTTATTTTTTGTCAGTTTGTATCTTTTCCTTCTAGGAGTTCTTCTTCAGTGACCAATTTCTTAGACCTCAACAGAAAACTGCGCCCCGCCACATGCTGATGCTTTAATCAGTGGGCAGAGAGAGACACGCCCTAGGAGCTCCATGTCTGTCATGTGGACTAGTTTAAAGAACATGGGCTGCTGTAATCTCATAGGAGAAACAGTCTAAAACATTCTTTTCCATGACCACAGACCTAATTTGTCACTCCGGTTGTGCTGGAGGCAATGCTGAGCTTTGACTCTGGCCGTGTGGCTAATGAGCCTCAGGCAGGCTGGAGCAGTGTCCCACCACTCCTGAGGGGAAAGAAGAAGACAATCATTCCTCTCAGCACTTCTGTTGCTTCTTGGAGTACGTGAAGCTGCTCCAGGTATGCACTGTCCGTAGCCACACTTGTGCAATAATTTGGAGCCGTTGAGCCATCAGCTGTAAAACAAAAAATGGAGTTCTATGGAGATACAGTTATGAATGGTACCACCTCCTTATCAAGTTATCATGCAAGTAAATAGCCTCTGTTTGTGGTAGAAATATTAAAGGAGTTAATTTGCTTAAATTTTGCTGGTCATGTGAAGCCTGTAATCGGAGAACTACAGCTTCCTTGGGTGTTCCCTGTGGAGTACAGAGATTGTTGCCCAAATACTGACCAGGCAAAACTTTCTCTCTTATAAGACAATTAACAAGATATAACTCAGAAGTTATTTTTGCTTATGTAAAATAGTTCCAGCTATATCATGTTCCTCCTGCCTTTGCCTTGACCTATTAGCTGGCAAATCCTCACAGGCTTGTATGAAAGACAAGTTTCTTCACCAAGTACCTCATCATGACCCAAAGGGTGCATGGATGCACCTCTGAAAGGCTGACATCAAGGAGGAAGTCCCTAGTAAAACACAATAATAACAATGACATTTTGCTACTTTGCGAAATGCTGTTACAGTATGGTTTTATTGCAAGAAAAGGGATGGAGTCAGAAATAATTGTCGTATTTTGTTAACGAAAAGGAGTCTTCATTTCTGAATTTAGCATTGCTGTAGTTGGTAAGAGATCTGAAAACAGATTTCAATAGTAAGAGGATTTAATTTATAATTACATATTATTACTGTCACAGCAGAGAAAATACTATGAATTAAGATCCACTATCAATAAGAGTTGTCATAGGCATTAACCTTTGTAATTGATTTTAGTCATCTGTGACTTGATTATGAAAATCCTAGACTTTTGCAACACACTTGGAAATAATAGGCTGGGCATGTGAGTTGATGATTGTATTTTATCCTATCTCTTGTGGCCCTTGGCCTATTTAAAGCAAATATCAGATGACCTTCTGTGTTTTGTTTCATCAGCAAAGAAGACGGGATGTTTTAACAGGTCTTTAATAAGCAGCTTTATGCAGCAACTGTGATGCAGGAGGGTGGATCAAAATTATGTTCAAGGTGGAAGTGTATTTCATTTAACTACAGACACAAAAGAGTCCAGCACAGCCACTGAGGATTCCTCTGTGAGCAAGAAACCAGGATCCCAGCAACTCTAAGAAAGAATTTACAAATGAGGTCACTTGTGCCCTGATGATTTTGGGTTTTCCCTGTCTGGTATAGTGAGTGCACAAATGACTAGGTTATACCTAGACAATTTCCACCAACACTAACAAAGTTAGGGCAAAATGATTCCACTGGGAAAAGAACAAAGGTAAACTGAGCTCTAACAGGATGTGTCCTCTGTACAGGATGCTGAGCAGTGGTATTTCAATGGCCTGTCAAATTGCCTCACTCATGAAAAGTCGTCTAAATCCAATCTGAGAATCAAATCAAAGTGGAACCAAGCAGAAGCCAAGAACTTGAAGCAGATAGCTCAGTCTTGGACAACTCTTTGACAGGAGACACATATCCCAAAAGAGGGTAACTAAATCATGTCACTCCTAAGTATCCAGACTTTGATAACCCTTGAATAAAACTAATAAAAGGGTATGAGAACTATTATTTTTTCAGCATGTATATTTCTGTGGGTTTTTTTTGTTGTTGGTTTTGGTTTTGGGTTTTTTTGGCATATTTCGTTGTTCATTTTTTGTTTTGTTGGGAATGTATATCACTCTGCCTGTCTGATAAAGGATGGCCTGGCTTTCTTTCTTTTTTTTTTTTTTTTTTTNTTTTTTTTAAGAGACCTCATGTTTCATGTATTCACATTGGTGTTCAGGAACCAAAAAGTGATCAGTTCCTGAAGTATTTCCCAGGCATGTCTACACAGTCCTGGTCCCTGTGCCAGGACACCTACCAAGATTCTTACCTCTCTCTTGCTGCAAGATAGGAGTATTTAATCCTTGGTATGTTCTCATTTTGAGGAGCATTGCATCCTTCCACGTTTCATACCACCACACCCACCAGGCTTTCACTAAAGTCTTCTCAAGGTGATTATCAATGCAGCACAATACTCCTGAGCAGTGGAACGGCCTAATGGAGAATAAGGGGAAATCATTAGGATTAGGTCACATTTCCAAGCCATCAGAATCGTGCAGATATGGAAAGCAAATGTTGAACTCAGGAAAACCTTCATGCCGCCCATTGTTAAGTGAAAGCCTGGGAGAAAAATGAACAAATACATTGCATGTTTTTCTAAATATTGCTGAACTGCTCAGAATAAATGTTCTAAAAATGCTCCCACGAAAGAATAGTGAATATAATGGACACATTTTTGTTGGGACATATTAATTAGCTTGAGGAACTATCCATTTCCTGATTACTTCCTCTCTTATTAGTACATGTTAGATCTTTCCAAACATGTCTGCCTTGTTGCCATTTAATCTGTTCATTGAGGAGGGGTGATTTAAATTTCATGTTTGTAGGGCATGTGAGAAGGCTTACACCAATGAATCACTGAGAAGTAAATATCCCAGTTTGCTGGTAGAAGTGTCAGCTGAATGGAATAGTTTGGGGTCTTTCACAACACCTTGCTGAAGGCATTGCTGCTGTTGGACACAAACGAGGCAGATGAAACTTTGTTCAGAGGGAAATGATATAATACACCATGGTTGCCAGAATGTATCATTCTTTGTCCTCATAATAAATTAAAATATGGAACTATTAATTTCCTAGGTAACAAGAGACATGTTGTTTTTGCTCTTGATTTTGTACAATACCTCAAAAGAAATAATTTGTCTTCTATATTTAACATCCAGAATTTTTTTCTTGTGCAGAAGTTCAAAGAAGATTTCAGTAAGAACTGAGCACTTTGACATTTTTACCACTAAAGGATTTTTTCAGATGCTATTGTTCTCAGCTAGAAGAATCTGGCCCCATGTTTCCTGCTGGGCAGGGCACATCAAGCTGGATCTTCTGCAAGTTTGCTGCTGTCCATCGCTCTTACTTTTCAAAGGTGACACCTGGGAATCAGCGCTTCAGGCATGTCACAGGCAGCTCCCCCATCATTACCAAGATAAAAAAGTCCCACAGGCAACTCTTCCTCAAGCTCACCTCAGGTACTCAGTGGTTCTCCCACTCCCTGCCTCATGTCCTAGTTTGCTTCTTAACCTCCACCCATGAGCTTTCTCCTTCTTTTATGCCTTTTTGGAGAATGTGACTATTGGTTCTACTATTCTCTTGAAACTCACGTATATATATTTCCCAAGCTGGCCAATTGTTTTCTCTAGTGAACAAGAATTTAATATAGTCTAACATCCAGCCTGCAGAAACACTTTTACAATAATATTTTACCTACCTCCAGGAGTCATTCAATGTCCAAATGCAACTGTCTTGCACTGCATCCATGAGTTGTTCATCTGTAGATAATGACTGAGTGTTGCCAATGAATAGCTCAAAATATTTTACTAACAAATGAGTTTGAAAGGCAGTATTGTGAAAAGAAAGGTTTTTTTTTAAGGACTGCATTTGCTTTCAGGTAAAATTGCTTCATCTTTTTACTTCATTGCTTTTCTTTGTCATGTTTTTTTCCAGGGTGTATCATCCATCCAATATAACTGAACTGTTTCCAACAATTAACTTCTCTTTTTCCACATTTCAGGATGAGGTTATAGCCAAACCATTTTTCATGAAAAGTATTTTCTCTTCTAGCTATAAAACTGCGTGATCCTGTTATTCTCACTGAGATGGGAACTTAGAAGTCTGGACACCTTCTTCTCGGAGATTTTTAAGAACATAACATGGAAGGCTTCACAGGAAGAGACAGGCTAAGTGCTCATTACTGTTCTTACTTATGTAAAATATTCCTACTTGTCTACAATATCACTGTAAGCCAAGAATGAAAGTGGTTTCATTCTGCCTCAAAGAAATAGAGCAGGCCATTACCAGAATAACTGGTGGCACCACCGTCACACTGGCTCGAGATTATCTAGTGCATTAAGTGTGCATCACCAGGTACTTGCTCAGTTCTTCCCTTTAGACTGCTGTGTGCTGTCAAACCACTCCAAAAAACTCCAGGGGTGTCTGTGGTGGAAATCCTTGTGTATAAATTGACCCTTCCCCACATTCCAGTGTTCCTGCTTTGATATCCTGTTCTTACCTGCAGGCATGCTGCACCATTGCTGTCAAATTCAAGTATACTAATCTCACTGTGCATCAGTGTTACTCAAAACTTCCTCTTGCCTGAGAAAACTTCCCAGCCACCTTCAGAGTGCTTGTGCTGTAACTTTGAAGTTACACTAACCCAGACAAGGCTGCCAGTAGGGGAATCTCACTCTTAATTTCCTTTTCCTCTGTATGAGGTGTTGGATTTGCACCTTTTGCAAATCAACATAAGGCTGCTGAGGACAGAGAAATGGTCTGTTCAAATCCAGGTAGGTTCTTCTTCCTGAGGGCAACTGGACGTAGGAAAAGACATCTGAACTTGTGTTTATTCTATCTACATCTGTATTTCCACAATCCTGCCTTACCATAAATAAAGAAAATTAGCTTATTAAAAGTTAAAATAATACTTGATCATCTTCTGTTTCCCAGATTTCTGCCCGTCCAGACAACTTTGAAAATTTGTCTAAAATTTAGAATCAAAATAGGCAGCCTCACCTACCATAGTGAATAGAAAATATTTGTGTTGCCTACTTGTCCCTGTCCAAAATCATTATTTCACAAGAACTGCCTTCCTTACTGAATGGTGAGAATGTTTCCATAGCTACCATACTGTGTGGGCATAAGAAAGCACAATTTTCAGGGAAAGCTTTGTTCTTTACTAAACTAGCAGATAAAGGTGAAAAAATCAGGTGACATTTCAGGCTCAGCATTCCTTCTTCAGTTCAACCAAAGTCATTGTGTTCCACTTATAAATATGATTTTCTGTTGTTTGTTTCAGCCCTCTTACTGATGGATGAGGCTGTATAAGCTTCAGCTCTGGAAGGAAGCAGAACATCACTCCTGTGGATGATGTGAAGGACTGTGACTGCATAAAAAGTCTCCATCTCTCAGTTTGTGCCTCATTCAGGGATCTCAGTTTTACCTAAAAAAGTTGTTTGAGGCAAACACATTTCCAAAGCTGAGCACTGGGATGCATGTGACACAATCAAATCTCCCAAGACTGTTTTCTGAAGGAATCCATATGCTTGCTACTGTCAACTTTGCTTAATAGCTGTAAAGTTGCATTGATTTTCTCAGTACTGTAATGTCCCAATGACATTAGGCAAGAATGCCTGTACAAGTCTATTACCACATACTCAGCAAGTATTACCAGACAAGAAAGAAGCACAACTCTTCAAGTACTGGGAGAAAGGTTGTCCTAGTTCTTTGGAAATTTTCTTTGTTTCTTCTTTGACCTAGCAAAGACCTAAAACTGCCCAGTGGTTTCTTCAAGGTTTTGCAGTCATGAGGCAGAGCCTGGCAGCTTTCTGAATTCACTTGATAAAATGTTTGGAAATGAGATATCAAAAGAAGCGAAGCAGGACTAGCTATATTCACTCCTGGTAAAAAATAAAGGGTCAGGGCTGCGGCCTTCAGAGAAACTGAGGTCACTGTTCTGTGAGGCAGAGGCAAGGCTGTGATGGGGCAGACCGAGGCACATCTGGAGTTTCAAGCAGAGGATAAAAAGTACAACGAAGGGTAGAGCATTATTGTGATATTACTGGCTCCTCCTTTTCGCAGCACATGATGCAGAACGGCACAAGAAAGACGCTTCAGCTCTGGTACTCTATGGCTTCCCTTGTGTGCGGAGGCCAGCAAGGGATGTCTCAGTTGTCCCTGCACAAAGACATCCCTGTCATCAATCTGCAGTGGGCCCAGTTGTGTCAAGTGAACAGACTGTTTGGTACTGATACACAGGAATCTCAAACTGGGGGATTTTTTTACAAAGGCTTGGGAGCGAGATATCCTGTACTCCATCTTTTTTTCTCTACAGCTCCTCTGGCCCCCTCCTCCCACTTCCACACCCTGAGCTCAAGTTTGCAAGCCTTTTGAACTATTTTAAAAAATGTACAACTTGTCCTCCAAGACATAGGAAATTACATTTGATGGTCTATTGTATAAGAATTTCCATATTTAGACAAAAATCAACAGATACAATCTCTGATTTCCTTTCCCCTATACTCCTCATATTTGCCTCTTCTTGCATTGCTTGGTTTGGCTTCTGCCATGGTGTAGCAGAGGCAGATGTCATCGATTAGAAGATGGATTTACAACTAGTGAGAGATATATTCAATGAGCTTGCTCTTCCAGATACTGTGTACTCACCTGGTCTGGGTTGTCTGCCCCACAGCTCACGTCTGCTTTTTGATGATTTTAAAGGTACTTCAAAGATAAGCTTCTACACAGTCTGTGCAAAATACATGTCACATATAAGAAAATTTTGACTCCCTGGCCTACAAATTCTTTCTAAGGCTGTATAAAACAGAGGTTAGTGATATTAGACTGGATTAATTATGTAGCTAAACTCCAAAAATTATTTATAAACACGAACTTTTGGTTTCTTGTAGTTAATGATTTGGTATAACCATGGTGTAAATTTTTTCAGTGACAGTCAACTCAGCAACAAAACTGATTGAGGAAGGAACTCAGTAACAACAGCTCAATAATTTTGTAGTAGTTGAACTCATTTATAGAAGTGCTGGTGAGGAATACTAACAAGCAGAACGAAGTCAGAATAATGTGTTAAAATATCAATACAATAAAAATTAAGATTTCTGATTTAAAATTTAATTCCTCAAGACCTTTAAAAGTATGATTCTGGCTAATTTTAAAACCAAGAAAATGACTGATGAATTCAGAAAATAAGTAAAATATTCCAACCCCCCACCCCCCAAAAACCAAACCCGCCATGAAATTGAGGGGACGGCTACAATTTTTCATTTGCACTTGAGGTAGGACTTTGGCCTTTGTTAATTTAGACAAGAAGAGTCATTCTTATACTCAGTTTCCAAACTGTGGGATGGACTTCCTTTGAAACAAAAGCTGCTTGCTAAGATCCAGTTTCTACTCTGACAACAGCACAGACATTAATTAACCTTTCCTTTCCCAAAACAAGCACACATTTCTCTATCTATTGCATACATGAATTTGTTCCTTGGGTGGCATTTTTGAGAAAATACATCACATACAGCAGAAGCTGGTCACTCCTTACAGTACAAATTAAAAAGCTCCTGCACTTTGATACCTAAAGTGATCCAGGTGGCCATTTCTGACTGGCAAGGATTCCAGTGTAGTTAAAACTAGTCTGTCATGAAGCGTTGTTTAAAAAATCTGAGGGCTCAAGTCCAAAGGTAAAAAGTTTTGGTTTGTTGGATTGGATTTTTATTGCAAAATGGGGCAGATCATTATAAATGAAAAGTTAATGCTTTTTACTTTTAACTCTCCAATCAGTCTAAGTATTTAGGATAGCCTTCACTGTTTAGAAAGCACATGTAAGGCTTGCAAACTGGCAACTGTTGTGCAATAGATCAGTTTACAATATATAGCTTCAGCTAATTTACCCATATTTTCCACTGTCAGCCTTCTGTCTTATTTATTAGTCTACAAACAGTGTTTTGCACTGTGAAATACCCATGTAACTACAATGTTTGTATTCACATGGAGAAAATTATGAGCACATGAAAGTAAAGCACATTCCTCATGATCTTTATGCTGCTTGGAGATTAAGAATACAATAGCTTAAAAGAATCCAGGAATAAGTTGGTCTCTGGGGAGCGGTCACAGTGTTTGTATAAGTCTATGCTGCTTTAATATATGAATTACAAATAAAGATCTAATAGAAATGTTTGAAATTTTTTTGAAACGCACTACCTATATGACCTCACCCCCCCTCTTTGGTTTTTGTGTTTCAGAAGTAAAGTTGATCAAAAAAATTTGTGCCAGGCATTAAAAAAAAAATAAAATTCAGAGTCCAGTCTGTGTACCATAAGGCTGTTCAAGGTATGTAATTTTACAAAAACTAAGAAAGCATTACCAGAAATACAGTGCTTCCAAATAAATGGATATTTAGTCCTTTTTGCAGTATTTGTGAAGTTTGACTTGTAGATGATCTCAAGACTCTAATAAATACTTGGGGCTAGAGTAAGTAAATTCAGTGTAGTTACATTAATTGGCAGGATCTGAAAAATTACTATTAACTACTTCCATCAAGAAATCACAACCATCTTGTGACGTGAAGCAAAAGTTGTTATGAAAAGATTAACAAAGTTAAAATAAAATATTAAATTAACATTTTAGATTTTGTTAAAATACAGTGGAGAATGGTAGATATTAAAAACTCATCTAGTAGGTTCCCTATGGAAAGCAATAGAAACGGCAGTACCACAAAAACACAGATGACACACTTCAGAAAGTGTTCTTAATTTGACTCTTTTCCTGTTGTACCAGCTCGAAAACCGTCTTTATTCTTTTGCCATTAAATAATATTTCAGAAACAAGTAAGTGAAAATAGGCATCTGTTTCTTTTTGATGGGTCATGAAACTTTATCTTGCTCAGACTGTATGTGTCTATTCTTGCTCAGTTTCAATAGCAACCACCTAAGTTCAAGTTGTATTTGGCAAATACTACCAGTCTTCCAGTTATCAGTAAGAAGCCAAAAGCCCCAGGGCTGAATGTAAATCTCTACCCAGTAGGATTTGACTGTCAAGCATGCACTACCATATCTGCTTTCTGTGGAGTTAAATCATTTGGAATGACACAAGTAAGGCTTTAAGAACATTTTGCTATGTGTGACTGAAACCTGTAAATTAATTTTCGTGATATAGAGAAAAACAAAACTAACCTGAGGTGATCAACTGTGAAGGAAATATTTGCCCTAAAATAAAACTCCCAGTTTGTTCATTGCCTACTTGTGAGAGTATTATGAGATTATGTGTTCTCCTGCCTCAGTTTTAAGTCTTTTGAATGATTTTAGGTCATCTTCTCTCAGAATCCAGGCAATGCCAAGTGACCTAAGGTCAAAATGTTGTTATTCCCTGTGAAAGTTCAGAAACTAACTAGTTCACCTGACCATGAGTTTGGGAAGAGTATTCTCCTTGGCCACAGTACTGGTGCCTTCAACCTGACCCAAAAGCTTCTTTGATTATTAGACTTCATGATCTGTTAACACCAGTGGGCATAACTAAATCACAGCTCTCTAGGTTTTGAATGCTCAAGCCTAAATTCAGTTTTTGGTCAGTGCTGCTTTGATGATTTCTGCATCAAACTCTATTTTGTGGTGTAGGCATCCCTGTGTTAGTTAACCCAAAGGGAGGTTGCAAAACAGCCATTGTGAAATGCAGACAGTGTTATAACCAGATGTTGTTGGCAATAAAGGCCTAATCAGACTCTAGTCCCATACATGGTGCCAAACCTTAATGGGCTTTCATGCATGCACTCTTGTTATGCGTCATATTTAATTGAATCCTTGGAAGGAATCTAGGATTCTCATCCTGATCACTATAACCCAAGTCTCCTTGAGGGTTAAATCCTCAAGTGCTGTGGCCAGGAGGAAACTTCAAAGCAGAACTGCTGTCAGCTTTATCTCCTGTGCATGCTCCAGGAGCAGCAGGCCTGCAGTGCCCTGCTGGGATGCTGCTGGGGAGCAACCTCAGCATGGCAGGGATCATGGAACGTACATCTTGGCAAATGCTCCCCTCCATCCAACCACAGACAGCCATAGTCCTGCAGGATTCTCCCATTGCTGGCAAATATTCCCCCTGGAAGTGCAATAATGCTGCTGTGAGCAAACAGAAAAGTGTGCATGACGCTGTTACACTTGCAACATTCTGCACACACCTACTTTATTCTTCTTGCATTCAAGAATAAAGGCCCAGCTTTTGGACTGCTGTTTTTCTTTGAGTATCTGAATGAGACTTCTACAAAACAACTGCTCACAAGAATTTTTTATTGCAGAGCAAGGACATACAGACACATATTTAATGCCTAAACAAAACATTTAGAGTGATATGCCTATGTATCAGTCTGAAGAATAAATACATTAATTAGGTAGAAATAATCCCAGATTTTACAAGGGAATTTGAAATGAGGTAAAGGTCCTGAAATGGCTGCTTTCAGACATGAGGAAGTCCAAGGTTGCTGTGACCTGAACAGTGTCTTGAGCATCCTGACCTCAGCAGAGGGAAACATAAGCAGGTTTGATGGTCCTGTCTTCTGGCACAAGTCAAGTACATTCATACTGCTTTGGGCAGGGATTTCCTTTGTTGCTGGACATAGTTCAGCCTTGAATAGGTAATCAAGCAATTTTCTAATAATTGCAGCCAGTTAAATTTCACTGAAGTACAGGGGCAGGGATGTTTGGTGTATTTGTATGAGCTTAAAGAAATGTAGCAAACAAGTCATCTTAGACAGAAGTTCATTGAAGGATGAGAGCAAGATACTTTTTTTTTTTTCAGAAACTTGTGCCCCTTACATTAAAAAGCAAATGATTTTGTTTCACATCTGGTTCTGGACAGGCAGAAAGTTTTGTCAGCCTGGCTAGGCAGTCTGGTAGCATATTGGAGAAGGTTCTTATGTGGAATGGAATTTCAGAAATCAAAACATTTTTCTAAAGTCTACAGGGAATTTGAAAGATGATGTTCAAAAAGCTACAACCACACCCCTCTTTTAAAGATGGTTTACCCATTAAGATTCATAAATTGTCCTGGGAATTTAACTAGGAATTTTGCCTCTGATTCAAGAAGGCAGAATCACATTCTCAGTGATTACCTCACTAAGCTCATCAAAGGCCTTTGTTGTACGTGGCTGGTATGTTCATGTCTAACACAGGTATTCCTGACCATTTGTGCTTTCACTTTTGCAGACACACAAGCTGAAAAAAGTAAATGGGTGATCTCTGTGCAGCTTTTTCCACTATTTTGGTGAACAGCCAAACATGAGCTCTTTTGTTCAGTCAGGTGTTTACTTCTCCCTAACATATCTATCAAGTTTCTTGCATGAAAACTGAGTTAACAGTAGCATTTGCTGTACAATACTGCCGTGTTCAGTGCAACTGAGGATTCTGTAGTGTCCATTAACTTTGCAATATGAGGAAGTTTACTGAATTATCAGGAAGAGCTCAAACCATTCTGTTAGTTGAGTTTTCCTGGACATTGGGGTGGAGGGGGCAAGAAAATATTAGAAATGCACCTAACATCAGAAACTCCTTTCTATAACTGGAGAAAATGAGGTATGGAAAGATTGACTAATCGTTTAATATTTCAAACTAAAGTCCAGCCTTAACTTGTGAAAAAACAATCAAGGTCAGATGTGATACAGCCCTACAAAGTGATCTGGGGTAGATAAAGTGTGAATGGTTGTTTTCTTTCTTCAACTTTTGCAAAATTCAAGAACTTCAGGCAGCTAACAGGCAAGAAGCAAAAAAAGAAGCAAGTGTCTATGATTTTCATGTAGTGACTCAAATTTTTGTATGGTGGAAACTGAGGTCCCAGAATGGTGGGGAGATCAAAAGTATACATTCGTGGAGAGCAGCAGCAGTGCCTCATTTGAGGGTATCTGAAGTCTGGGGGGGGGATGTATGAAGGGGAAGGATCACTTGGTACATGCCCTGCTTACTCTTGTGTGCTCTTCTCATCACCCATAGATAGCCACTCCTAGAGAACAGGTCTTAAAAGCACTTTCAGTCTTATCCAGTACAGCAATTCCCTAGTTATCTCTAGGTAAGCAATGCTTAGACACAGACTGACTTTAATGCATCTTGATCTCAAAAGTGCTGTCAGGCAATTTCTAAGTAATTTGAATAATTCCTTTTCACATCCCTAGTAAGCACTGCCAGGGAGCATTTGCTGTTCAGCATTTGTAAAAATGCTGATCTATAATAAGATAGTAATCTGTTCCTTTGCTGCCTGTAAAGAAAAAAATTGCCATAAATTCATAGCTGTCTCATGAGGGCTGCAAGAATCAAATGCTTTTTGTTTCCCTCTTTCATCCACAATAGCTTCCTTCACAAACTAGCTGCAGTAAGCAGTGGCACAGCAAGTGAATTCCAAATCACTCCAGGCTTTGTTTGACCTAGAAGTCAATATAAGACAGGGACACAACTGCATTATAGCTTCCTTCCCACAACACAGCATTGTTTGGAAGCTCCCCAAAGACTATTACACCACGGACTACATTCTTAGCCTAGTGGGTATCAGTAGCCCAGAAAATTGGTTCCCTCATTTGAGAGCTTCCCACTTTTACCCAGACCCTGAAGCTCTGTTGTCTATGTAGTACCATCAGACCCACTAACCACAGAGATATCCTTATAAACAGACAAATCTTATGTCAGAGAATAAAAATGTTCTCAATAGGAACTTTATAACATTTTTAATGGCTGTTGATGAAACAGCAGATACTGCTTTAAAAGTTTGCATATTAATGTTCTCTTCCTCCTTCCCTTCCCTGCACCCATGCTTGTCCTCAAATTCAATATACTGACCATAAATATTATAATATGTTTATCTTTCAAGCAGTAAGAGGAAAAGGAGTACACAGTCACTAGAAATAGGCATCTACCATGAGAGTGCATGTTAGTGACAGGCTACATGTTGTGATTAATACTGCATCAGTGAAAACCATTGTTCATACTGGCAAGAGCATTACAACCTCTTCCTGTTCTCTAAAATAGGAACATGGTCACAAGTTCCTGGGTACTAATTGCATTTTCAAGGTTAGGCACATGCTTCACTGTTCCAGAACTTAAGACTCTAAGACATAATATTTAAACTTAGCTATCAGGGCAGACAATTTGGGATAATTAATGAAAATTTGTGCAATTAATCTGGCTACTACACAGATTAAGTATCATAGTCCTAATATAATCCTATCTTTATCTAATGCTCACCAGCCTTTGGCCCTGTTCCAAAGCCCACTGAGGATAGCAGACATCTTCCCAGTGGTTTCAATAGGCTTCCAACCAGGCTGTCTGGTGTTATCTATTTATAAATTATGTTTATTCAACTTTCTTGCATTTTTACAGTAGTTGAGCAGCTGCTTATTAACCCCATGGGGGTATAATGGAGAACATTTACCTAAAGAGTGGGACGCCACTGGTGTGGCTTGGGGCAGAAAGCCCATGCTTGGCTCTGACAGCAGCTTCCCTGGGGCAAAGTGCCAGGCTCACTTCAGCAGGTCCAAATCCCTGTGAAAGGAGGGAGGAGGGAGGCCCTGCCCTGCTAGAAAAGGTTGTCAAACTGCTCAGGAAATGGTTTTCAGTCCAGGCTCCACTTACTGAGGGTTTCTATGAAGATGTTTGATTTTAAGGTCCAGCCCAGAGACTGGTCCTAAGAGAGTGGGTGGTGGGCTCACTGGCTTCCTTTGCTTTCCAGAGCTGCTGCTTGGACTCCACCCTGTGCAAAATATAGCCTTGAAAAGGAAAGTGGGCTCATAATATTCCAGCATCCTTGCTTCAGGCTTCCTTGCTTTTCCCCAGCATCACTGTGAGGATCATAACAATCAGTTGTGCCATGGGTTTGGTTTGGGCACGGGGACTTGCAATACTGTGTGGAAGAGGCCTGGGCTGACTGTGGTCACTGGAACGTTTGGGCTGGGGACAGGGAGCACGGGATGCTGCTGCTCCCAGGGACACTCTGGCAGCTCAGGCCAGGACTGTCACAGGGCCTGTGTCTGGGCTAGGCAAAGGTGCACTGGGGTATCTCTGTGTGAAGTGCTCCCAGGTGACTTGTGGAGAAGATGCAGAGTTTTAGAGGGGCTCCCTATGCTCTGAAATGTGAAGTTGTTCCACAGCACTCCAGATGGGAGATGAGAAGCACTTTTTAGAAACTGAAATATCACTTAACATAATAAAACCCCAGAAATTATGGGAGTTTCCTAAATTAAGTATGGAATCTTTGGTGATTGCAGTAATTCTTGATTTGCTACTCAAAAGTGACATGAGCCTGTACAAGTACACTGCCATGAGTATCAGATTTGGAGGTTTGTTTTTACATCCTGTGACTGGTCTTTATGGAAGACTATAAAAGTATATTACAAATAGAGATCAATGTCTGTCCATGAAGATTTATTAACCCAGTCTGAAAAAAAAAAGTACATTTAATAGCCAACAGGGCTCTCTAATTTTAAAAGGAGGTGTCCTGCCTACGAGTGAGTTGGCAACTGTGGTAAAGTTGTCACTGTTTGGTTGTTTTGTCTGGAGACTTCAACTCTGAAGAGGAATTGTACTGAAAGGATGATTGTATGCATGAATTTCAGACTTCTTAGTATTGCATAAGTCAAATATGTTGTCTTTTGGAAGAGATAATGTCTGAGAGAGAGTGAAAATATTTCTCTTGAAAGTTACTGCTTGGCCTTAGGCCAGTGTCTCCTGCAGGAAAGGAGGAGCTCCAGCCACCTTTCTTCCACTGCCATTTTGATGTCACAATTTTGGGATATTCCTTATCGTTTTTTCTGAGCAAAGCCTCATGTCTTGACACAGGCAGACCAAGAAATCAGCTTTCCAAAGTCTGTCTGGTGAGACCTGGCTCTAGAGCACCCATCCCAACTGCAGCCACAGAGTCTGTGCTGTGCCTGTAGCTTCCTATCTGTGGTGGTACTTTTAATAGCAGATCACAGTATGTTCTTACAGCTAAAAGTTCTCACTGGCCCACACCACTTCCTTCTTACCATTCTTTTTTATGTTTAAAAACACTCCTTGGATAACCAATATATTCCTCTCCTAATATGGCCTAGAGGACTCAAGGCACAGAAAGTAAGCTGTAGGCTTTGCACTTCTGGCCTGCCAGCTGGAATCCAACATAGATGACTTGTTCTCATCATCACCTCTCAGGAGGAGGGTGAACTGAGGGCCATTTTCTAATTCCCATATGACTTACTACAGTGCCAGCTTTTTCATGATCTGCTGTGTCTTTCCAGTGGTGGTAACAGGGATTAGGTGTCTCATTAGGCATATGCATCCTAATAATAGGCCAGGGATGACTTATGCTTAGAGCAAATATATGTAGGGAAATCTGTCCCACTCTGCACTACTTAGGTCAGGCTGTCACATAGATAACTAAGAATAGCAGTGCCATGCAGTCAGTGCGAGTGATGACTCAGAAGGTATTTTTTTAGCTGAAAAACGTTCCTCAGAGGTGTCACTAAGGATGATAGATGCATGAGGAACATAGCACTAGAATCTGGCCTTTTCATTTTTCTTTTAATTATTTGTCAACTTACACATTTCTTCATGCTCATCTCTTACACATTTGTTTTTAGCAGTAAGTTCAGTGCCCTCTTGCCCTTGAAAGTCACTTAATATAAAAAGATATGGAGGAAGAAAATAAAGCTATGCATCATATGCTACTCATGTACTTTGAAACTTTCAAGAATATATAAACAAAATCCTCCTCCTTCCTTTCCCATCAAACTATCTGTTTCACATAACAGGTTTTCCGTTTGCCCCTGTTGCAACTGGCAGGGTGGAAATGAATGGTGTATCTCAAGACAGCAAATATCGTTGCAGGTTCCTGGCATCTTCAGAGTGGAGGCTGAAAAGCAAATGTTTTTGATGTCATGCTTCATGTAGGGTCTTGAAGTGTCTGCCTGTCTGGCTACAGGTAGTAACTGTGGGATGCTGAACTATAAACTTGCTCTCAATATGGAAATTTCTCCCTTTTCTGAGTACCCTGATGAGTTTTCTGTGTGGTAATAAGTTATATCATTAATGTTGGAAAGCATTAATTCTTAATGAATATAAGTTTCTCTAATCAGCCGCCAACCCAAATTCAATAGAAAGATGCTGTAATGCAGTTTATTGGCTTCAAAAACTTGGTGAGTTGTGTTTGGTTAACTGCATTGTCCCCAAAACAGCTTTAAAATAAAAGAGTAAGTACAATCAAGAGAGTCCCTGGCTTAGGGTGCATGTGACTTTTTAACATAGACCTTAATCCTGGGCACTGAAGCACTCACATGATTATTTAATACATATTTTAAATACCAAGAAAAGTACATGACTCTGTAATTACTGATTTATTATTTTCCTCTCTTGTAAAAAACCAGCACTTTATACATGCAGCTGCTTTGTCTGATCTTCTGGGACATCCCTCACTGCTGGATAGGAAATGAATTTTATAATCTGGGATTTATTCTCTGCCAGAATGGTTTTGTTTTTGATTTCATCCAATACCTATCCTTCCAGTATACTTTAAACTGGACAGTGCAAACCAGTTGAAAGCTTTCCTGGACAACCAGCTATAAAATAATGACAAGCATATTGAACATGCTGGTTTGCATTAGCACATAAATCACGCTGAGGTTTTTAACCTGCCTTGTGACACTGCTTCTGTTCACAGACCCAAGGAGTGGAGATGAAGGGAGGTGTCAATGGCTTTCATACAATGAAAGGGGAGTGACACCACACACCCAGAAGGTGTTGCAAAGAGCCTTGCAAGTGCCACCTTCCTGGGCACCAGGGGAAAGGGAATTACACACAAAATGTCTGTAAACGCAGGAGTTGCCTTGAATACAGACCAAAGTCCTATGCCAACAGACAAGGTCAATGTAGTCTCCCAAAACTGCTTTTAGGGTCGGTGTTTCTGTGTAACTTCTCAGTTGGGTCTGACCTGAGGAGGTCTTTAATCCCAGACGGGTCGTAAAAGGAACAGTGATATAGGCATGGTCATTGGAACATCCAGCTTTGCAAATTCTTGTCTTTTCATGGCAAACTGCCTCACAGGTGTTCAGTCTCATCTCCCCAGGAGAGTTTGGCAACAAGCAATGTGTGGTATGTTCAGAAAACACATAGGCTGACCGTGAGATTGTTCATGTCTTTTAAAATGTTCTTCTACATCCAAAAGCTATGGTTGATTTTTATGATCTATTCTAATTCTTTCACTTCCTTTCCCAAACTGCTGTGTCTCAGTGAGACTTTATGAATCTCTATCGCATATTGGTGGACCTTCCAAATACACTCTCAATGAATACTGTTTCAAATGCACAGGCACACACAGTAAACAGAAATAGAGAAACAAAGAAAGGAGAATTCCTAGACTTGTCATACTGACAGGCATAGTTGAACTTTCAATACACACAATGGATTCAGAAGCCTGGGAAAGACTTGGCAAGAAATAATAGACAAAATATTAAATGTCAGGCCTCTTTTTATAATAGAGCTTTCAGTACAAGACTCATACAGCCCATCAATGCTGTCACATAACACTCTATTTATATGTATGTAAAAGTAGAGTTTGTTTAGCTTTTGTGTTTATGGAATCAATCAACTTTCTTTTCACATTTTTTTTTAACTTTATTTAAACATGTTTATTACTTCGCTCCTCTGTTCTTGAAACTGCCTCCCCCAGAGCAGTATTAATATCTCAGAACCTCAGTTTCATAAAAAAAACCTCCAAAACAACCAGCAAAAAACAACAACAAAATAACCAGTAATCTATTAGCAGAGAAAGCTTGAAAATGTGGTTGCTGGCAATGTAAGGACCAGAGCTGTGGTCAGAAAGGGCTGTGAAGTACTGTGGGTTTGGACAGTTTTTTAGGGTTTCATATGTTTGGGGCTGATGACAATGAAATAATGAATGCTAGTTAAGCATTTCTGGGAGTTGGGATTTATGTGCAATGGCATGCAACACATGCTAGATCTGCACTTCTAGAAATCTTCCTTCCCCTGAGGTGGCATCAGGTCTGTTACCCTCCTCTGCCTCTGTACTACATAAAAGGCAGCTGGCTGTGTTAAAACATCCGTCTGGAGAACAATATTGCAGTTTCCTCCAACAACATGTAGTCTCAGAAGTCTCTTAAAATAGTTTATAAAATTTCCAATAGACACAGCAAAACAGTAAGATGATAACTTCAGAATATCATCAAAAGCAAACAAGGAAATGAAGCTTTTAAAAAAATGTGGGGTATGAATGAAGACTGTCTATGCACTTTTTTTGTATAGAGAATGAAAACATTTTGTAGTTAGATAAGGTGGAGCTATGCTGGGACTCTGTCAAGTTACCGCTAGAGTTGCCTGCTTTTAGTAACAGCAGCTCCATGTCCACCAACTGGATTTGTCATACACATTGTCTTCATTTTTTTCTACAAGTGACAGCAAATATTTGTCACAGATTTTTACCTTCATCTCCTAAATACATTCTGATGGTGTCTGTCTACTGATAATATTGTGCATAGTAGTTTAACAAGGCCAAATGAAGGTGCTGCACCTGGGTCAGGGCAACCTCCAGTATCAACACAGGCTGTGGATGAACAGATTGAGAGCAGCCCTGCTGAGAAGGACTGTGGGGTGCTTCTGGGTGAGAGGCTGGACATGACCCAGCAAATGGACTTTTGCAACTGTTGTTTTCATTTTCATCAAAGCATTTTTACCTTTTCAGTTACAATTAGTATAAGTCTCTTTCATTCTTTCACCGAACTTTATCTTCAAGATGCCCTAATCTGGAGTTTGTGGCCTCTCCATTTTAATTCAAAGCTACTTTCTTCCAGGAAAATTTGGTAATAGGGAATCACCTTATTCACTCTATTCTCTCGGAAGTTCACAGGACTTCATTATATATTTATGTGTATAAGCTACCACATAAGAAATTCCACACTCTCAAAAAGGCCTGCATATAAATGCAGACAAATCTATTTACACAGGAAGCCATCCCAGCTGTTGGATGGTATTTCTAACTACCTGAGAGCTCTGTGGGAAAATTCACAAAAAGACACAACAGCAAACACCAAGTCCTATACAAGTGAATTCCCTGAAATCCTGAGCACAGGATGTCCAAACTTGTCACCATGAGAATCTGTGAGAGGGAAAGCTGAGTCAAGGAATGACCTGCAGCCAATAAGGCAGTACACAGGTGAGGAAAAGGGCTTGGGTACATTAGCTGGACAGAGGAGAGACTGGCATGAAAATCTAAAGGGAGGTATGTTGGAAAGTGTAAAACCAGTGCTGAACATAAGTGGGATCTCGGGAAGAATTCTTTTCTACCTTTTCCTATTCACTAACAGTCCTTTTAAATGACTGATTAATAATTTTTTTTCTCAGAGCATTTTCAATCTAAACAGTACTACTTTCTAACAAATGTGGCCATAATTTTTGTTATTATTTTTCTTTTTCTGATTGGACAACATTCACAGGACAAAATCAGTATTGTGTATTTCAGCATTTTTAGACAGAAACTTTATTTTTGAAGAAAAAATATTGTTCTTGTTAAGCATTTATAAATAGCTTTTATTTCCTGCCTACAAACACTGCATGGAGTTACTCTTCAACCATTGATCCATCTTGAGTTTCATGCCTAATGTAGAAATAAATATTACATGTGTTGGATTTTATATGCTGTAGCCTTCCATTGCCTGAGGACTGGATTTCCTGCTATTGTTTGCCACAGGTGACTGTGTACAGTCAATTACCATGCTGAAGACCAGTGTTGTCTGAGGTGCCTTCTGGCCCAGTACCTACAGAGCCAGACTCCAGAGCACGTCCTTTTGTTTGGATTAATAGTGGAAAAATAGAAAATACACTTTTCTTTTTATTGAAAGGGTTTTCTTCCTTCACTTTGAAATCAATGTCAGCTTTTTTATGTGATTAAGAGCTAATTCCTTAAGTGGGAGAGAGATTGTTATGCTCACTGAAGTGGAAAAGAAAAGCAGTGAGCTTTCAGTGTGTTCAAACAACAAATAAGTCAGTGCAAGGTGCTGTGCTTATGGGCTCTCTACACAATTACATACAAAACAATGTTCCCCTCTGCATCTTGATACTCTGCCTTTTTCACCTGTCTGCCGCAGCTACCATTCACTTGTGGTGATCAAATTGTCATGTTCTAGTTTCCACCTCTATGAATATGACTTGATTGTCCTTGGTGAGTCTGGTTGTGAAAATGGCACAGTAAAAAGTGGTTTGCCATGCTGTGGATATACAAAGTTGGATCAGATCATCAAGAAGATGACAGAACAGCAAATGTTGTGCTGATGGTAGGAGAGACGACATCCGTCTGCCAAATCTAGTCTGCCTTTCTTCAAAATGAGCAGCAGTTCCCAGATGCTGTGATTAGCAGCTACCAGTGGTTGCTTGTTATATTTTTGGATATTTACCCACCTAGCTGTTGTAGTTTGGCTGTGCCAGCAGGGGAGTGAACCACCTTGTTGGACAAACCCCAACAGAAATAAATTCCGAAAAGATGAGAGGAATCAGTTTTGCGAGAACAAGTGAGTAGCCTCGCCTTTATGAATATTCTCCAGCCCATGGAAATTGCCTGTATGTACTTCATAATCTCTCTCAGTTACAACCAGTGATTCCAAAAGGGGAGACTTTTCCTGCATTACTACTTAGCTGCCACACAACAGTAATTTGCCTTCTTAGAGACAGGTATGACACTCTGGTTCCTTATACCATCAATTCCTTAGGACAGAAACTGTCCTCTCTGCCAGTACAGTTTAGTGCGAAGAGTGCTAGTCCTGGTTTCATTGTATTGTTGCAGTTGGATTACAAATGTCCTTCACATTTAGCCAGAAGATCTGATAACAAATTGCTCTGCTTTCATATTGCTAGCAACAAGATAACTCCATCAGATAATGCATCCTTTTCTGGAATGTTGGTTTAAATTGTCATCCTGTACCTTTTGTCTTACTAGTGTAGGGGCTAGTCACATCCAAGAGAGAAAATAGGAATATATTTAGAGAAAACCATCACACATTTTGATGGAAAAAAGCATCTTTTCTACAGAAATTGTAGATGAAGTTCCCAAAAGCATGAAGGATAAAGAACTGTTTTATAGTCTGTGGATGTATATCAAATACACAAGAAAAAGAAAACCCAGTGTTGTTTTCAATTAACTGTTGTTAATAAGAATTAACAATATATATTGTTGAGTCTTTTTACTTTTCCACAAATTCCTACTAAGCTCACTTATTTGAGAGTTCTTGGGGTTTTTGTAAGACTAAAGACCAGGCAGATGTCATAGAAAAACCTCAGAAAGAAAGACTAAAGATGAGTAAAGAATATAGTCTTGCTAGGCCTTCAGGGTTACTTCTTCCCCATCAATCATTGCACAGGAATCAGTCACACTAATTACTGCATTTTAAGCTCATGGATTTCCTAGGCCAAGTAAGGAAAACTAATGGATTGCTTGGGTTAACTAAGGAAAACTGATGGATTGTTTGGGTTAACTAAGGAAAGCAGGTTTATGCTCTCTTTCTACCACACATTTAGACTCTAAAAAAGTTACTTCAGGTTTTCTGTCTTTTGGCCATGTTCTCTCTTTGTTACAGTTTGAGAGACTGGGTTTGTAAACAGTAGGAGTACATCATCTCTGTGTGTGTGTTTGTTTGTGTGTTATGAGAAGGATGTGTTTGGAAAGCCATGTGACTTGCAAAGGGTAGTGTCATCGTTTACAAGTTATTTCCTTTAATGAGTACTTCTATTCAAATCCAGATGGTGCTTGGAGAATTTTCTGCTATTGAAAAAAGACTTCCCTTCCTCTTGGCTGTGGTACATCCTTGCACCACACCTGGGAGTGACGCTGGTCACATTTCAATTGCCTGGCTTTGGATCTGAATGTTCCACCATGTGATCACAATGGGGATGCTCAAGTCCCTGGGGTGATGTTCCCCTTTTCTCTGGGACATAAACATCATGCTGCAGTTGAACTCTAACACCATTTCCATGTTTCACCCTTTCCCCATCTGCTGAAAGTTCTCTCCACAGACTTAACAAGAGAAGAGAAACTCATTGCAAAGACTGCTCTTGAGAGTCCTGAGTAATTTCCTGATGAAAGGTCTGAAATGAAACTTGAGAATCTTGTTTCTTTTTTTTGTTGCTACTTTGTGAGTAGAAAAACCTGCAGTATTTTTAGAAACAAATGAGGAACAAAGTTTTAAAGTTAGTTTTGCTTCCAGTATTTTGAGTGTTTCTCAGTGTCAGAACAGATGATTGGGGATACAATCATCATAAAGTCACTCTAGGATATTCTGATTCATGAGAGTCTCCTGGGAGCCCAAACTAGGTTATGACAATACAACAGCATATTTCATCTAGTCAAGAAGGACTTTCTAGTTCCCCAGATTCCCACACATTTTCCTAACACTACAACTGAAAACAAAATTAAGCTACTTTTGAGTTAGGATAGGAAATCACCTGGAAAGCAGCCATCAGTGCTGCCCAGCCACTTAGCCCAAAGAGCAGGACAGGCTGTCAAATCCTTTAAAAGAGCAGGAAGTGGGGCAGCAGCAAGCAAGACAGTGCAGGCATGCAGAGGCACAAAACCAGCACCACATTTAACCATGTATGCCTGTACATGATCAGCTGCCTTCACAGCTGAGTGGAAGGCAACAAGTCATCTTCTTTGCTCATCTCAGTAGATGATCTTCAGTCATATTAACAGAATTGATCCTGTTTAGAGAACATGGATTGAATTATCCAGATGGATATTGTGGTGTGTCAGTGGCACACAGCCAGAGATGTGTGAGGGTTTTCATTGCATCACCTGCACACCATCACTCTCCAGCTGTAGGATCCTTGGGGTTCTGACACCAAAGAGAGCTCAGCCACGGACCTGCCAGCCAAAATAATGGTGAGAGCTACCAAACCTTCAGCTCAGTGAGCTGTTACATCAAGTATCAGGCAATAGCATAAATCCTTTATCAGGCAGTGAAAAAAAAACATGTTTCTGAGCTGTTATTCATCTCCAAAAGATATTTAAAATAGGTCAGCTAAAGTATTACCTGAGGGTGTTTGTTATTCTCCAAGAACTGTACTAGGGATGTATCTCAAATGTCGATGTCCATGGTGGGTTAGGGGAAAATGTCTGTGCTGCATTGAGATCAGAGGCCAAGATTCAAGAGAAGAGGAGTGTTAAAATCAACAATTCACTTAGATCCAGATCAAGTAGTGTACATGTTAAAACTCAATGTGAAACCAGGGCTTGACTGAGGGATGGCAACATACAGGAAGAAATGCCTGAGTCACAGGAGGCAGAAGAGGGATATCTGTCTGGGTTTACTGAATTCAGTGGCCCCACAAAGGTGAGGCTGATGCAGATCTCTGCCTCAGGCCTAGCCAGCAGCAAGACTGGCCAAAAGGCACACATGGCCACACACAAGCTACACATACACCTATACGCATGGCCAGCACAGACAGAAACACTCAGCACGCATACAAACAAAGACAGGTTCTGTTCTGTTTCCCTCTCTGCTGACCAGGATGAAGCTGCATAATGGGACATTAAGTTAAACCAACCATTTCAGCAGGTATGGAAAATATGGTGTTAGAAGAAGAGGCAGAGAACAGATGGTGTAATCTGTGTGTTTGGCAAAAACATATGTGGGGACAGTGTGCTGTGAGCACTGTGGGTTGCCAGGAGGAGCAAGCTTGATCTATAGGCAAAATGGTAATCCCCTTGTGTCCATGGCCACTCATCTAAATGCTATGTAGAGGATTTACTTTGTTCGGTGGTTTGGTTTTCTGTGGCAAAATAGATTCTAAGATGGTGTTTCCACCAGAGGACGATACTGCATGCTGCTGGGGGAACCCTGCCAAATCCCTCCCTCTCTAGCCTTCCTGGATAGGAATGGATGTAGTCAGGCAGCAGAAACTACACTTGCAGCTGGAGTGTGGGCACATCCCAGACCTTTATCCATAAGAGGTGAAGTACTGCAGGTGCACAGGGCAGGATCTCACATGGAGAAAGCAAACTGGCTGTGACTGCTACCTGGAGCAGCACACATCATGATCAGGGGGTATCAATCCCCTCCAGCCTCAACACTGCAGGGCCTTTTTCAGAGAGTTGTTTTTGACTGGGCTAATTGCTATCTTCCTAGCTTCTTGCTATCTATGTTGGATATTTTTCAGGAATTATGTATTCTGCCAGTGGCTAGAGATAGTCCCTCATCAGTCTGTCTCAATGAACTCTGCCTCCAGAAGATGCCTAGCTTCCTTCTGGAAGCATTAGCTGACAACCATAGAGATTGAATTTTTCTGAGCCGTAAGAAATAACCTTGGCCATCTCCCTTATCATTTTAACTATTTTTTAAGATATTCATTCTGAGACCACAGCCTTAAATAAAAAATATAAATTATATTGAGGCCCCTGTGTTGACAACCAGGAACTGTCAGGGGGGTTTCCAAGCTGGTTTTAGATGGAAGAGCTGATGTTGATGTGGAGCTTGAGAATATCTATAGTCCATCATATATCTTCTACCTCAAAGTGCTCATAGGTACCATACAGACAGATTCTGAGAATTCAAGCTTACAGATTTCAGGGAAGAACTCTATTTGGAGCATAGTTAAAATTAAGTCCAAAAAGTACGTTCTTCAATTGTTTTCACAGGGCCCTATGAATAGTCTGAAACTTGTATCAAAGAACAATATAACAATTTCCTGATTCTAGAAAAACACTGAGAAGATGACACTTCACAGATCACAGAATATTCTGAACTACAAGGGACCCACAATGATCACCAAATTAAACTCGAGTGAATGGCCAATACAGGGATTGAATCCACAACCTTGGTCTTATTAGTGCCACACTTTGACCAACAGAGTTACACACTGCCTGATCCATAATGGTGTTATGGTGACAAGCATAGTTTTTCAGGAGATACATTGTCTTCTACTTTGCAAGCACTTCATCAACCCTGAAACAATGAGAGATTCAAGTTTTTTTAGTATACCTTGGACAAAGGAACGCCAATATGGTGCCAATATGTTTCAGGAACAAGCAACTTCAATCTCCTATTTTTTATGCCAAATTAGTTAGAAAACGTAAGTCGTAGAAGAAAATCAGGAGTGTTGTTTGTGCTTTGAGTATTCTACTCTTATGCTGTAATTCTTGCTCAAATTGTGTCTTCATCATGTATTGATGTGTTGCCCTGTGAGAACATGTACTGGTGAAGCCAAGGAGAGGTGCACTGAGTGATGACTCTCACAGCAAGTACTGCAGAGGTGAGTTAGTCTCTGCTGCATTGAATCCATGGCAGTTTCAGAGGTGGAGAACAGGAGGTTGGTCTTGTATCCCTGGATGTGACTAAACCATGTGCATGAATAGGTAGTTCTATGTGTGTGTAGATCTACATTTATTGCATATCTTACCTAGGAAAGATATGCAATCATCTACCTTAGTGAAATTCCAAGGAATTTGGTGTGTCAGTACAAGCCTTCTGTGCCTTTGACCAGCCTCATTTCCCTGAATCCCTTCTCCCTAGTAATTTCACATTTACATTTAAAGAATGTTTTTTAGACCTCATTGCTGTTCTCTGAATTGTCTCCATTGATCCATTCATTTTGCATGGCATTGCCCAGAACTGAGAATGCATCCCAGGAGCTTCAGTAGTGACAAGCAGAGCATGTGGATGACTGCAGCTTATTGCTTATCCTCTGGACTGTGCATTCCAATGGGATGTTTGTGTTTTTTGGTAAGGCCACATTCACCACTCACTTTCAGTCTGTGGTCTGCTGTAAAGCCACAGAGTTTGCTTGAGTTTTTGCTGACTCTTCATCTGGTATTTGTGCTTTTACTTATATTGCCTAGTGTATTTTTTTCCCTCTTAAATGTCCCTCTGGGTTTTTAAACTATTACCTGGGTTTGTTGAGATCATTTGAACCCTACCCTTTGGTATGATTACATTTTCTTTCAGCTCTGTACACTCCACAAATAGCTGCATCATTATTACTGAGAGGATGGAACAGGACTGGACCAGCACAAATCCATGAGATATGTCCTTCCACTTCGAACCACTGGCTGGTGAAGTATGGATTTTGCATCAGTTTGTACCCTCTCTGTAGCAGCAGCTTTATCTGGTCTAATTTATAACATATTTATAGACACAGAATTGTATGGTTTGGTTTTGAAGTGTTCCTGAAGATCATACAGTTCCAACCCCCTTGATATGGGCATGGACACCTTTCACTAGACCGGGTTACCCAAAGACCCATCCAACAGGGCCTTGAACATTTCCAGTAATGGGGCATCCACAGCTTCTCTGGGCAACCTGTTCCAGTGACTCACCACTTTCCCAGTAAATGTTCAATCTAAGCCTGTCCTCTTTTATTTTAAGGCTACATCCGCTTGTCCTGTCACTGCATGCTCTTGCAAAAAGTCCCTCTCCAATTTTCTTGTAGGCCTTCTTGCAGGCCAATACCTTCAGTCATATAGTTAAAACCTTTCGGAAGTCAGCAGAGGTGACTACTACTCCTCTTCCATCCACAAGACTTGTCACCCTGTGAGAGGAAAATGAGATAGGTTTGAAATGCCTTATCCAAATAGACCCCCATGCTTTAAAAGAATCTTCTTCCTTGGCACTACTTTTCCAAAGTCATTAACTTAGACCATAGTGATTGCCTCTGTATTTCACAACATGCTCTCTGCCCAACTGGAGACACAGCCAGGATAAACTGTTATGATGCTTCTTGATTACACCAAAATCCCCAGAAAACGGAAACACCAGGGAGAGTCCTAATCTTGGTTCCTGTGCTCCTGGCCAGAGGGCTCAGTTCCTATCTGGAAAGCACAGACATTTGTGCACCTAACCTTTCATAATCTGACTGTTCTATCTCTTGTTAAATTAAATTAAACCATTTGTGTTGACTGAGTAATTAGGGGCCTTGAATATTATGTCTTACAGTCTCAAATTGCTTTGTAGTCTTTTCTTTTCCCACTGTTCATATGGAGAGGAGTTTTGTGAAGGAATTACAATGCATTTACCCACACAGATCTGTAGGAGTCAGTAGACTATAAAACTCTGACCGCAATATGGTACAAAATACAAGAAAGTGACACAACGCCGCAGAAAGCTGTGAACATCTGCTAAGGGATTATACAAGAAGAGTGAGGGCCCCACCTTCACTGTCTTGCAGACTTTTTAATCTCAAATGTGCAGAGCTTCCAAGTAAAACTTATATATATATTTTAGATTTTTTAGCTTGGGAAATTCATACTAAGATCTGAGATAAATGGGACTGTTGCTGGCATGTGAAAGTATTGTACAGTAGCTAGACACACTACATATCTCCTCTTTCCCGTAATTATGTCTACAGATTTCCAAAGCAACCCTAAATTCTGTCAAACTTGACACAGGCATGCGGCATGCCCCACAGCTCCCCTGTAAATGTCTTCTGATGCAGCTTTAGCTGTGACACAGTGTCTGTGAGCTTGAAGGACAAGATGAATCCTTGCAGTGTTTTTGACCCCATTGCTGACACGGGTGCCTCTTGCAGGAAGTCTTATCCTACAGATCAGTACATGTCACAAGGGAGTGTGACAGGGAGTGTGCTTAGTGTGGATGAAATAGAAGACCCTTTCTTCCTCCCTCATCTTCTCACAAATAATATTATTGATACTGGTGATCACATTATAGCAAATATAAAAAAGATTTAAAAATATTTTTATTAATTCTTCACTGAGAAACTGGAAACAAATCCAGCTGTAATGCATTCACCCCACCCTTCCTAATCCCTGAATGACTGCAGTTCTTCTAATTTTAGTTTTGAAATTTTTCTTAACATCTGAGGAAAGTATATTTAAATATTGATTTGCTTTTCAAAAGCACACTTTCCTTTGAAAATACTGTATGAATTCTGTCTGACGCAGCTTTTTCTCTCTGTAGTGTCTCAGGCACAGTATTATTCCCAATGTTGTTGTGCCCTTTAGTCCAAATAACATTTTCTTGTGTTTCTCATCTGCAGCAGATGGCCAATAGCCAACCACAACATTTTTCACTGAAATGGCGAGGATATGCTCTAATTACCTCTCTAACAAAGACCTTGATTTAATCTAAATTCCAGGGTTTCTGAAGACAATTTTTTCATGGTATCAGCCTATTTGTTTCTGACTGATTACCCCTTCAGTGCTAACCTTTCACTCCTTTGTATCCCAGAAAGCAACAGAACGTCTTTAATCCAAAATGAAAATTGGGCAAGGTAGCAATGTCTTAAAAGGCACAGTTGAGCAATTTGTAAACAGCACAGTGTTTATCAGCACAATAGGTTGCTTCTTGGAAAAAAAAGGGGTAAGTGGTGAGGACATTCTATAAAGCACAATTGCTTTAATAACACAGCCCAATCCCCCTCCCCAAAGCTCTGCTAGTTTTAGAACTGCCCAGCCACACGCTCGCTGTTCAAACTGTCCCAGCAGGTGACAAGGTTTCTGTGTAAAACAATGGAAAATCTGTATATTGGGCACCTGGATGTGTGGAATTCACTTTACAGGAATACATTTGCTCCCAAAATGAGCTTTGAGTAGATGGACAAGGAAGTTCAAAGCTGTAGGACAGCCTATATTCTCTGCTTCACTCCATGTGGGAAAAACTGGGATGCAGGATCCAGTATTCCAGGTTTAGCTGTACAGCTCCAGGAGATGTTTTCTGTCACAAATTGCCAAATTTTGCTCAGTCCAAGGAAATGGCTTTGGTAGATGGAGTCCAGATGCAGCTTTCATTTGATTTCAGTGCTCCCCATGGGAGCACAGAGGCTGAGAGGGGCTCTTGCCATCACAGCTTGCTTCTCCTTCCCCAGCAGAAGTCAGAGCGGGCAGAGGCAGGGAATACTGACAGACCTGCAGCAACTGGAGGATGAATATCCCATGTAGGCAATTTCCACCAACTCAGGAGATGCAGGCAAAACAGAGGTGTGGCAAAGAGTTACAGAAAGAGCAACCAATGGCAGAGGAACCTGAGTGTGGTATTCTAAAGTATTACTACTGCTCTGGTATCCCAGCCAGGACTTCATTGCCTGGGGTGGGTGCTAGATCAAGCTGATTGCTTTAAATAATGCTATTTATACACCAGCATCAGACTGCCAACATTTCTAGGCTAAGTCCACACACAAGCCAGGAAAATAGCAAATGGACTTGTTTGTCAATGTGAAAGTACAGTTCGAGACACAGATATTGTACCCCAGCCTAGAAGTTCATTCCAGAAGTATCTGGCGAGTATGAAAAGTTTAAGAAAGAAGAAAAACTAATTTACAGTAAGACATGAAGAAGACCCTGAGACTAAAAAATTCATATTCCCTCTAAATTCTCCTGGAGAACGTAAGAACTGCTTTACAGACAGCAGTAGCCCAAAGTGCTCCATTTCTATGCTGATTTGGACCACCTGCCCTATTGTTTTTGCCTTTGACACTATCAGTGCTCCTGCACTTATCCTGTTTTGGAAAGTCTCCAACTCTCATGACAATTTTAAGTGACCTTTGTATAGAGTGGAAGTGCCAAATACTAGGCTCCTAAACAGCATATCTCTATTTAGTTAGGAACTTAAAACCCCAAAGCTATTATTATTTTAATTACAAATCTCTGGGAAAAAAAAATGCAACCAAAATTTACTTTAGAAGAGGGAGAGATGGGTTATGTCACAGAAATGGAGATGACAGTAAATAAATAAATGAAGAGTAGGTGAGAAGTCCTTTGTTTTTATTCTGTTACTGTTTCCAGATCCGGAAAAAACTATAATTTGTACTGAAGTAAATGTTTATTTCCTTTGCCTAAGGAAATAAAAAGCTGAAAATGAATATTCTATTGCAGAGGAGATTTTGCATTTAACTTATGAAGAATTTACAGGTTGCATCAGGAAAAGCCAAGGAAATACAGAGCTTGTTTGCAGCAGTATCTTCTCCCTTGCCTGTGGCTCAGGGGTGGGAGGTGAGCTTAAAAGGCTCTGGACAAGTTCCAGTTTCCAAGAGCCAGGCTGGGTGAGCGGCTCCAGCAGCCTCACTGGGACTGTGCTGTACTGCAAGGGAAGGGAATGAAGAAACTGCAGAGCAAAAATCCAGATTCACAAGTCCCTTTCAGGCAGATTCTGAGCTGTAGGAAATGTCTCTTTGGCTCTCTGTTAAGAGACAGGAGAATAATGTGGAGGGCCATGTATAATTAGAGTTCCCACTGTATGACTGTTCTTATGGAAGCCTAGTAGAACATCACTCAAAACACATGATTACATTCTGTTTGCAAAAGACGATACAAGAGGCATCATCCTGCCTCCGTTCCTTGTTACAATCACTGAAGACTTGGAGTCACAGGAACTCTGACACTCACAGAGGTGAGTTTTAATGGTAAAGGTGGGACATTTGTTCCTTCATCTAGGTTAGAGACCAGGACAATTTATTCCTTAATATTGCTGTCCATAAACCTCACAGCTTTCTCTCACTGCTCATATTTTCTAGGATTCATCCTGTTTGTCTTCTGGCAGCTGCCTGCAGTTAGACTGCATCTACATAAAAATGTATCCAAAGCTGGGCCCAGATTCTGGCTTTTCCAGTGGTGGGTAGAGAAGAAAGGCGACCTTCATATCTTTCATTTGCATACGATATCCATCTCTTCACTCTCTACTTGGTTAAACCAGTTTAGATTCTGATATTCAGGATCTGTCTTAACCTTGAGAATTTGTGTTCTTGCCTGTAAAACCAGTAGGCTAAGGTTCATATCAGCTCTGCTGTTCCTAATGAGCCAAAACAAACACGTGAGCCTCTCACAGTTGCTTTAACCCCACACAGGAGGTGGGAGCTCTGTGCGATGGCATGGAGGCAATGACACAGGATGAAACAACGTGGTTAGTGTGAATGTGGCAGACATACTAAACACTGGCCAAGGGAGGCAAATATTAATAACCTGCCACAGTACTTTTTTGGTTAAATAGATTTCCAGAAGTTTAGGTTTGCATTCTCTGGTTTTTTGCTTAGACAAAAACAGAGTTAGTGCAGTGGAAGGAATGAACACTTTAGCTACTCAGTTAGGCTTGATAGCAAACTCTACCCAATGAAACTCCTCTGTGTGCTTAATATTAAGTGTACACTTAAATACCTTGCTGGAAGTAGGCTTGGTTGCTGAGCACTTTTAAAATGAAGCCCTCTAGCCTTAAGACTTCTACAGTTCATTCACACCTGCTCCACACTTTGCTTCACATGGGTTTATCTGCTTTTTTGGCAGGAAAATATGGAATATATTCCAATTTTTTTCCTCTCCAGTATCTGTTTTCTTCCAAATAAATGCCAGTATATAAATCCTGGTACTAAGAGAAGTATAAGCTTTTTGGGATGAGTATGAAACAGTGATGTGCTAAGACTATAAGGCTACAATGATATATCATACTGAAAGTCAAAAGTTCTGGTGGTAAAGATAATTTTCCCTATAGGAGTTATTCAGCAATAAAATCTTTTGCAGGAAAAGAATATTGAGTCCAGGAGATTATATTTTTTACACATATCAAAGAAGCAGTGTTAGCCCCCTCTAATATAAGGATAACTTCTGTTTCACCACTTTACTTGGAAATAGTCTAACCTTTTGCACAGACACCATCAACAGAAAAGATAGTGCCAGTCAAGAAAGTACACATAAATCATTCATGTGGAGCCAAACACACTATTTTCTGTGTTGAGAAGTTTTTATTGGATAAATATTTTTATACACCACAATATTTCGGATTAGTTACACTATAGCTCTGAAATATCCAATTACGGTGCAGTCATTTCCCCAATAAAAGGATATAAAATAAAGAAGCACAGAGCACGAGCCTTTGGTCACTGAACTAAGCCGAGGTTTTAGAGCCAGTTCCAGTTCGGTGCAGAGAGGGAACTTCTTCACACTCTTTCATAAACTCTAGTGCAGACAACCCCTTTCATGGCATATTCCTATGGCATAAAGGAAAATATTAATATAAAACTTTTGCTGACAGCAGTTGTGTCTGGTGCAGTAACCTCAGAAGTCAATGAAAATCCAGATGCCACGTTTTATATCTCTACATATCTGCAGAACGTTTCGAGCAAACAGCAAAGCTACTTTTATATTGGAAATAGAGTTGTTTCTATTTTAAAAGCTTTAAACTTCATTAAGTGGCATTTAATGACAAAAAGATTGCAAAACTAAGCTCAGCTTCCACAAAAAAAAATTTACTTTCCTTGGTATTATTGCTGGTTTGTCAGAAATATTAGCCCCACCCAGTTTTTATATCATGGCCCACCAACACTTTCACATTTTCTAAGTAGTAAGGGGTTTTTAGTGTAGAAGCAGAAGTAGCCTGGGTATTTCAAAGGTCAGGCTTCTGGCCTAAAAAACTTTGCTCTTCTGAGTCGCAAAATATTTCTCTTGACCCTCTCCCCCCAGTGGTGTTCAGTGGTTGCTGATGACTCACAGCCACAGGATGCCTGCGACAAAGGCAACAGGATGTTAAAAAAATACTTCCTTGGTCTGCAGGAGAAGAATCCTCCTCCACAACCATGTATAAGGCAAGGGGCAGACAGCAGGACGCCGACAGAAGAGGCACCTTACCTCTCTGCTTTATGAAGAGGGTTTAATAATTAGAAAATCTTACACAGAAATGCAGCCATGAAGAGATGCAAAAACAAATCAACCTTCCTACATTAAGAGCTGGAGATGGGCTGTTTCCAGGGGTGTGTAGTGGCAGGATAAGGAGGAATGGCTTTAAACTGAGAAAGGGGAATTTTGGATTAGATATTAGGAAGAAATTCTTTACCATGAGGGTAGTGAGGCACTGAACAGGTTGCCCAGAGAAGTTGTGGATGCTCTGTCCCTGGAAACATTCAAGGCCAGACTGGATGGGGCATTGAGTAACCTGGTCTAGTGGAAGATGTCCTTGTTTGTGACAGTGGGTTGAAAAGAGATGATCTCTAAGGTTCCTTTCAACCCAAACCATTCTATGATTCTATGTATGAGAACTTAATAACAGAAGACAGTCAGAACAAGCTAACATGTAAAAGTGTAATGCTGCTGACTTCAAACAAGTTGCCAAAATTAGTTTGACTCCAATATCTAAAAACTTTAATGAACAAAGTGAAATCTTAATTTTAATAGAGACCCTTAAAACCAGAGTCCCTAAAATGTTTTATCTCCCTGACTAGGCCAAGATAGGGAAAAGGAAAAAACTGTTTGAGGGACAGCAGTACCCTGCTCGTAAACTTTTGTTTCCATTTCACAGATTTCTGTTATTTTTAAACGTTATTCCTTTTAAGAACAATAATGTTGAGAGCAGTAAGTATGCTGTCAATTTATGGCAGCTCTACCTATATAGTCACTTTAAAGACAAGTTGCTGTATGCAATAACATTTATTTCCTTCCAGCTGTTTTCTAAGCTTGGTTCCCTTTTTCTCTCCTTTAATTTGCCTCATTATTCAAAGAGCAGGCCAAAATTGGTAGTCTGTTTAGACAGAAGTGTACTGAAGGCTATATCTTTCTGACCTTTAGCAGTGTACAAGGAACATGAACTTACCACCACCATCTTCCCATCAACAAGTCTTCTCTTTATCGTGGTCTCTTTGCCATTCCACTTCTGCACTTCCACCAATGACCCTTTCTCCAAGGTTATAACACTCTGCCAATTCCAAAAGAAGAGTTTCAGACTGCAGGCTGAGCTTTGCAGATTAGAGCAGCCATTCACTTTACATTCAGCAAGATATGCGCTCTGGGATAATGACATGCTTAGGAACATTATATTCAGCACTATACTGTTTATTTTTCAGTACTTTATTTTAATAGTTTGGAAAACTCAAGGTGCACTAAGGGAGTAGGTAAAATTTCCCCTCGTGTTCTTCTAGGAGATGTTCAGACCACTGAGAGATCATCAGCCCTCTTACTTACCTTGACTTTCCGGTCATCTGCTGTTGTTTCATCAAACTGCTGGCCCAGTTTGAAAGAGATGGTTGTATTTTTGAATGTGCTTTCCGTTCTGATGGTCACTGTGTCCCCTTTCATACTGATGATCACATCAGGCCTTGCCAGGCCACCTAGTTTCCGGGTAGCTAAGCCCACTCCTAGAAATCAGAAACAAAATAAACATTACATTATAGAAGCGAGAAACTCAATATCCTCTCATGATTCTTCAGTGGAAGAATAAGGAAGAGTTTCTTCTTGAATACTTCAATGCCTGATTTAGATGGAACACTAATTCTTTAAATGAGACACTACTGAGACAGAGGTAGGAATGGGAACCTCAGCATTCAGGGGCTGAGACAGCCCCAGCTGATAAAAGTGTACCTTCAGCAGGAATTAAAGATATACACAATTACAGAGCTGTGCACATTTAGCTAAGAAGAAACATGATTTGCTACAAATCTGCATTAATACAATATAGATAGAATAAGTAGAAAAATTCAGAGGAAGATCTGGTTCTCATAAAAATTTGTAAAAATCCTTTTAAAAAATCCTTGGCAAATCTGAGAATATGTACCTTTATTAATAGCTGCAAGGAAGAAACTGGACACTGAATTCCAATATGCTGGTGCTTGTTCGTTAAAACATATTGAAGACTGGGAAATACCTAAGTTATTATTGACATCCCTTAAGGATCCTTGCATCTAAACCTCGGAGAAAAGTACAAGTATGAAATAAAAAAATTCTGAGGTATAAAGGTTGAGAGCTGCAAAGAACTTCCAGGAAAATCCCACACCAAAAGCCTTTTGTACTGCCTAGTCCTTTCCAATCCAGTTCATTGTCTACAGGCTGTGAGGCTTGGGGCAAGTAGGAATGAAGCCACAGGCAATGTATCGCTGCTTCATAAAAGCAGAAAAGGGATAGATGCTGTTAAGGCCTTTGTTAATGTATGCCATACTCAGATGAAAAGATCTGTAAAAAAGGGTATAAAGTTATCTGCTAAGTATAAAAGTATTTGCAGGAATTATTCCATATTAAGCAATTCCGTTTAGATGTTCAGAAAAATATCTGCAGCTGGACTTTCCTCCTACATTCACCCTGGCTAATTAATTAACTGCAAGTCTTTTATTTTTCAGTCTAGCTTTTCAAATAAAGGGAATCAGTGAATCATTTATATAGCAAAAGCAATGCACTAGCTGACTCTGCACTTGGCGTACAGGAATGATGCCAGCATTAAAATGAAAAGCAATGTTTAATTTGTTACATTCCTGGCATTCTTCAGTAACAGATAGATTCATTCATAGTATTTAGATGTCTGAAACTACAGTGTCATGAGACATCAGCCCCATTATATATTGTAAATTATCGTAAGTCACAAGTTTAACCATGCAATCAAGAGGAAACATAAAAAAATCTGTATCTCCATAGATTACTCCGGTGATGGAAAAACATATTAGATCAGTTCATATCAGTTAGAAGTAAATTTATGATAGTAATTCATCACCTACATTCTTCAATTTAGATGCTAAAGAAAAGAAATTAAATCATGTTACAAGAGCAATTAAGTGCTTTTTTTTGGCCAGAAATAAGGCACCATCCATGAGCAGAACCCTCCCAACTGAAACTTAAACAAACTAACAAAAACCAAAACAAACCCAGAATATTTCTCACCCAATTCTTTCATATAGTCATCGAAATTTTCACTGGAGATGAGTTTCCAGGTTCCCACAAATCGGTTACACATCGTACAGGCTTTGTGAGGCGCTGGTCCTGTAGTGAGAGGCAGTGGCCACAACAGCTCTTGGTGGCAGTCGGAGAGACTGTGTGCCCAACTGAGATGTAGTGGTCTCCCTTTAAAGAGGTCCAGTCCCTGTGGCAGTCGGGGGTGGCCAATAGGGGAGGCAGTACCAGGGTGAACAATGTGCACCTTGTCCGAGGCAGCCGTGCCAGTACCAAGGCTCTGGGTGTCGCTGCCTTGGCTTCACTGAATACACCAGGACACAGGGGGCACGTGGGGATGGGGATGGGCCACTACCACTGCACCCACAGAGCAGTCAGGGCGCACTGCAGTGGGGTGTCAGCAACACTGAGACAAGGAGCACTGCCTCCCTACAAAACCCAGCTCTGACTGTCCTCCCAGTGTTCTTCTCCTGCTATCGCCATATAGAACAGAAATCTATAACAACAATCTCACCCAACTGCCTGACCAATCCAGGGCTGACCAAGAGTTGCAGCATGTTGTTAAACCATTTTCCAAATGCCTCTTATACACTGGCAGGCCTGGGGCTTTGACCACCTCTCCAGGAAGCCTGTTTCAGTGTATGACCACTCTCCCACTAAAGAAGCACTTCCTAATGACAAATCTTAGTTTTGAACCATTCCCACACATCCTATCCCTGGACACCAGGGAGAATAGATCAGCACCTTCCCCTCCTCAGGATGCTGTAGAGTGTCACCACTATTGTCACCTCTGTGCTAGTCAGATAAATCAAAGCCATGCGGATTGTGTGAAGGAACTGTCAAGAAGATGATGTATAAAGTGATTTGTTTT
>VZDJ01000346.1:2151368-2195853 GCA_008694505.1 Cyanoderma ruficeps
AGAATAGAATAGAATAGAATAGAATAATTCAGAGACTATTTAAAAACAAAGGTATCATTTAAAGAAATACAGAAAGTAAAGTATGTGAAGTTCTTTAAAGGAAACATGATCTGGGCAAACTCAGGGCCAAAAAAAGCTTAAATAGATTCCCAGGAGAGCAATGAAGTAAACAGAAATAGAAGGGAAGAACAAAGGTCAAAGAGGGACTTGCTGTGAGGACACCGAAGGATGTTTTAGCATTGACTCTATGAAGCTGAAGGATCAACCCTGAACATGGGGCCAGCGGCCTCCCTTTTCCTCATAGCTACATTGGAAGGTGCAAATAACGTCTTGTCCCCTTAGCTGGAACATCCTACAAGACCAGACCAGGACAACCAGGCTGGGGGAACAAGTCCAGACTGCACTGCACATAAGGGCCTTGAATGGCCAGGACACTAAAGCCCTTCAAGTTCTTTCTAGTGGAAATAAATAGTTAAAAGAAAAAGGGAAAAAAACCTGGTAGGTCAATGCTCAGGATAAGCCTTTCCTCATCTTTCTGCTGAACTGCCAAAAATCTGTGGGTGTGAGTTGCCTTTCCCTTCTGTCATCCAAGAAACCTGTAAAAGAGTAGTGAGTGAATGTGGCGAGGGGCTGAGATCTCTTCTTGCCAGCATTGAAGGTGTCTGCTGTGATAGGTGTGCTGCCCATGGGTTTGTAGGGGTTTAGTAAGGCCCTTCTTTGGCAGAAAGGAACGCTCTGGGGTGGTTACTGGCTTTTGGTCTATTGTTCAGCATGACAGAAGAGAGGGAGACCCGTGCTGTTCTGCAGGTAAGGACAAGACACTGATCTGATTTTAGCCCTTAGAAACGTGTGCTCCCACCTCCATCTGGGTCTGAGTGCTCACACCTTTTCTTGACAGAGAGGAATCACCTCTGTTTATTCAAGCAGTCACTAGACTGCTGCCGTTTTCATTCAATAAATTTTGTCCTTCTTCAGAGAATAAATTCCAGACATTTTCATATTCTAAGAAAAGCATCACTAATACTTTCTTATGGTGCTGTCCCTGTTCAGGTTTATAGACAGAATGTCACTATCGAAAATTCCAAAAATTTAAGTTTTAAGTGTCTTGATTCATTCACAAAGTTCATAGTCATTCACTTGGTACCAAAATAAATGGTGATGCTTTTAGAAGAGATTACCCTTTGCTGAAATATTAGGCTGTGAATGTTACAATTGTAAATGCTGGCTGCATTCAGAATGTAAGATTTCTGGAAAATAAAATCTGCCATATGAATATCGGAATATTGGAAATTTTACCTCTGACAGAGTATTTCCAAATCTGTGTATGATAGAACACTATGGGCTGTTATTTAATGTCTATATGTACTTTGTTTAAGTCAATGTTTCTGCTTCTTCCATCACAACCATCACTCTCAGGTAGATTTTCTACTGCTAAACTGTATTTGTATCCTAACTCTCATAAAAAATTTTGGTTTTGTTTAGTGCTAAGCAGATCTAGTACTGCATATATAGAGTATGCTGAAGCATTCTTCCGTCCCATATGCAACTGCTGTCCTCTAAATTGGTGAGATTACCCGAGCAATGAAGCCAAGGCTAAAACACAGGAGTTGTTTGTTCATGGTTATTGCAACATTTTCTGTAGAATTTATTGATAGTCTGGCATAACTTTTAAATGATTCCTCAGCTCATGTACAATGTAAAAGTCCTTCCATTTCCCTATCCAGTTGTATAAATAGTGCAAAAACTTGGGAACAATCTGAGTTATGCAGAGGAAAGTTCAAGTGTATGACAGCACCATCCCCTCTGACAGCTGAATTTGGGAATGTCAGGAATATGTGGAATCTGGTTCAGATTTTAATCACACAAGATGTGGTCATTTCGCCATTTAGTGGTTAAGGCACAGATTTTAACTCTTATTGCCCAGGTTTTCCCTAGAAATCTCAATTTATTTATTTATTTTTGTCCTCAATTTAAGCCCTCCCAGGTGTAGAAAGTATGGCTTCTGTAGACGCAAAGTTTTGAAACAGGAGACCAGGCCTATAGGCAGTAGAAGATGGCAGTTCAAAAATAAGTAGAGTTGAAAACCATGGTTTCCAAAGGACTTTGCATCTAGAAAGGCTCATGTTCCCAAGACTAATCAAGCCTAATGAGCTAGTAGAAAATGCATGTAGGTAATAAAGGAGGCTGCACCACTAGCAAACTTGTACAGGCTTTTAGTAAACCTGAGTATTTTTTAAACTATGATTCTTAATTCAAGACTTCTAGCCTATCTAGGAAAAAATGAGATGTTCAAGATGGGCGCATTGCCAAATAATCACAGGTGAAAGCTCTAACTGCTATAATATCACACTTGAGGGGGAAAAGGACAAGCTCAAGCCGCTTCAAATGGTCCCTGGCGCTAAAATGGTCTGTGTTTGTGCACAGAGGAGGTGCCTGGTACCCTGCTCATGTTTGGAAGCCAAAACTGGGCATCCACAGATCATCCTCCTCTCTGCCTCAGGAACAACCGCCTCTGCTTGAAGCTGAGAAGAGCAGCCCTGTCATTCCCCTGGCTGCACACAGGCTCCCTGTAGGGGGTAGCCCACACGCAGCACTCACCAGATGGTGCCTGTGCGTTCAGGTGTCCATCTGCCACTGGGACAAGTGCCACTCACTGGACAGGCTTGGATGCTCTTTCTGCAGGTGACATGGCTAAGTGTGGCACTGGCTCCCACATAGTGCTTTCCTGCACAGCACCCCTTCCCATACTGCATCACCCCCAAGCCCCTTTCTGACAAACTTCAGCACAAGCACACATTGTAGAAAGCAGAACATTTTATTGAATAGGCACAACAAATTAGACTAAATGTGTGTAACTGCTTTGGGATATATCTGAAAAAAAGTACAGTTCTCTTTAAAACAAATTTGTGGGGCTTTTCTCCTTTGGTTAAGTTGTTTTACTCCAGCTTTAAGCCTTAGTCCTGTGTGAAGGTGGCTTCTTCATGCTTTTTCATAAGTTCTTTTGCAGGAAACGTTATTCATGGTGCATTCCTGGAAAAAAAAGGGTAATTCAATAAGCTTTTAACTCTTACTAAATGTCAGAAGGTAGAGGATTACTTATCTATCAGCAACCAGTTCAAGAAAAAATTTTATTCTCTGCCTCTAAAGGCAATTGCTAAAAGAGTGGAGCTCAGTTTTGAGAGTTTCAGCAACAGAATACTGAAAAACAAGCACAGGAGTGAATTAATTTTCAAGAACTGCTCTACTGACCCCCAGGAGATTTCTAGTCTTTTCTTAAAAATCTCTAAAGAAGGCTCCTAGGACTTCTGTGGAGGCTGACTGAACCCTGGAGTTGGGCATTAACTTTTTTTTCCTTCACCTTTTGCAGCTGTGGCTTGTCTTCTTCACACACATGAGCACAACGCACGCATACACAGAGAGTTTTCAGACTTGCAGCTGCTAGTGTCAGCCTCTGCATGTTAGGCTCTGTCCTCATCTACTTTTCAGTTAGATTGAATTCTGTTTTGTTCAATCTTTCTTAATGAAATTGTTATTAAAAACAGTTTCTATTTCTTCTCTGGTCTCTAGCCAAAGAAATTTAAATATTGAATTTATGGACACATTATTTTTTCCTTAGGGGAGGGCAGAACTCTTCAGGAATTTTGTATATGTGTATGGTTTTTCAGCATGTAGGAATCTCAGCTGCCTTTTATGAACATAGATTTAGTCCTGCCCCAGATTCTTCAAAGCGTGTTTTCTAAAACTGTAGAGCAGAGCTGGGAAGCCCCAGACTGTAGGTGGGCCTTACTGGCACCAAGTCAAGCACAATAGTCTCTGACCAGATAAAACCAACCAACAGGGCCTGGACACGTTTCCTTGCTCTAACATCATATTATTTACACAGTTGTTGGTGATGCATAGCAGGATTCCCACAGATGGCTCTAAGCCTCTGCTGAAGATGAACAGGAGTATTCTGCATCAGCCTAGTGTGGATGTATTTAATGTGGGCTTTGCTAATGCTTTCTCTGTACTGTCCAGGACTTAGAGATTCTGATATACATATATAGGTTTCCCTTGTAGGGATATTGGGATTTTCTTCCTACATTTTCCCAATCATGTCTTGCTATGGAGAACAGGCACCTCCATACCATTCCATAAGTTCAACAGCTTTTCAGTTTTTAACCTGCACTCTAGACTCAATCAGAGAGGCTCCTCACCAAGTGCACAAAGCCCTTTCAGATGTTTTCCCTCCCTGTCTTTAAATCCAAAGTCACACAACAGCTAAAGATGAATTCTGAACACTGAATTCAGCGATTAAATAACAAAAATTAACTTACCACCACCAGGTTCCCATCCACCACTTTTCTCTTTATGATAGTCTCTTTTCCATCCCACTTCTGCACCTGGTTCAGCACACCATTGTCTAGGGTTATGACATTCTACCAAAGTAAAGAAAAAACAACAAAGTGTGGCTATTTCATCAGGGTGCTCTGGTCTCAGAAGACTCTCCAGGTCTAATAGCACTAAGCACCCATAACAGTCTCACCTGTGGAGGCAGCATTTCTGCACTGGATGTCAAAATCACAACTCTGCCCTGCTGCTCCCACATCCCTTTTGAGAGAGGTATGTGCAAAATGCCATTTCAGGACTCACCTTTGTTTTTCTGTCATCTGCTGTGGTCTCATCAAACTCTTCACCCAGCTTGAAAGAAACCTCTGTATTTTTGAAGGTACTTTCTGTTTTGATGGTTATCACATCACCATTGATGCTGATAGTTACATTAGGCTTGGCCACACCAGCCATCTTCCTGGTAGCAAACCCCACGCCTGTAAATAAGATAGGGTACAATGTAATTTTTATCTTTCCTCAATCTTTTTGTCTGATATGTTGGAAAAAAACCCTCGGTGCTTTCTCCCCTACTGCTTTCTGAGAATTAATAATTCTGTGTTACAGAGATTCTTTTGTAAAATCTCACTTGGTACTGCTATAGACCAAGCTGGGTGAGTTGATGTAAGGAAATTTTCTATCCTGTCATTGTCAAAATAGTAAAAGCAATGTTTTGAAGACATTCATTATATGAATGCAGATATTTACACATGGAGTTGTTCAGAATAACTTTCGTAGCTAGAACTCTAACTTGGATGCTAATTGTACCTAAATGTAAATAAGCAGGAATATGTGGCAGTTTCTGAGCCACAAAAGCAACAAAACTAACAAACAAACAAGGAAAAAAAGTAAGCTTTTTCTATTTACAAGTGGGTAGGTTGAATATAAGGAAATGATTAAGAAATAGCTGGCAATTGTTATATCCTGAGTAAAATCTGGAGTAAAGATTAAGAGTGCAAGTGTCTCACTCATTGGAAGCTCTCAGGATAAGTCACAGTAAGTATTTTACCCCAAAATGCAAATAATCCCACCAGTTTTTTAGCATGTACTTATTGAATCAGCGCAAGTCACCCCCTGCTTCCTCCACACTAACAGCATGTTGAAACCTTTTAAATCCCAATTTTAATTATAAGGGAGAAGTCTACACCTTTAGAGAAAAGTGTTCGACATCAAAACTTGCAAGTATCTGCATGAATCCATGCAATTGTCTTTGTTAATATTCACTGTAGGCAGCTACAGAGTTTCATTCACTATAATAGCCATGGCAATTAACTGGAGTCCTAATCCAGTAGCATTTTAAAGTTGTTTAAGTGCATTGCTCATAGACATAGAGAACTTTGCTGCTTTCTAGCATCACACTGATTTGTGTGTCGAAGGATAAAAGCTAATTCACACAAAATAATCCAGTGATGTGTTTTATTTCCATTTATAACACTACTAATAAGGCATGCATAGACTTTGCTTACCTGAAATCCTTCCCATCAATCAAAGTTTTTCTGCTTTATAGGAATTTAATACCACTTACTGAAACACATGAATTCTACAGTTAAGGGCTATCTGATCAAAACAGTGGATGAAACCCCCCTTGATAAACAGCACAGCCAGAAAAAGGCAGTAAAGGAAGTAAAGAAAGTTCAAAACTGGCATTCCTTCCCTGTTCCAGATACAAGAAGTTGAAATAACAATTCTCACCCAGTTCTTTCATATAGTCCTCAAAGTTTTCACTAGAAAGGAGCTTCCAGGTGCCCACAAACTGGTCGCACATTTTGTCAGGCTTGAAAGATGTCTTCCACAGGTTCAAACAGAAATGCAGGACAGGAGAATATAATGAGCTCCAGCAGAAGAGTACTTATCTTTAAAAAGGAGCCGTGGCCACATGATGCTCTGGGATGACCAATGAAGAGGGAGTCCCTGTGCCCAGTGTTTTTCTTCCTCCCCTACCCCTCCTCTGCCAGTGGGTCATAGTGCTATTATTCATATGCCCTTACTAGCACAAAGATCACTGTCTTGTTTTTATTTAATTATTTTTGTTATTCAAGAACACTCTACCTTAAAGGCAAATAATTAAATCAAATTACCTTTCAGAATAAAATGGTAGGCTCAAGCTTAACTCACAAAAATTAATGTTTTCTCCCCTACCCTTTCATTTTAGTCCACTATATCAAATGGGCACAGCTCAGTTCCTAGCTCTCAGATCCCAAATGCTCATTGGAATAATTTAGCTTGCTTTCAGCACCCCTGCAATCAGAAATTTCCTCTAGAGAAATACAGAACTACAGGAAGAAGTGGATTTTTAGCACAAAAAGAGAATGTTGGGGTTATAGAAGGCTAAAGCAATAAAATTGCTTCCTTGATTGGGATCTGCTTGTCCTTGCTCCACTTGAATCAATTTAACAATAAGTCTGTAATATGCCTTTATGTAATGGAGAGGGGATATGGGGTTCTGTGAGAAGAAAAGTAACAAACAGAGGATTTCTCTCCCTTTTACTCCCATGCTTTCAGAATAACTATGTCCCAACGACTAGCATTTTGACTAGTTATGGCATAAAGCCAGGCTCTAGTATTGACCTACCAAAGTCTCTGGACACTTCATTTCTTTTCTGCTTGTGCTGCTCAGGCATTAATTTGTTTGAGGCAAATTGTGCACAGGCCTGACACAATGGGTCCATCCCGACTGATCCTCTAAGCCCTGTCATACTTCAGTTCACAAAAGAACTATCTGAAAGCAGTCAGTCAAGTTCTTAGACCTTCCTTTGCCTGTAATGTGCTATTCCAATGGCAAAAAGCAGCTAATAAGTGCACAGTCCAGCCCCTGAATTTCCAGGAATTACTTTGCTGGTTGCTAGGCATCGATATTGTGAACCACATTATTTTTCTACTTGTTGTCTTCATAAGTAATAATGCTATAGAAGAATTATTTATACAGGATTGCAAGATCATAGGAGTATTTGTAAGGGAAGGGAAGTGAGGAGGTCTTCAGTGCATCCTTCCACTCAGGCAGGGTCACCTCAGCCCACATCATGCTGCTTAGAGCTGTGTCTTTGTGGATCGGAAAACTCCCAGGATAGAGCCAGCACAGTTTCCCCTGGAAACACACACCCCTGCCCAGCTATCCCAAGGGGGAAAGAATCTCCTTATCTTCCCCCTGAACCTCTCTACTTCCAGCTTTTATTCACAATTTCTCAACCCCCACCATGCACCACCTGGTTCCAACTCCTTGGTTTCCCACAAGTGTTGAGGGTTGTTTGGAAGCACTCCCAAAGCTTAGCCAGGATAAACCACTTCAGTCTCACAACCTCTTCTCACAGGGCAAATGCTCCAGACCCCAGAGGATCCTGTGGATCCTCTGCTGAATTCCACTCAAAAATGGATGCAGTATTCTGGATACACCCTAATGACGGCTGAGATGAGGGGCATAATCAATAACAACAACAACAATAATAACTAACTCGTAATAATGAGTAATGTAGGCTGAAACGAGGGGCATAATCACTTCCATCAGCTCCTGGCTGTACTTCTGAACATACAGTGCAGACTGTTTATGACCTTTTCTGCTGCCAGGTCTCAGCTCACTGCCCACCAGGATCCTGAAGGCCTTTTCTGCAGGGCTTCTCCCTAGGCAGTGTGTCCCCAGCCTGGATTGCTCTGAGAGCTGGGCACATTTGTACATTTGTACTACTAGTTACCCCCTTGTGCCTTTAAGATGCCAGTCTATGGGGACTAGAATAGCTAATCTTAGATTTGGCCTATTCCTTCAAAATTTTTTTGCATATTCACTGACTTTGGCCTAATCTCAAAATAAATAAAACTATATTCTAATTATGAAACAGCTGGTGCCTTTTCTGGTTGGTGTTTGCAGAGTGTGACATGCTCAAGTGTTCTTTAAAAGGAAATTGTGAGGTCCCTCAAGTTTGTGTCATTATCTTGAGGTATTTTTACTTCGGTTTATTGGCTTGAGAAACTCTGTATTGTGTGTGAGCAAATGGTAGGAACGCGAAAATTCAAATCTAGCATTTAAATAATGAGAACTGAAAGTGCCAGCTGAGGATTATTGCAGTGGCCCAGACAGAAAGGCTGTGATGTGGATAAAATCAGTTCTTATTTGTACTTTTCTTGCCTTTTGGGAGCTATTCTGTGTGCAGCTTACTACAACCAGCATTCCTTTGGAGGGCTGTGGGATTGCAGGATTGTTTAAAAGTTTTATTGTAAGTTTAGTTTAGTTCTATGTACCTAAGATGGGCCTCCTCTCTTTTTGGAATTTTTTCTTATCAAAAGTTGGTATGTGCCTTGTTCCATTCCCTCTGCCCGGAGACTGTTCCTAATTGGTCCGTTCATCGTAAATTTCCCTGTCTGTTAGTAAAAGTGTTGTCTCTCAAGGACAGAACCTTGAAGGAATCTGCCTGATAGCTGGCAGGGGCCCCCCAAGACTTTACCTAAATTTCTTTCTCTGATTTATTATGAGCTATGTAACTTAGTTGGTATGTATACTTTGTAATTGGCTTAGGAGTTTGTATCCACCCCTCGAGCTAGCCCTGAAAAGACCCCCGAGCCCAGGGACTGCGCCTCTCTCCTGAGGTTCCTAACCTAGGGTTAAGGGGGTCCCCCCTGTCCCCCAATAAACCCTTCTTCCATCATACCTCCAAGGGATCCCTCTTTCATTACCACAAACCATAGCAGCAGAAAGTCTGAAGGTCTGCAGAGCCAAGAACCCACCTCGGTATTGCTGGGGTGTCCTGGAGCGGCCAGGCAGTCCAGCTGAACAAGCTGACCAGCAGGGCACGCACCCCAACAGAGGGGAAATATGGCTTTTATATGCAAAACTACAGTCTGGGAGAGGTAATTGAATTGGCCCTCCTTTGCTGTTAACACCTGTCTGCAATGCTTGTGATATTGGAAGAGTTTTTGGCGAGTGTAAAAGCACCTTTCCATGCAAATCAATTTGAAGCAAACAAGTGCACCCTCCCCCTCAGGCAGTCAATTACTTACACTTATTTAAAGTGAATCTGAGCTATTTGTAGATATCTTGTGAATGTGATGACTTAAAAATGCAAGAAGAAAGCCAGCTTGTGGGTTGATTTGCATGTTAACTTCAACTAGCAGCTATCTGGGAGCACATTTATGGCTCTCCCTTGGAAAGTATCCTACCAGTGGTATCCTTTCCCTTAGAAGAGATTTCCAGTAACAGGAGATAAACTTATGGCACTGATGTAATCTAGTATAAATGATGCCTGCTCTCTGGGCCAAATGCATGTAGTCTGCTGATAAAGACCAGAGTTTTTAATGGTCATGAAGAAATCAGTGAGGCTTCTGAGCCTGCAAGTTTAAGCAAGTGATTCATGTCATTTGCAGAAGTGTCTCGACAGCAAGAGCTGGGCAATCTGGCTGAACAGCCCCATGGTTTTTGACGCTGATGTCATCTCATACCACCAAAAACAAGGGCATCCTCAAAAGTGCAGAAACGTATTTCAAAATAAGCAGAAATTTCAAAGAAACCACAGCAGGTAAGAGGTAAACCAAGAAAAGGAAGCTGCTAAGGGTCCAGTACAGGAAATGCTGATAGGAATGCTATGATCCAGATCAAGTCTGCAAATAGCAATGATATACTGTCTGCAATGTGGTCTTGAGGTGCTGTGACACTGAGGATAGTTTCTGACACAGCACATTCAGAAGTGATCACACATCACAGAATTCTGTGTTTCTATGAAGTGTAGCAGCAAAGCAGCAGCTGTGCAGGGGAAATCAGTAGATGGGAAGGTAGCAATGATGGGTTAAATTTTACTCTGTGACTCAGACCAAAGGTGGAGATCTACTTGAGATAAACTGCTTTTTATAAAAATAAGCACAATAGTAACCTCCCTTTGGCTCTTTTGGGCTTGCAGAAGCAATGACGCTCTTCCACTAGAGTATGTGAAAAAGAGGATGTTTATTCCTGCAGGGAAGATCTGCCACTTAGGAGACCTCTCGATTGAGCATTGTGCTAAACCCTCCCTGGTACTTTATGTATGGAATTGTCAAAGTGAAAGCACATCTTACTCTCGAACGTGAAAACATAAGTTAGCAGTCATGACTGCTTAAAAGGAGGCTTCTTTCTCAAGTTCCTCCTTGCCCCAGAAGGGCAACAGAGTAAAACTTCTTTGAGTGCTCTGGTTGTCGAAGTGGTGACTACCAATGAGCAGCAGTGTATTGTCCTTTCACACTTGTTTCCATCATTCTGCTACTCTTTGGATAAGAACTGGCATGAAAAGACATCCAAGCTCAATTCCATGGATTCCGCTGGACACTTCCTTAAAAGGAATCTGGCCTCTATATTGGGATATTGCTGACACAGGTGGCAATATTCATAGTAAGAAGAAATATGTATTCTTAACAAAGCTATAAAAATGGAGATTTTTCCTTATGCAGGGAGGGAACTGTGGCTTTGATGCAAGCTTCTTGTCCAGGCACAATAACACCTGTTGAGAAGATGGACTATAACAGGCCTCATGTTAGGAAGGAGGGACTATATCACCCATTCTGGTACTGCTGCAACTTAGACAAAGCAAAAACCTTTCTTAATGCTTGTCTGGCTGGGTACCAGGCTGGGAATTTGTTCTAAGGCCTCAGGGTAGCTACAATAAAGGTGATCTAACACTGGAGCAGACAAGAATAGGTAAAGAAATGCCGTCTCTGCTTACAAAGTTGTTACTTTCATTTCTGATTAACATTTGTAACAGGTGATTTGCCTTGGACTTCTGCTTAGTCAGGAAAAGGTATAACGAAAGCTTGAGTACTCATAACGACACACTGACTTTACAAAATACTGGCTTCAGTTGGCTTAAAAGTTCAAGAGGCCAATTGGTTTTAAGTGGTATTTTTCTCTCTCTTGGGGAAGGAGGTGGGCAGGAGAAAAAACAGGTCCTTTTTCCCGTGCTCAGGACCAGGACCAAGCTGATGCTCCCCCACTTGTGACTGTGGCTTCAGACCTCCCTCAGAACTGAGAGTATTATTGCAAATTGTCACTTTGTTGAAGGAGTCAGATTTGCCAGCAACAACTGATCTACTCTTTCCTTGAGTGGGTATTGGCACCACTTGACACAGTCACACTGCTGGGCTGTGACATTTGGGGACCTCAGGCTGGTGTGCCCCAGCACCCACTTTTTTTATTTTTCATGATTCTGGGTTCTTTTATTTCCTTCTGAACTTTGGGCCAACCACTGAGTCTCCACATCCTTAAATAGGTTTCCAATATCTGAAAGCAGGACCATGAAAATTAAAACATTTCAAAGATGTTTCTGAAACACTAAGCTAAATTTCTGGTAAAACTTTCAAGAACAGAAATGAAATCTCATAACTCTGAAGCATAGTAAGATCAAGCCACAAAACCCAGTGGTTGACTTCATTAACTTGCAATTAAAATATGCATAATTGTTTTCTGAACTTTATGTTTTCTGTTTTAAAGATGAAGAAAAAATGCAGATAAGTCTGGAGGGTACAGCAAACCTCTGGACCCTCGCCTTCTCCTGAGAGACAGCTGAGATTCTGGCTTTTCTCAGCAGATGGCATGGCAATAACATAGGTTCTCAAACTTCTGTGGCTCATACAGGTGATTGCTATTCCTGACGAAAATCTGGACTTCTCATACTCTCCCCTAATATCTATGTTCCTCATTCTTGGAGCAAGGCAGCTGGCAGTGTGAATTTTATGAATTGCAGGTTGTGAGTTAAAAGGAGTATCAGAATATCAGAGAAGTAAAAAAAGATGAGTATTTGCATATTGGGTTTGTTGTTTTTATTTCATAGCAGTGAGAAAAAAATGCAGGTACACTAATTCTTACAGGCATGCACGTGATGGGCTTCCAGAAGATAATGTGGACATTTCTGTATAAGAATCTTCAAAATGTCAGAGGTCTAGTCATATATCCTGTATTCAGCAAATGCCATAGTGGGATTGGTGATAAATTTAACTTCATGAGTTACGAATGTTTGCATGAGAGAAGATCTTAATTTGCTGGCTATAATGCCAGCATTGCAAAGGCTTCGTGTTTCTAACTACCTACGGATTTCCCTGATCTAAAGAACAAGTTTAAGGTTGTCTAAAGCTGTTTTGATATTCAAATCTGTCCAACTTTTTTGTATGTATGGTACAAGTCTTGCATCTAACATCAGGGCTTCTCCTCTTGAGGGTGTATGATGAAAGTGAACCTTTTTCTAAATTCTGCTTTGTCTTGTCCATGGATTTTCCTCAGAATGCATAAATCCTTGCTGTTCTTCCTCTCTACCTTCCCCCAACCCACAAATAAAAAGGTGCTTTCTTTACTTACTTTTAAATCTAAATTTAGGTATTGCAGCAGAGTTGCAAATGAATAAAGTAGTATGTTTCTCAAAGCACTTTCAGGTTTCTTCTAGCAATTGGAAGACTTGCTAGAAGACTAGACTTGTCAATATTATTCTAAAAATCCCTTTGTAGCCCTTCCCCAGAAGCTTTTCTGAATTATCTGAGATCATGCAGCTGAAACTGTCTCTCGAAGCCTCCATCTGAACACAGAAGAAAATTGTTGGTTATGTCTACTTTGGGACTGCCCAAGAGGACACTGTCCCAGCTCTGCCTTGTTACTGCAGTTCATGCAATACCACCTGTTTTATTTCCATACAGATCTGCATTTTGAAACCTTCCATGGCTTTGTTTGTTTCTTGTTAAATCTTTTTTTATCAAGCTGAAGAAAAAATCTTCAAATGGGGATGAGAGAGTAGTGCATATTGGTAACACGTCTTGTAAATTTAAGCTATTCCTATCAGTGGTTGTCCTTCTCTTAACAGCTGCCCTCTTGTGAAGCAAGAGCACTCCCACAATTATACTTGTCTCTAACCCAACAAAGAAAGAAGAAAGTGTAGAGCAGTATTTCAACAAGACAAAAAGACCCTGTACAAAACATTTAAGCTCTGCTGAACCTGCACTCTGAGTAAAATAGACATGGGTTTGGCAGCTCTGTTTATGATGTCTTCTTTCTGCATGCTGCAGTTTCTGGCTTCCTATGCTTTCAATCTGACAGCTTGCTCTGAAACCTGCAAGGAACTCCTCCTTACATTTGCCAGAAAGCCATCTATTATTACAGATGCATTTGCATCACATCCAAAGACCTATGCTCTATGTAAGGAAAGTAAAAAAATCCAAATATGAAATGCCCTTCAGAGTTCAAGCCTTCTGGAGAACAGCCCTCTCCTGGCAGCGTGGTGAGGAGCTGGTGGGTGTGAAGGCTGGCAGCTCTCTGGCTCTCTCCAGCAGATCTCTAACCCTCTGCAGCCAAATGCTGCCCCCGGGTGCTGCCAGCTGAGGGCGGGAGAGGGAGCCAGCAGCTGCTGCCCAGCCACTGACCTGCCAGGGCCAGGGGCCTCCTGCAACTGCCCTCACTGCAGCCTTGCTGCTGGATTTCATTGTCATTCCCAACCTCATTTCATCTCACCTTGTACTACGTATAATAGATTGGAATAAAAAGGATCTCCGAGGAAAGAAATGGCAAGGTTCTATAAAGCAATCCATCATACCTGCCCTTCCCACTCTGTGCAGCCCTCTTGCCAGGAACTAGTCAATGTTGTTAATGTTCGACGTGAAAACTCACATCACATCTCCAACAAGGGAGTGTCTGAAAAATGCATTGCTTAATGTAAGTTTGTAATGCAGATCCTTGTTGAGTTGCTGTTTTGGGACTAGAAGAACAGGGCAGCTTGCACAGGGAGGATGGAGTTTGCTACAATATGTGCTGCATCCCTCCCAACCCCATCTTCAGCAGATGTGGGCAAGGAATGCCGCTCCAGCTCTTTTGCCCAAATACCTAACTATACCAGAGCCTTATTTTTAGTACACAGAGTCTCTAAATCTGCTACCCTAAAGTCCAAAAATTGCTTTAGAATGCTGTCTGCCTTCTACTTTTTCCCCTCTGGAGGATTCCATCACAGCTGGCAGGCAAGACAAATTGTATGTCTCTATTGGAGATGCATGCCATGAGGCTAAATGATTGCTTTTTTTAACAGATACTGTTTCTTCCTTAGCCCCTGCATGTTTCTCATTCTTTGTTATCATTTTAGTCTTGCTGACAAATTGTTTAAGCTGTACGTAACTTAATTGTTTTTATGGTCTGATATGGCGTTAGGTTGTACATATCTCTGTTCTAACAGTATTTTCTGCATTTGCTTTGTTAATGTAGCTTCTGGTAAGACAATCATAAGTCGCTGAAATTGTACTGAAGTATCTGAAAATCTCTTCTGTCATTTTTAATTTAGTGCCTGGTTTATTTCTCCTTCAAACTGCTCACCCCAATTAAGGCATGACTGTGCCCAGTCATTGGCACAGTCTCCAAGTCTTCCATGAAGAAGATCCCTTCCCAAGAAAGCTGATACACTGAGTGTGTTAGTGGGAGGTGGGGTATGCAGGCTTGAATTCCCTTGGCCTGAAGTGGCTACTGAAGCTGTATCTCCTGATACTCAGAGAGTGGCAGACAGGGAAGTTTTGTTTAGCCGTTCTGGTTACTTATAGTTTTTACATAGTTCTTTCTCTGCCTATGTAACAGCTCATAGAATCACAGATAACAGAATCATTTAGATTGGAAAAGACCTCCAAGATCATTGAGTCCAACCTTTGACTGATCTCCACTTACAGGATAGCACTAAATGCCATGTCCAGTTGTCTCTTGAATATTTTTCCAGGGATGTTGACTCCACCATTTTTCTGGGCAGTCCATTCCAATGTTTATCAAGTCTTTCTGTGAAGAAAATTTTCCTGATGTCCTAGATGAACCTCCACTGGTGCAGACTGAAGCCATGTTCATTTGTCCTGTCACCGGTTGCCTGGGAGAAGAGACTGACTCCCACCTTGCTACAACTTCCTTTCAGGTAAAGAGTGATAAAGTCTCTCCTGAGCCTCATTTTCTTCCAGACACCCCCAGTTCCCTCAGCTGCTGCTCATGGGACTTATGTTCCAGCCCCTTTCCCAGCTCTGTTGCCCTTCTCTGGAAATGCTCCAGCATCTCGATGTCCTTGCTGCGAGGGGCCCAAAACTGAACACAGTACTTGAGGTGTAGCCTCACCAGTGCCCAATACAAGTGAACAGTCACTGCCCTGATCTTGCTGGCCACACTATTGCTGATAGAGGCCACTGGTCTTCTTGGCCACCTGGGCACTGCTGGCTCATGTTCAGCTGCTATTGACCAACACCCCAGGGTCCTTTTCCACTGGGCTGCTTTCCTGCCACTTTCCCCCCAGCCCGTAATACTGCATGGGGTGGTTGTAACTAATGTGCAGCACCTGGCACTTTGCCTTGTTGAACTTCGTACCACTAGTCTCAGCCCATCAGTCCAAGTTCAGTCTAAGACTGAATTTTAAGCTGCAAACCTAGAGGATTACATGGTTTGGTTCCTTGATTACCATGATATCTGCTTAAGCTGAACTATTTGTCTTTAGAAAGGATGAGAGAGACTTTTTACTATCTCAGTCCCTACAGAAACATGCATCTTATAAAGTGGAAACAGCATTATATGCTTCTGTGTCTTGCCTTACAGCTGCTTGTCAGACAACACAGTATTCAGCATTTAGTCCCATTAGCAATGAAAGGACTTGGCCACAAAACACAATATTGGAGAGTCAAGCCAGAAAGCTTTATTTGCCAGTTTCAGCAAGTGTCTAGTAGGATAATGATTAGACTTATACTACCTGCTGATAGTCAGAAGGTGTTCAGTTTGGGACAGTATTGAAATTATTGTGTTTTGCAGACCATACTGACACAACTAAGAAAACTGCTACCATCTGATTCCACAGGGTAAGTGGTGGTACACATCTGTCATATGCTTGTAAGTGCTTAGCTACAACTAAATCCAAACTAGTCCAGGTCAATGTTCTGGCTCATTTTTGGTGAGCATAGCTGTCTATAACCAAACAACTCAAGATGGTTGACATCACAAAAACACTATGTGCTTAAAATGATCTAATCTAACTGCATAACCTCTTCTGCTCTGTGAAGCAGAAAATATTGAAGACTGCTTTTTCGATTGGTAAAGCAAATTACCCATATGTTTCCTGAACACTTGCTGGTACAGAATCCAACTATGGCAACTGTTTAAAAAAAAAAAATCTTTCTGTTTGGTAGCCAGTTATAGGATGAAAGCAGAAGATGCTGAACTCAGTATACACACTGGCAGTTGAAAGTGCTGTTCACAGAATCACAGAATCATACAATATCTTGAGTTGGAAGGTATCCATAAAGATCATTGAATCCAGCTCCTGGCCCTGCACAGCACCATCCCCAAGAGTCACACCATGTACCTGACAGCATTGTCCAAACACTTCTTGAACTCTGTCAGGCTGGTGCTGTGATCACTTCCCTGGGGAGCCTGTTCAGTGTCCAACCACCCTCTGGGTGAAAACCCTTTTTCTAACACCCAACTTAAACCTCCCCTTACACAACTGCAGGCCGTTCCCTTGGGTCCTGGCACTGGTCACCAGAGAGAAGAGAGCAGTGTCTGCCCCTCATATTCCCCTCACGGGTAACCTATAGACTGCAATGAGGTCTTCCCCAGTCTCCTCCAGCCTGAACAGACCAAGTGACCTCAGCCACTCTTTATTTGGTTTCCCTTCCAGACCCTTCCCCATCTTTTTTGCTCTCCTTTGGATGCTCTCTAATACCATAATGTCTTTTTTATATTGTGGTACCCAAAACAGTCCACAGCACTTGAGGTGAGACCTCCCCAGGGCAGAGCAGAGAGGGACAATCCCCTCCCTTGACCAGCTAGCCATACTGGGCCCAATGCCCCAGGACACAGCTGACCCTCCTGTTTCAAAATTATTGGGATGAGGATAAGACAGACTTATCCAGAGGGGACCTGTATCTTTCATGCACAGTTGAGCAAGTGTGGAATCTAGAGTAAAACTCCTACATTCATAATAGACCTGAATAAATCAAAAGAGGTGGCCTTTGGATTCACATTTACTTAAGCTGAAATTTTTAAGATTGCCTTACTTCCTGGTGTATATGACAAAAAACAGTGTGTTAGATATATCAATACTGTAGGTTAGCAGAATATTATTTTAAAGTTAAATAATTAACACCATCCTGATTAGTTTCTACTTATGTGTTCAAGAAAAAATGAGGATGTGGCACTTGGGGATATGGTTTAGTTGTGAACATGGTGATGCTGAGTTAACACTTGGTCTTGATGCTCTTATGTCACAAAAGGACACGAAAAGAAGCACACTCACCTGTCAGGATGTGAGATGAAAAAGAAAAGGGCAGTTTATTTTAGGGATCTCAACTTATATAGTTTTTGGAATTTGGTCAAGGATTGGGGGACGAAAAGAATACCTTTCTGACCTCAGTGGTCCACTCAGAAATCTATCAATTTGTTTTTCTTCCTGAAAAAAAAATGTGTTGTTCACAAAAATTAGCCTTTGTTTTTGTCACAAGCGTGAAAAAGCTCTAGTAGAAGTAAAAACAATTAAAAGGCTGAAAAATTAAAGTAACACTCTTACACGTCTTTTCCAACCTTAAAGATTCTGTGATGCTATGATTCTATTTGTACCATATTTTTATTATGAAGATAAATGCAAGATTATTAACATTGCATACTAAAATAACAGTTTAATTCTAAAAGGGTCATTTAATGTCATATTGGAGATAAAAGGAGTTCAGGTCTGCAAGCACACACACCAGGGTAATTCCAGGTTAAAAGTTCACTTAACATGTGAGAAGAGACAATGATTTTTTAGTTACTTGAGTCTGCAGTGATGTCAGCTAGCTGAAGTCTCAAAATTGAATATTGCTTGAAAGACCGAAATAATCTGTGGAAACACCTTACTGAGTGCTCTTGTGCAACAACCACCAAGACCTGTTACCAACTCTGTAATTTAGTCTTTATGCTGAAATGACAACTTTCCTATTCATTCTGGGAGAGTGTCAAGTGCAACCAGAGTACTTCAGTCTCAAATTTCTCTCTAGTGCATTTCAGAGGCACGCTGACCTGCCTTCTGCCTCACCTTTCCTTTTACCTTCAAATTTGATTGTATTGTTCAAAGGAACACATTTGAACCAGAAAAGTTATGTTGTGCATTGACAGAAAACATTAATTTGGAAGACTGAAATAAATGTCTTTCAATTGTTTGGATTAGTACTGTTCAAAGTCACAATGACTCAAATCTCTCTTACTGGACGGCCAAATTTTTGATCTGTTCTTAGGCAAGACGGTGGTCTGTGTTTGGGCAACCTGGGCTAAAGTAACACCTAACACAACTTCGCAGAAAGCATGTCCCTCACACTTCAAAACCTAATTTCTGCTTCCTGTCACACTAGACTGCTAATGAGCCTCTTTGGAGAGCAGAAAGTACACAAGATTCTCTATCTTCTCCTTTTCTTTTCTTTATTACACAAATCTGGCTGACAAAACCTTCCTCTTTCTTAAAGAAAAAAAAGAGCAGTTGATGAGCTTGAGATGTGTGTGTCTGTGATCATGTGTGACCTGCTTTACGGTGTGAACAAGAGGGCCAGAGTGCTGCCAGGAACCAGAGCACTCAGAGAGGAGAGCACCTCTCTCTCTCCTAAATTAGGGCTTGTTAATGCCATCAAGATAAATGGAAAGGCAGGCACTGACTCCAGAGAGCTACATCAATGAGATTGATGAAAACTGAGTTAATTGTTTCTCAATCAAGTTTGTGAAAAGGCAAAGGCAGAACAGAAGAGAATTGTTGCATTATTTATTTCTCTCTGTGTATATTAGTAACTTTTCATGCTATAAAGTTGCTTACACTTTTCAGTCTCCAAATTCAAGCCCTTGCATTTTGGAGCCTTTGTCTTTGCTGCCCCTCTTCAGGCACAGGTATTCACATCTCTCTTTCAAGTACTGGTGACTTTTTTCTCCCTTCATATGCCTACCAAATGAGGAGCCTAATTGGGTGAATATGTGAAGCCAGATAAAAACAAGGCAAGGCTCCTGAACTTTTTTTAACAGAATGGTAAAATTAAGCCCTTTACAAATTTGATATGACATTTCCTTTAAAATCAAAAAACTTTATTCCTTTTCCTGACTCTGTGGAATTCTTTCAGTATAGGTGAGGAAGCAGAAATTTACTTTCTCAGAGAAAACCTGAAAATCAGGTTAGTTTTCTGGGGCATGTGAATAAAAGAAATGTTACATATTTGTTCACCTTACCAAGGAATGAAACAAGTACATGGTGGAAGGTGAGTGTTTCCTGCTATAGGGACCAAGCAAATCACCCTCACCTTTTTCCCTTCCCTGAAAAACTATTTTAACAGCACAAAGAAGAAGGTTCTTGCTCCCTACATTTTGTAATGAAATGATTTTTGGGGATTATCCAGGGATTTATTTCAAAGCAATACTTAGCTTCCGACACCTGGAAAAGATGAGCTACTTGCTTGTGTCTGACATTCTTACTGGAAGCTCTGTGCTGAGATATTGCTGCAATAAACCAGCATGTATAAAAGAGTCTCATGATCAGATTAAAGTCCAAGATCAATCCCCAAGAATATTTTGACTTTTTAAGTAATCCATTTCTCAAAACACCGAAATAAATGTCACTGTCAGTCTGCACTTCCCCGTATCAGAGTAGCAGCATGAACCTGCAAACCAGGCTTGGATCTTCAGCTTTGGCAGTGGTAATTAAAGGCAGATAACTTTAATTCAGTCATAAGGTTGTCATTTGCTGAGCTGCAGTACAGGCAATTCACCAGCGGTTCTGTGGCCACCAAGAGAACCACCTGTACTTGGACTATGCCCTTGTGGCTCCAGTCTACATCAAATAGAGGATTTAACCCTAAATGTTGCTAGAGGAAAGCTTAATAATTTCATAATTTATGACTACTGTGATTTGGCTGATATCCTGGATGAGAGTGCCCTGGATAAATGTGGATATCTAGAAAGTGAATATCTATAATAAAGCAAGTCACCTTGGATTCTTCTTTATACAGAACAGAGGTCCAGTGGTGCCTTAGAGAATACAAATGCTCTCATTTTTAAGTCATTCCCTATGCTAGAAGAATACTTTGTTAATTGTGTTAATATATTGTAAAAATAAGCAAGAGTGTTCCTATGTGGAACTCTGTAACTTAATTTCAAAACCTAAGACAAGGTACATTCTACATGATGACAACAATGATGAGAGTTGGATGCAATCAAGGTTTTCATCCATTTGCATTAACGGAACTTGATCAGCTGAGGATTATAAAATTATGGTTGTCCCTGTCCCTAGTAATTAGTGTTTTTCTCTTTAATCAGAATCTACATGACCACTAAGTGTAATTTTCCAATCATATTTTGAAACATTGGTCAGCATTCAGTCTTCTGTGTATAAAAGCCATAAATCCTTTCCTTGACCTTCAATGTCTTCTCTTTGTCTTTGTAATTCTAATATCCAGATATCTCAGTCCTAAGTAACTGCTGCTTTGTATCCCTGTAATCATCAGGGAGCTAATAAAGCACAGCAGATGAAATAATCTCAGCAATATAACATTTAAGTCAACAATGAATGATAACTATATTGCAATGACTGCCAATCCTGATTGTAAGAATTTTATGTACTTTAGGGAAAAAAAGAACTATTCCTAGACAGAAGAATGTTGTTTTTAATACTTTTCTGACTCTTTTATTATTATTATTATTTCTTAACAAAAGATGATCATATTCTTCTGATGAGTTGAAAAATACTGTTCAAATTGTTAGCAAATATGCTGTGACTCCCTTTGGTGGAAGTAAAAGGTTTAATATGGCACATCATTTCCACAGTTTTGGGCAGGTGCTGCAGTATTTAAGAAACAATGTCTAATGACTGAACAAGAAAGCATCCTAGCCCTCAGCCACCCCATCAGCTGTACAGGCAGTCAGAGGGGGAAGGTACTCACAGCAACACCCCTGACTTTTCTAGAATTCCAGTCAGTGTCTAAGAAGCTCCAAGAAACTCAAATACTCTCCTCCTACTTCAGACCTTGACGTGATTGATATGCCTCTGGCTTCTTCTGAATTTTCTTCCCCCAAGAGGGAAGGATATGGCACAGGTCCAGAAAAGATTCAGTTATTTTACACTTGGTTGGTTATAAATCAGGACCTGTTGTTCATAATGTACATCTAATTTCCATTAATTCCCTTATATTAATTTACCTCAAACTTGCCCTTCAGTGGATCTTGTTCCTGGTGTTGGACCCAACTATCCAGACAAGATGGATCATATCAGCAAGGCACATGCTGAGCCACTTTGTCACTGGACTGGAGGATGAGAAAAGGCTTCTGCCCCTCTGTTGTCTGTCCCTTGATTATGTACTTCATGTTGTCCTGTTTCTGGACCTGTTTGGGTGACCTGCTCTCCACAGACACATTGCTGTGAGGAAGTGCAGAAGTAATCACAAGCCTCCTGTTCATGCTACAGTGATGCTTGAGATTACAGTGGTATTTCGATTTGCTTCTCAGGATGGTGTTTCTGTTCTACTGAATCACAGAGGTTTGTGTTCATTCCACTTAACTTCAGCCATTTCACAGTTAATTATTCAACTTAGCCAAGTTAGTCCATGAAGCTCCAGCTACAGACCAGGCACAGTGAAACAGTCAGGTCCAGGCCACATACTAATGGGGTATATTTTACAGCACGATGCATGTAGAAATAAATTTATCTTTCCACTGGCTACAGAGAGAACATGAATAAGTATCTTTAAATTAAACCTCCTTCCTGCACAGATTTCGGTCTCACAGAATCAAGGAGTGATTATCCAGCACTCCATATGCTGCAGATCAATCACTTAACTGCTTTAGCGTAAAACTGCTGGGCAGCAGTCAGTACTGGCTCAATCTAACAGCTTTATTAAAATGGAAATAGAACCCAAATAAATCCAGTGGATGATACAAATACTGGAAGAATGATAAATCATGACAGATGAAGGGTTAGTAGTGTGACGCATTTTCCCTTGAATCTCTGAAGCCTGGGCTGTCTGAGTGGAACTTCGCACCTGGAATCGGGAGCTACAAAGGCGTGGAATATGCCTAGGCAAGACCTCTGGGGTTGTCAACCCCAAGCTAGTGGAGTGAGTCACGTCCTGGATCAGGCAAAAGAGAAGGAGGAGGCTCTCAGTGTGAGAGTCCAACCACAGGTTTACTGTAGCTGCAATGTCCAGGGAGAGAGAGCATCGATCATGGGGATGCAGGGTCGTTTTAGACGGGGGTGGAACGAGGGGTGGGTACAATACACTAACCAATAACCATTCAGCAGGGGAGGATCACAGGGAGCGGGTCACAGGATTATGCCCAATGAGGGGATACAAAGGCAGGGTACAAAGCCGAGGAGCCAACAGGGTGTCAAGGAGAACAGAACTTTCTAGAACAGGGGGGAAAGAACCAATCATTGATTGACAGGTGAAGGAGGGAACCTGGGACAGAACCAATCCTGAGAAAGTAACAGGGAGGTCAGGGACAAACCATTGGGAAAAACAAGCACTGCAACAGTAGTGCAGCATGAGCTGGACTTGGTAACAAATGGAATGTGCTGCAGTATGCATTAAAAAAATTGAATACTGTAAAAAGGTATATTTGTAAAGGATTTTGACCAGACCTCCAAGTGTTAATATCAGTGTGACAAACAGTACTAATATGATTATTGAGGGTGTTAAGGGGAGTATGATATTTTTTTAGTATAAAGACTGCTGGATGCAGAATGAGCTGCCCAAATTTTTCTGAGGGATAAAAAGTGTGTCTCTCAGTGAGGAGCATACATGGATTGAGTTCTTATGGAAACAAAGACTGAGAAGGAAGCTAATGCAGCACAGTCATCTTGCTTTCACTCAAACACACAGCAAAAGGTTACTGCTGTCTTGATATAGCTCTTTACACTAAGGTGTAACAGCTTGTGTCTCTATGCAGAAACATGAAAAATTAAACATAAAATTTAGCAACTGAGCAACTGAGCTTAATAAAGCCTGACAGATTTTCTCCATATCTAGTTTAAAAGTCAGTAGCAGTTATTTTCATCACCATCATCATCATTGTCTCCAGAAGATATTTTTAAATGAAATTCAAATTATCTCTTCCACTTGCAGTTACTACTGTGTGAAGTTGAATTATTTAGGAAATACCGAAGTCTGGCCAGAGGAATACCTTAACTTCTACGAATCTAATGTAGAAAATATACTCCTTATGGTTTTATTAAATCTTTGGTCATGTCTGCTTCTCGGTATGGAATACCTATTTCCACTTCAGTATTTTTTTCCAAAAAGCATTTGGGTTTCACAAATGTTCTTGCTGATAAGCTGCATGACTTTTCTCACTTTTCTGGAAATATGCGCAATTTAATGGAAATGTTTAATTTTAACTTCAGTTTTACAGTCATGTGGTGTGGTTTGTTTGAACTCCTTACCCAGTGTGAAGAAGATTATGTTGTTTTAAAGGCATTTTTTGTTTTGATGGCGATCAGATGCTTTTCAGCACTGATTGTCATACTGTGTTTGGCTAGTCTGACTGGTTTCCTTGAGGATAAAACCACTCAAAAAAGAAAATAAAAATAAAGAAAAAAGTCAAATTGTGTAATCTCTGCCAGAAAAACTAGCAAGATCCTGTGGAACTGAATGTCTTGTAAATAGAAAAGTAGCACTGATGGGAAATGCAAATATTTCACAGCATGTGATCTTGAAGAGCTCTTAGCATCTGAAATTTTAATTTCCTGCTGAGGATAGGATGTGATTTATCATTTATTAAAGTCTGTGCCACTTATTTGCTAAGTAGGAAAGACATTTTCCAACACTGCCGTCCACTGCTGTCTTTTACAACTGCCTTAGAAGTGCTTTGTAGGATATTCTATACATGTGTTGAATGTGACCCTGACCCTGACCCTGAAGCAGTGATCAGAATGCACTTCAGGAGGTGAGGGTAAAGGCATACATTAAATCATCTTCATAATGTGAAATACTGTTAAGGGCAATGGTTCATTACCCTTTTCGGCTTTCCTAGAGAAATAAAATAGTGCTAAAAACTGATCACTAAATGGGGAACTGAACACAAATAAGAATACATGCTTTTGGCACATGCACTGACTTAATTAAAAAAAAATGTGCATAGTAACATTTAGAGCTGTAAGGATTCTGCGCATCAGCTCCATTTACTGCTAAAGTTGCTCATGACCAGGCAAGCTGAGATAGAAGACTTAAACATCCAACAAGGATTAGGCCTGAAAACAAACTAAGGAGAGAGAGGCAGACTGAGTAATTTCTCTAGCAGTACTCTTCCAGAGTCCAGAGAGAACTGAAGAATGAAGATCACATGATATTCCAACTGGTTGAATCTTGTTATCTGAGATGCTGCTTACATGAAAAATGAATCTGTGAATATTTTGTTGCTGTACAGTATTCACTTGCAGCTTACAAGCTACCCATCCCATATCTTACTGAAATGAGAAAGGATCATAAAATCCAGGTGGACAAACCCTGTCCTGGGGTGCATTAGGTCCAGAATTGCCATCTGGGCAAGGTGGGGGATTGTCCCCTCTGCTCTGCTCTGGGGTGGCCTCACCTCGAGTGCCAGGGGCACTTTTGGGTGCTGTGCTGCAATGTAAGAAAGATATTAAACTATTAGAAAGTATCCAAAGAAGGGCCACAAAGATGGTGAAGACCAAATGAGAAGGGCTGAGGTCACTTGGTCTGTTCAGGCTGGAGAAGAGGAGACTGAAGGGAGACCTCACTGCAATCTGCAGGTTCCCCGTGAGGGGAAGCGGAGAGGCGGGTGCTGATCTCTTCTCTGTGGTGCCCAGTGACAGGACCTGAGGGAATGGCCTGAAGACATGTCAGAGGTTTAGTTTGTATATCATGATAAAGTTTTTCACCCAGAGGGTGGTTGGGCACTGAAATAGGGAAGTGGTCATAGCACCAAGCCTGACAGAGTTCAAGATACATTTGTACAATGCTTCCATGGTGTGACACTTGAGGTATCCTGTGCAGGGCCAGGAGTTGGACTCAATGATCCATGTGGGTCCCTTCTAACTCAGCTTATTCTGTGATCTTGAGTCAGAGAAGCTAGAGTCTCACAGAGATTTGGTGCTCAGGAAAAAAGGACAGCAGCTGTAGAACCCATAAAGTGTTGAGAAAAAGCAAAATGCAGCATCCTGCTAATTCTGGGGGTTGATACCAGCTAAGTTACTGCCAGATTCCCTGATGTTAAAAGAAACAGCAGACTTTATCCTGAACTTGCATCTGAGTTGCCTGGGTGGTCCAAAGTTGAAAACAGCCAAAGTCATCAGATGCACTGCATACTGTAGACAGAGATGTGTGAATGTTCCCTGACAAGCAGGCTGTGACAACTCTGCTTCAGACTGCAGGCTGTTCACACCTGCAGAGATGTCCCTACCAGTCAGCACCACATTGTGCAAACAGCTGCATCTGACCATGCACCTGCACAACCAAAATCTCTCCCAAGCCAATTGAAGATGAACCACAAGCTTGAAGGAAAAGTCCAGAATTTCCCAGAGATGCTAATTAGATGGAGCAAGCTGAAACAACTCCAACTGATCAGTCTCATGAAAAATATTTGCAACATTTATAGCTCAGTGCGCTTTGCGGAAAGCTGTTAGGAACTTACTCAAGAGCCTGGTCTATCACATCTGCCTTTTATTTATTTCCAGCACGAGTTTCTCAAAAGTGGGAGATGGGCAAAAATAAAATATATAATGTATAATTCCTGCTATGGCAAGTGCTATTATGCCCGTTGTTTGATGAGGTTTTCTCCTGAGCATTGCTAGCATGTTTTCAACCCTACCTCTCTGGTTTGCTCAGTGCTGGATAAAGATGCTTTACAGAGAATAGTTTTGCACGTATTTTTCTCCTGCAAATATCACTGATTATACAGTTCATAAAAATCGAGACAAAATAACCTCTTCAAACTTCATGCCTTACAAAGACAAGTCTGAATGAAGGACCATCACAGGAAAATCTTGCTTACAATCCCCCAGGGATATTCTGTTACACCTCTAGGATAGCACAATTTTTCAAGAATGAAAAGCAGTTGTGTTCTTAAACTAGGGCAGCTCAGTGTTCAGGGAACACTTCCCAGAACCAGAGAGATTTGGAAAATTATTATTGAACAGACATATCTCAGGGTAGAAAAAATGTCCGAGATTAGTTGCAAATGTCTCTATATTTGATTGTAAATAGGAACATTGCAAAAGTAATTAAAACAACTAAACTCAACACTCTCCCACCCCGCTCCCTGAGTAATTTACTTATTTCTAGCAAATGAAGAACAAGTGCCTATGCTCTTATCTTCTATGTCCTTTAAACGTTGACTCTTTTTAAAGTGTTCTTGGCACTTAAAAATATTTTCATTAGAACACTGTTTCCTTGCCTTATAGATGTAAAATTCCATCCTTTTGATTAAGGTTTTGATGTTTCCCATCAAAAATGTTTCCCATTTTTTCTTATGGAAAATAAAAATGATCCTTAAGATATTAAAACTTAGCTTACCCTTTAACACTATTTCTGTGATAAACATACAATTTTTTACCAAAACTGCTTGTGTCAGAAGACTGACATATGGGTTATTAGTAAGTGGATGTAATAGCAGAGAGTTGACAATTCTTTTCCAAGTGAAGCAGATTACACAGCTCATGAAAACCTCACAAAACAGGTTACTCCCTGCAGTTTCATTTCCAGCCTTTGCTGAGTGCATTATTCTTTCTTTGCCTACAAGATATTCTATAGATATTCTCTGTCTTCATAGTTATTGCCTCTTTATTCTTGCAGAAAAGATAGTAAACTATATCATCCTTTCTCTTCTATGCCTATTTCTCTTATTTCTGTTTTTTAAATGTTGTCAATAAGAATTTTTAAAAATATCACATATATACACTCACATATATTCTATACTTATATATGTATACATATACGTGTGTCTGTACATATAAAAATATACATACACAACATGTCTTATTAAGTTCTTTCATATATTACAATAATTTTTTGCAGGAGGTGGATCTCTAGTTCCCAGAAGATGATCAATGGCCTTTCTGGATATGGTGAAGGACAAAAAGAAGCAACCGTTTCAGTATCATGAGCCAAAGAAGACTCATTTGCGCTCTGTCCCTAAGTGACCCTATCTGTGTGGCACATAAAAACCAGAATTTTCTAGTGAATGATAACACATGCTACTTAGGCAGAGCTGATGTTAGTAAGTGTCTCAGAAGCCAATCCACAAGCCCTTCACTTTCATATCTCAGTCTTCAAACTGCAGTATTTCACTTTTCCCATTAAAAATTCATCTGAATCTGAATTCCTATTAACAATCTTCATCTGCTTCCCACTCCTCTGCTCCATTCTCAAAGGCATAAGAGGGCAAGTCTAGATAGGTAGATTGGCAGTTTTGCAGGGAGGCTGATGATGCTGGTATTGCTTCCCAGAGGCAAAGGATGTTTAGTGCTCTGGTCCTTGGCTGAGCATCAGCAAGAGGCAGGAAATATCAGAGGGAGGGAGTGGGGAGATATCAGAGGGAGACATGGGGATATCTAGTAAATCTAGGTTTAAGATGTGGCAGATGATGGCTTAAGGTTAGTGTAGAGTGATGCAGAAGAAAAGAGCAGAACAGGAACAAATGAGAGTTCAGAGGACAAGAATTTGTCGGTTTGAGAACCTGATCATACAATGACAAAAGACTTTTTCTGGAACCTTTGAAAGAAAAAGCAGGGCTGAAATGTCTGGGGGCACTGGGAAGGAGTAATTGCCATTGAAAATGAGAGGAGGAAATTCAGGGGTCTGCTATGAGTAGAGAAACTGTGAAATCACTTCTGTATGTTAGCAGCAACCAGAAAAGGAAATAAGACAAGTATGAAGAGCTCTACTCAAATACTCTGAGTGGTTGGGGGAAAACCTGCCCAAACAGCTTCAAATATCCAGAGAAGGAACATGAGTTGGGAATTATCCGGCCAGTATTCAAGGATTTCTCTGTGTAATTGATGGAGGTGGTGTTGTCAAGGACTGAAAGCTGTATATTTGTTTAAATATTAACTAAACAACTGCCCTTGCCTTCTGCTGGTGCTATGTGTTTTAGATCGTGCTTCTCCTTTACAGCAAATACGGGCTGGAGCTGGGAGAGCAGCAGGTCCCATCAGGCTGTCTGGCCATACCACACGTTTTGTACCATGGTGCTTGTTAGTGTTACCTTTCTTGCAATAGCCATTGAGAAGGTGAATAATTTAACCTCTGAGTAAGATCCCAGTAGAGGAACTGAAGGAAAAATAAGTTTACTGGGTAGAGAGATGTGCTGAAATTCTCATTTATGCTTTCTGTTGCTTAGGTCCTTCCTTGGTGTTAGAAGCAGCAGCTCATTCTGTGACCTTTTACCATCATCACAACTGGAAATCTAACTATTTCACTTGATGGTCATCTGGCACATAGCATTTTAAAATTAATTCGTACTTAATGTCTGCTGAATGAAAATAAAGAAATTGACCAAATAATTATTTTAAAATTTGGCAAAACCCTTCAAGTTTTGGAGTGGCTTATTTCCATGGGGATGCACTATCTTTAATATCTTCATTATCTGGTAATCTAAACCAACTAAAATTGTTGAGGACAAAGACAAGCCTAGTTCAACTTTCACAAGACTTTTCTTCATATCTGAAATGGATATAACCATTGGGAAAACTAAGGTTGGTTTGGAAGCAAAGATTTTCTCAAAGGAATTTCTTGCTTGTGAATGGCTGTATTTACTACATTACCTTTTCCCCCCTACATTCAGGTTCCAGAGTAATTTATAATCACACAGCCAGCTGAAAACTACTGTTTGCTTGGGAGTCATTTTGAAGAGTTTTCAGACAGTCCAAACCCATCTTTGTGTAAAATTTGGCACGATATGGTGGGTGAACATAGCCCACCCACCACTCTGGAGATTTAGGAAGCTTTGTTAGACCCATGCCTGGGGAGAGTGAGGCTGAGTGGCCCTCGGCTCAATGCACTGTGCAAGAAGAGGACACCCACAGAGGGCTTGTGCTCAAATCAAGAGTGATGTAAGCAACAGAGAGTGATGTAAACAATTACAGCTCCTAAGATTAACATTTCCTGCTGGAAGTCTTTTGCTTCATGACTCTCGGTGAAAGGACCTGGGAAACTCAGGTGCATCCCAATGAGACACATCCCACTGCAGGTAATGCTGACCAATTATTCAAGCTACCAATGGGTTATTTCTGGTGGCCAGCTCTCTGTGCCCTTACCATTTCCCTAATCTTCTTTTCACCAAATCCTTTTCTAAACAATTACTTAGGAGAGAAAGTGGTAGCAGGTAAAGCAGGGTTAAAATACTGATCTTTTCAATGAACTGAGACTCAGAAGAATGAAGGTATCTCACAAATATGAAAGCCTCTAAGATTTAGTTTACTTCTGCTGAATAGGATTAAAAGGATTTTGACAACCTGCTGATGTTTCCCCTAAGGCTCTCCTCCCCAACACATTACCCCAGACAATCATGTAGAAACCTATTGAGGAAACTGAAGAGTACTCTGAGTTTGAAGTTTTAAAATAAATCCTTAACTGAGTCATAGACTTTGTGTATAAAAAGCACTGAATCATGTTCAAAACCTGGTGATGGATATATCTTTGTGATGTGGTGAAAACTTGTTATTAAAGAAGAGACTCTTTAAACAGTGATTTTACCACCATCAGGGCATAACAGTCCAAATACTCTTCCCACACCTTCACAAGACATGTGCAGTTTGCCCTTGGGAACATAATCTGTATTTTTCCAGATTACAAAAATACATGCACCCTCCAGTACCTGATGGGAGCTTTACATGTGCAGGCAGGGCTGGCTGATAAAAGTCTCAGATGTACCAGCAAGGCTGGAAGATTGCTGCAACAGCATTTTCTTTCCAGAGAAATTAAGTTTTATTTGTTTGTTTGTTTTTTAAATGTAGCAGATGCTTTGCTAAGAAAAGCAGCTCAAGTAGTGCCAAAGCCCTGACAGGAACTGATGATGAAAAGAGCCTGTAGCTGGAGTGGCTTCACCTTTGGTGAGCATAACTGTGCTCTGGAAGCCTTGTCACTGCTAAGATTGACCAGCTGTGAATTAAAAAAAAAAAAAAATTGAAAAATTTACCATTTATCTTGCTAGAAAAAAAGGATATATTCTGCTGTGTAGAACAGAGCAAGCATTTCTTTCCTTCACAGAAGGACATGTGAAATTCTTTTATGACACAGATATTGATGTTTTCTACTATTCTCTTTATTTTTCTCAATGTGAATTATTCTGTGCTATTATCAAGTGGTTTTGAAAAGCATCTAAAACCAGTCAAAGCACTATAATAGATCTGATCTTTCTTGTAGCTTTCTTTAGACTATTTTTTTCCTAAGAAATGTGACCATTTTCTGGTACCATCAGTTTTGGGATCATTCTCCATACTATCTGCACAGAATATCTCTGCTCTGCCATCAGTGTTTCCAGCTGATGTTTTTACCTGCATTTCTCATTCATAGCTTCCTTCAAGTCCCATGGGAGACAGAGGCTTTAATTTAAAATCTGAGTTTATAGCATTGCTGACTACAAAAAAGCCCAAACCAAAACCCCACTAAAGATGTGCACCTGAAAAGAAATAGCATCTAATTTATCAGTTTAAAATGCATATATTTAAAATTAGCCATATGAGGTCACCATTGTTTGTTGGAGTTTTTTAATATTGGGGACTGACTACACTGAGCTTCCTTACATATATATTTATTTCTCTATAGTGTGGCTAGTCAGAGGTTGGTGTTGACTGACTGTCTTTGCTAATATCACGTGTCACCTAGTCTCCTCTGGCTTGTACCATCATAGGACTCTAAATTTCTGCTGACCCAAACCCATGAAGATGTTTAAGAGAGTGGTGAGGTTTGTAAAGATAATAACAGTGTTTACAGAAAACCTGATCTGTAGAAAGAAAAATGTGGACTAACTTCTGAGCCCACCAGGTCTCCCAAAGTTGTCTTTGATTTTCAGTCTTTTATGTACAAAACTGCAGGTACATCAGCCCTGTGGGTGACTGCCCATGAGGCAAAAAGCCCTCTGCTCAAAGTCACACAAACTCTAACAAACAGCACCAAAACTTGCAGTTTTGTCCAGTGTGTCCATGAGTTCTGCAAGCTCTACCAAGATCCTGGTGAGCTGGGTTGCTCACTTCTGTTTGAAGAGTTTCCCACCAGGTGTAAGAACTGGACATGGCTCACTCAAAGGAAATTAGGTGTCAGCTCCCAGACCTGGACAGGTTCTCAGCCATGGGCAGTGGGATCATCCTGAGCAACTATGGTTCCCAACAGGAGCAGAAGCACTGGCCACCAGTACTATTGCCACGGTAGTCATGAGTCTGGGCGTTGTCCCCTCCTGGCTTTCCCAGGTCACACTTGTAGTGTGAGCCATGCTTGGTGTCTCTCCCTTCTCCCATCACTGCTGGCATTGCAGCCTCTGCTCAGAATGCGTTCTCCTGAGGACAGGTCCCAGATCCAGAGGCAGATGCAGTAAGCTGGTAATGGGAAGATGGTGAGCAGACCAGATAAGCTGTACCCACAGGACCTGTAATCTTATGGACCCATTATCCAAGAAACCTTAGACTTACTGGTGATAAAGCAACACTTTTCTGATATCATCATAATGACACATTCAAAAGGGTTTCCCATCTTCATACATTGTGCATGTGCACACAGATAGCTGGGTGGGTTATGTGAAAAACAATTCCCAGGCTCTTTAAATTTTGCCTTCTCTTTGTTACTACATGAGAAAAAAAACTACAGGGCCCAACCTACTGCTCTTTAATTTTGTCCAGTAAGGGGAGGCATTTTTGCATTTTGGAGACAAACTGTGACAGAGCACTCAGCAAACAGAAGAAAATAAACCCCAAACCAGTCCCTTGCCTCTCTGTTACTCTCATCATCCCCTAAAATGAAATTACCCTAAAATAAACTCAATTTTCATCATATAGTTTGATTTCATTCCACTTACTTCCATGCCTTCAGAGTATTCTGAATTTCAATGCATCTAGGAGAGTGAAAACCACATTCTTCAGATAGAAGTTGTAAGTGCAACTTTTTGGCTTCTGACTGGGTTTTGAGAAGACAAAAATCCTCGAAATCAAGAAAGAAAGAAAGTGCAGAATTTATGAAACATTCTTCAGTTTGGGTTAAGCTTAGTACAGTTAGCAATACAGACAGCATAGCTGCACTGTGGCCATGAAAAGAAGGCAGCAGGTCTTTATGAAGCCAAATGATGCTGTCAGACTGATGGTTTAGGCAGGAAAAAAGGGTTTATTTTATCTTGATAAACAAGACATATATTGTTGTCAAGTATACTATTGTCTGGTAACCAGAAACAAGGAGAAAAACAAAAGAAAGGGTCTGACTCACTGTGGATGAATTATAAAATACCCAGACAAGGAAAGGCCTCTAAGAACACTGTGAATCACACCCATCATACTGAGTGAGGGCTGTGAGGGCTGCCTCATCCAAGCAGAGCACATTCATATAATAGTGAAATTGGCTGTGATTTTATTTGGAAATGACTGATGTCGGTTTAAGAGCACTGAAAATTGAAGGATTTAAACTCAGGAGACTCCTATAAACCTGCATCTCTCCCTTCATCTTACATACAAATACTACTGAGCATCCATCATACTCAGTATCACCCACTTGTAATTAAAGAGTTTGTAGCTAGGAGCAGCAGATTTTAACAGCATTTTTAGGAAGAAACATTTTCCTAAAAATATCAGAGACACAAATAACCTAACCAGTATTTTTTAGCTCTCATTTTTTTCTCCAAAATGTGGTTCATACACAGCAGAACAGCATCACAGAGGTGGGCTGAGATAGCTGGCTTCCACAATGTCCTACAGCTTTTCAGCGAGGTCACGAGTCTTAAAAGGAGGCTTTGATGTGGCAAATTAGGGGTAGAAATTAATTTAGCCTGGGTTTCCCATTTCAAACTATTCCAGATATGGACATCCAAGATTCCTTGTTAGCTGTTTTCTGGCACGAGCAAGAAATTATCTGACTCCAAGAAAAGAACTGGTCTTTAACTAGATGGATGAGCTTTTCCCTGACATGGGTGAAAACCGGGTAAATCTGAGCTGTGTGGGGATTCTTTCACTTCTTGCCTACTCTGAGTTTCCTCCAACCATGCTCAGTTACTCTCATCTCTGTGTTTTGGTTTTTCTGGGTGCCACTCCTATGACCCTTCCTTTCCCCCCTGTTCTTTGTTCCTGCCATCTCTGTTGACTTCTAAAGGAAGGAGACCTGAGACAAGACACGATGTGCTCCAGGCAGCTGGAATCAGGGTCCCTGGAGACTGCTGGGACACACTTTGGCCACCCTGTGTGCTGATTTTGGCTGGCATAATGCTATTTTTCTTCATGGTGGCTCGTATGGGGCTGTGTTTTGAATTTATGCTGGACACTGTTGATAATATGGAGATGTTTTTGTTACTGCTGAATGAGGCTTGCACAGAGCAAAGGCCTTTTCTGCTTTTCATACTGCCACACTGGTGAGGAAGTTAGGGGTACTTGGGAGGCTGGGAGGAGACACAGCTAGGACAGGTGACCAAAGGGATATTCCAGATCATATGACATCAGTAGATAAAATGGAGGGAAGAAGAAGGAAAGGTGGGGATACATTTGGAGTGATGTCATTTCCCAACTCACTGTTCTGCGTGGTGGGGCCCTCCCTGCCCATGGGTAATGGGTAGCAGTGAATTAAGTCCTTGTTTTGCGTTGCTTGTGTGCATGGGTTTTGACTTTTTTTNTTTTTTGGTTTTTTTTGTTTTTTTTTGTCTTTATGGCAACCCAGGAGTTCTCTACCTTTTACCCTTCTGATTCTGTCCCTCATCTCTGGTGTGAATGAGTGGCTGTGTGGGGCTTGGCTGCTGGCTGGGGTTAAACCACAGTATCCCACCCAGGTGTGCGCCTGTATTTCTGTGTGTCACTTCCTCCTTTGCAACTTGGGTCCTATTTCTCCAGTCGCCCAGTGAGCACCCATGAGCCCTTTTACTTCAGTCCAGCTGTTCCAGAATACTTGTAAAATAATTTTTAAATCTTTCAGGTCAGCATGACTTTGGACAATTTTATTTTTTTTTTACAGGAGCATCTCTTCATATTTTCCCAGCATTGCATAATAGGTAGAGAGTTTGGTTGCATTACAAAATGCCTGGGCTGGGCTGCTTGCATTTTGCTGGAAATGTAGCTGAGAGTAGAGAGAGAATTTCCAAAAACCTGAGATCAGAAATCAGCAGGTCTTGTTTTAACAAGCACGTTGGATCCACTACGGGCTTTTTGCTGAGTGTGCAAACAGCAACAAAGAATAAACTTCAGTGCCCAGGTGGTGTAACTGCTCCATTCTCTTCCCAGTGCCTTACATCTGACAGCTTGATGAGCTAAGCTGCAGAAACAAATGGGACACCTTTCACTGCCTTCATAAATCAACAATTTTTCCCACTTTCATCTGTACAAAATCCAAGTCACTGCATTTGGTGCAACATGCCTGTTCAAGATCAGGATTTTCTGTATGTGACCTCAATTCTACCATTTTGTTAGAGGTTTAACTAACTCTATAATTAATAGCCAGGGTCCTGATGGTGTTGCCATAACAGAGGTTGGAATCTTGAGTGCTGTAGTAGTGGTGCACACCGATGATTAGAGAACCTCTCATTCCCTCCTGGTGCCACTGCTGATGAGAAACCTACTATTACTTGTTACTATAAATATTTATACATCTTCCAGCACTGCAGCAAGCCCTAGAGGAATGAAAGTAGATTCTGTTTCCAACTTCTAAGTGTCCTTACACTTACCATATAAGCAGAAGTTTTGACTTCTGCTTCCATGTTTGTTTGCTTTTTATAGTCAGACACTGTCCCAGACTTCCAATCTCCTGAGGCAAAGAAGCAAAGGAGAAAAATCTTCTAAAGTTTTTAGCTGTATTTTCCTCCAGTTGCTAACTTCTCCTGTCAAATCTGCATCTGTTTGTATCTCATCATAGAAGTCAGGCAATATGGCTGGAGAGGACCTTGAGAGGACTTTGGCCCTGTAGGGATCAGCACTAACACTGCATTTCTGATGGATATCTGCATAACCTGTTCTTGAGAACTTGCAAGCAGATATTTCCCACTCTCCTCATTTTTTTTTTCTTATGAGAATTAATCTTTCTTGCTGCAGTTTAAATCTATGATCTCTTCTTCTGTCTTCACTGAAAGTTCATTCTATTTCAGGTAATAATAAATATACCCTCAGTTTCCTCATTTCTGTTTAATAAATTTCCTCCTTCACAGTCCAAGTTTTTCAGGTGGCTGATCCTTCTTGTTGCCTTTTTCTGACCTCCCCTGACAAATACAGCAAGACGATCTTTTTTAACTTGCTGCTTCCTTATTGCTGTCAATGCTAAGCACACTTTTCAGTAATGACTAGCAAAAAACTTTCAATATGACTCTGTGTCTGGTCCTTCTGCAGAAAATAGTTTAAAAAATACTTTCATTCTGAGATATGTAAAACCAGATTTGTAAGGGTAGTTAGAGTCTTTGGCTTTGTTTTCTTAGTCATCCTTCTGGAAGAAATACAACAACATTTATGCAGAAAGAGCTCCAAAAGCCTTCCATGTACTGACTTGCAAGTAGGAGGAAAGGCAATTAGTGACCCATTTATGTGTAGAAAGAGAGGCAGATTCTTTGTGAGGCAAATGAGCAGAATTTGAAGAAATGAGTTTCCAAATGAGGAATTAATGGTCCTAACCAGAGAGATTTGGTCCTAACCAGAGGGATTTGGGGGTTGCAGCATGAAAACACACGAGGTGATGCTTTGAAATTGTATGAACAGTATACTGAATACTCATTCTAAACTCAGCTGGTTTAAAGTGTTCAAACACTACCTGGAACATTTTCTCCATGACCAGATTATTTTCCTTCTGTCATCAGAAAGCAAAGCAGAGCTTGTGCTCCTGACACATGTGATCACTTGGTGATGGCTGAGGCAGATTGAGCCTCGACTACATCTGCCACCTGGGAGAAATGCTAAGAGCACCCTCAGGATTTGCATCATGTTCTCTCTTCCCTGTAAACATTTATTTCCTGCATTCCTCTACCTACACTGACAGTTCATCAGACTGTTGAGAACTCAGCAGATATATTCATTTTTTCCAGTGCAACTTATCTGCTGCCTGGACACAGGGCTAACTTCCTTGTGCTGGAAAGGTTTTAGATGCTGTTTTCACTAAATAAAGTTTTATGAAGTGTGAAGCTGCAAATGACATAGTAAGTTTGGATATAGTACTGTTATCAAGATCAAGAGGCTTTTATACACACATGGTGTGAAGCAATCTTTACAGTCAGAGGTGTTTGAATCATAGAAAATTATGGCTGGAAAGAGCTTTCACAGATCATTCTACCTCCCACCCAGACACTGGATAAACTCTACCTACAACTTTCCTGGCAGATATTTGTCTTATGTCTTAGTAAAAGTCTCTTATGATAAAGGTTTTCACAGATTTCCTTAGGCAATTTATTCCAGTGCTTAACTATACTCCGCCATTTTCCTAATGTATCATTTAGACAGAATTATCTCTAGAGAAGAAAGCAGTATGATCAGAGAAAGGTAATATTTCTATTTATCACTAGTACAACTGCAATAAGAGAGTGGCACATTTATATATCTTGAAAGCGCTAACCCAGAGAGACCTGTGTATAGTGTCATATGTGGATCTGAACGTGGCAGCAGCAAAACTGACAGGGAGTTATGCAAACAAGGTGGCTGAAGTGCTGAGCTCTCATATTTTACTAAAGTTCCTCCCTCTCTGGGTCATCAATGGCTGAGCCAGTGCTATGAAGTAATGCAGATTTCTGAGCCTTTACCTGGGGCACCTCCTTTATCAGCAATTGCAGAGCTCATTCCCGCTCATCAACACAGATTGGCAGGAGGAACAAACTCTTTTTATAAATCACCCTGTTGCGGAGCATTCATGTGAGCTGAGGAGAATTGGGTTCAATGCCCTCTCTCGCCTAGTGAGTCCTGACTCATAATTTACATTCAGGTGACTTGTTTTCAGATTGCTCACAGTTTCCCTCTTTTGCAATGCCCTGCTTGACATGAAAAAAAGTTTAATTGCACTGGAAAGCAAGAGTGTGACTTATAGTATTGCAATTAGATTCTTACAGTGAAGCTTGGAACAGTTGGTTTGGGTCTGACCACAAGGATTGCATCAATATTTTATGCAATATTTGTTTCATGTAAAATGCAAACACAAACTTTGGCTGAAAGAGCATCTCCCTCCAGCCCAACTGCTTCTCTCAGGAATCATGGTTACTTTCTGTGACTCACTCAGCATTTAACTTTTCCATACAGTGGAACAAGTTCAGCAGGTGAAGCAGAACCTCCCCTGCCCTTGGTTACACACCCTTTGGGAGGTAAGCAATGGTGGTTTTAATCCTTTCCCACAACGCGCAGAACAAACCCTCTATCCCAGTTCTTCGTGATTGTTGCAGAGTGTTTAAAATGTTTTCTATCTAGCTACATTTTGAAGGAAAACAGCAGCTTCCATTGGGCTTCACGTGGCTCCCAAGGTTGAGAGCTCAGCATGACCTCGCCTGCGCACAAGGCAGGCAGAAGAGTTTCTGGGGGGACCTGGACAAGCAAGGGCAGGGGCTGAGCTGCACACAGCCATCCCAATGGGCCCAGAAATGGACTTGCAGAATGGAGACCATTGCAGAAATCCCCCTTCCTTCATGGGGAAGTACTAATGAACACAGGTCCTGAGGGTTAAACAACTGCAGCTAAATTTAAATTGTCTTTCTAAGAACATGCAAAAGAAGTATAAATCTGAAAACTTTTCATGTCCTGGTGAGTGAAACTTAGCCTTATAATACCACTAATATGTTAGGGGAGGTTGACTGCTTTTAAAAATGTTATCTTTCATTTTAGAGATCAGGACACCAATTAATTAATGTAACCTTCTTACTACTTTTCATCAAAGAAATTTTATCTAATTATAGTAGTTTACTACAAACTTTTCCTCAGGGAGTTTCAGACTGCGGTATTGGTAGTTGTGCTGAATTAATTAAGAGTGCATGATTCTAATTCAGCCATTCAGAAGTATTTTACAGCCTAATTCTCACAAACTTTCTTATCTCTGTTGTTTTAATTTCTGTTGTCATGAAGTTAATTCTGGAAATTACTTAATAACCAGTAGAGGGAATCTGATATTGAAATTGGCTTGCATAAATGTGGACAAAAGAAAGAGAATTCACAAGTAAGAGGTGAAGAAAAACGCAGACTAGGAAAGCAAAACAACAGACTTCAAAAAGGTATATTTGACTAAATTCAGATAGTGCATCCCAAAAATTTCATGTGAAGTTGATGAGAGGGAAGGTTAAGCTAAGAAGAATGGCTGCCACTCAGAAGAGATTAATAGGAGAGACAGATACAGAAACAATCAGACAGAACAGAGGCAACTTGTCTCCCTGTCATTTCATCACTGCCCTCAAATTCAAGAGGAAAAAGAAATGAAAAAGAGGTTGTGTTCACAGTTACAGGAAAAGAAGAATAAGCTTGAGCAATTACAGACAGGATCCGAAAGACCAAGGCATAAAAGAAGTTGTTAAATTACAAGAAATTTGGCTTCAAACAGCCTTAGTAAAGGAAGAAGCAGGCAAGAGGAAGGCCTCTGCTTCACTTGCAAACTAGCTTGATGTGGAGAAAGCCAAAGTATTCAGATCTTCCTTTTGCTTTTCTTAAAATGTTCAATGATGAGCAGTAAAAGTTTAATAAAGTTCTGTAATAATTAATATAAGTCCAAAAAGTGTAAGATTTAAGCCTAGGTGAAGGATGGGATAGGGAGGTCTTGGAAGGTAAAATTCTTATATGTTCGGTGTTTCAGCATGGCTGATAAATTGTTCAGAATGATATTTAAAGACAACCTGAAGCAACCTGAGTGGAGACTGTACAGGAAAGGAACAAAAGAACTGGAGGAGACATAGGGAATAATGGGCCTTACTAACAACAATTAAAACCCAATTCTAAGTATTTGGGAGCTGCAAAAAAATTCTGTTACTTGACAAACTGTATGTCAAAAGGAAATTATGTAATTTCAACATCTTCTTCTGCATAAGGACAATTGTGCTTACAGTTCAGGAAGGAGTAATATTCCTTTTTGCTGTGATTAGAAGCATTCAAAGAAAAAAAAAAAGACTGCAAATGCAATAAAAATAATTCTTCCTAACTCAAGAAAGAGAAGAACCCTTCCATTAGTTCATGGAGTCATGCACTTGCACAACTTTGAGAATTATCTGTGATGTATATGAAGATCACTATTCATCTGTATCTTTTATCTTTGATTCCAGCAGCTGCAATCATAATTAAATTCCAGCATTGCTGTTGTGGTTCATGTTAAAGCTTCTTTCTTTGCTGTGGCATAGCTGAGACACCTATAAGTCTTTGGTGATGTTAATTAAAGAATGAGCACTGATGGCTGAGAATACCAAAAAGGGTTTGTTGTGGGAGAAAAAGAGAAATGAGGCATTTATCCAGAGAAATGCAAGCATTTATCAAGAGAAGCAGCAGCAACATGGAGAAAATAACTCCAATGAGTGAACCTCACAAAAGAGCTTCAGCAGATCCAGTTATGAAAAAGAAATGCCAGTGTTGCCTCCTTAGGCTCAATGTCCTGGGATGGAGGGCTCTGCTCCAGCAACACCCTCAAATCTTTGCATGTCCTGATATGAACAGCCATAAAAGTGGCAGGATGAAAATTGCTGAGGAAAAGAAAATGTTCTGCTGAAAAATACTGACAAGAGAAAAGTTTGCCAGCCTGGAACCGTAATACAGGGTACTAGGTTTGGGAAAGAGAAACATGCTTGAGAAATGCAGCTGACATTTTTGAAGTACAGCTGTATACCTGTAAATCAGAGACATCCTGAGACACTAGTGATAGGCCCCAAAATAAGAAGCCTTAACAGCAACTTACTGTCTGAAAAACTGGAAACAGATTGGGAAAATAAAATATAGGAATAATATAGGTTCTATAGGAACAGCATATATATAGGTTCTATAGGAACAGCAATATATAGGTTCTATAGGAACCGCAAACAGCATCATCTGTTAGTTGTTACATGTGCAAAAATGGAAATTCACAGCATCTCTTGGCTGCTTGAAATTGTGATGTCCCACACCCTCTTATGCCTCCATGATCTAAAAGGCATTTTTGTCCAAAGTGAGCTATCCTTCACTTGTTTTTCTTCCCTAAACAGGTTAAATTCCACAGAAACTTTCAGTGAGCACTTGGACGCTCACCAGGGATGTCTGGCTGGAATACAAAGGTATTCTCTTTGGGCACAGTTTTGGGGGATTGTCCTACCACCTCTGGGATGGTTGGGTTACCCTTTGAGGTCAGTTCATCCCCTCCTTTGGGATGGTTTGGCCCCTCATGAAATCTGTCTAATTCACTTGATACTGGCCAGTATTATATACCCATAGAAATAATCTATTGTAGTCTATTCAATAATTATGTTTGTAATAACCTGTAAAAATGTATATCCCCTTTGTTGCTACTACACAATTGTCTGCTGCTATTATCTGCCATACTAATAATCAATACTATGTTATTGATTGCTTATCATCATTTTTATTGCTCAATATACATGTATCTTCATTTTATTAATCATATCCCCGTGCTATTGTTTTTTTGTGCTATTAATGCTAACCCATAATAAGGTGGAGAAATTTAGAGGATAAAAATCTCCATGGCTTCATGTATTATGGAGTCCTAGAAATCACAGTCATGATCCCTACCCATCCACAAGCCAGGTAGCCCATTAGGTTGAGACATGTTCCCAGGCATGTGCTTAGTTTCCCCAAGCATGCTCCATGGTGCCTTTGGGAATACAAGTGGACCTACAGGTAGGGACGTGACAAAATGTTTTGCTGGATGTACACCATGCTGTAAGAATCAGAAACATCCCACCAACAGGATCACATGGAGAAAGGGAAAACACAGCTGCATTAATCAAATGGCTTCTCACCCACTGAAGATGTTTGAGAAGAGACTGCTCTCTTCATTCAGATCTGTGGTGTTGTAGGGTTTGGCTGCTGACCACTGACCTGATCACTTGCTGATCACAGGCCAGAAGCAGTGGGTGATCTGAACACTTGCCCCCCAGAAGCTGGGGAAGAGGGACTGTTTACCAGAACCACCTCCTACTCTCTGGCATGGTGTTGGTTTGTCACTGCTGAAAGTGGAGGCTCAGGCATGTAAAGCATTTTGGTGGTGATGAGAAGAAAGTATTTGACTCAAGGTTTCCTAGCCTAGCCATGAAAAAAGCAAATTGATGGGTACAAGTTAAATTAGTATTTATCAAGTAAAAGTTAAAAAAAATTAAACTTCATTATACATGAATTTTTACAGGAAATTTAACTTTTCCAAACCTGCTTTTCTGTCTTTGTGTATATGGATATTGGCTAGGTAATAAATATGTATAATATAGATTTATTGAATTTGGTGGATTAACATAACATTTTCTCCTCATGCTACTGGGAGTCATTTCCATGGCTCCTGAATGTGGCAGCATGAAATCAGTAAAATTACATATAGAACTACCTTGCCCATCTAGGTTTCCTTCCCTGCCTTCAGTCACCTAATTAGTTCAAATTGCATCAATTCCAGTCTAGTTTAACGTGACAAAGTACCTGCTGTATGTCTCTTCAGGCCCACCTACGTACCTGCTGTGAACGGGTTTGCTTTAAAAAGCTGGTGAGCTAAGAACCAAAACTGAACCAAAACAAGCAAATTCTGTTGCATGAATCTCCTATTTACCCAAATATCTTCCTTCTAGAGGGAAGCTATTGTAAATTGTCCCTTCTATCATTAGCTTGCAAAATCTCTGCCACCATTAGACAGCCTCCCCAGCCCCCCCTTACATGCCCTTTTCAAAACGAGATGCATCCTGTCAATGGTGTTGCTGTCTGAGTTCAGTAAGTTCATGCTGTCTCTGAAGTCATTGATAGAAGGCATTGCAACAGGCAGGGTGGGAGTGGATTTACACTTCCTGCACTGTGTTTGGAAATGCTAGGGATAAATTTTCACAGACTGTAATGGAAGAGTCACACATCTGAGACGCTGCCTCCGTGTGTCATCATGCATATGTGGGAAGATATAAAGCAAGGGGGGAGAAAAAAGCCTTCAAATGAAACAAATTTTTAATGAGCATTCTCAGAAAAAGATGAACAGAGCAGAAAAAAAATCTGTCTTTTTTTATTTGATTTGCTGCCTAGGTTATCTCAATAGCTGCAATTCGATTTGGGGGCTTTTATTGTAATTGATGCCACATCTAGAAAGTCATTAGTCTCTTTATAGGTTAAACTGTAACTGAGTTTTTCCTGCTTTCTTATATTCTGTTTCAGCTTCTATGCAGATGGTGGCATTTCTTGTGAAAGTTAAGCCAATTAAATAGCTTTAAATATTTGTGGAAAACTGACTGATTACTTATTTTCCTAGATGTTCTGCTAAAATAAGATATTTTCCAAAGAGATGCAAATGTCTGTTTTCCAGAAAGCTCAGTCTAAAAGCTTTACTATGGATTACATCAGATCCATAGGCCTCTGCGTAGGTACAGACCCTCCTGGCTCAGAGCCATGTGTGGAGCTGGAAGTAACTGCATTTAGTGCTCATTTTAAGTAGATCAAGAGATGTACTCTTATGGTCTTTTTTTCTTTTTTTTTTTCCCTTCACTTCTTGAAGTTGTGTCATTCTAAAAGGGAAGACAGGAGGGTATCCTATCCTAAAGAATTCCAATGAAGAGAATGTTTACCTGAGAGAGGGAATGGGGTTGTGATTTCTCTCTCTGCTTCCCATCCTTTTAATATTTTATCCATAATGCTTTCATTTGAATAAAAACCCCCCAAAATCTAGACAGTCAACTCTCTATTCTGGATTAGCCAGGAGACATAATCCACTCGACTTCAGTTGAGATGCACTGAAGATTACAATGAAAACTTTGGGACGAAGAAATAAACACTAGTAACAGAGTCTGCTGAACTGGAAAAATTAACTGAATATAGACTTGGGGTGGCATGTCCTAAAACCTCAGGTATTAGGCTTAACAGTTGGCAGGTACAACTGGCTGAAAGAAATGCTTCTGATTAATAACTTCTGGCTAATAACTACTACTTATTAATTTTCCATGATATTTAAATAAAAGATAGGAGAAGTTAACTGAACTGGAATCTGTTCTGTGGAAATCATTTTTTCTCTACTAATTGATTCATCTGACTGAATAGCGGGGTTTTTCAGTATCAGCCACACAAATGACTGTTGATGGGAATCATTATGTCCAGGTCTGCACTTCCTTTCAGTGGAAACTGCTATTAACATCTAAGTGCCTACAGAAGCAAAGCTTTTTACCTCCCTCTGCTATGACAGTTTGTCATTACGAATTCCATTTCAACACAGCGAGCTGAACAAGGTGCACAGATGAAGTGGGATACAAATTACTTTTACACAGCTATTACATTGCTAATTGCAACTAAATAAATATTGAAACAGGAATTTTTAATAACCTTAACCATTATTCTCTTTTAAATGTGTTTTGCTGGAGGACTGTCGAGAACTGTAACCACAATTTCAAGTGTAATGAAGCAGAAATAAAGGGTGTTTTTATTATTTTTACCTTTCAGCAGTGAGGTGATTGTTTGCCTACAATAGGCCAATGCAAACATCCAGTAAAGTGGAGGTTTATGCCATTAATAATAAATAAAGTCATCCTGATTAACTTTTACACCAGAATTTACTTGTTTTAATTCTGGAGAATCTATAGAAAATTGAAAATCCCTACAGAGGTTTTCTATATACCTCTATAGATGTCATTCATACCTGTTTGTCATGAGAGCTGGAAAAGAATGACATTTCTAAAACTAGAAAAAATTCCCTACAGGCACTAATATAAGGTGGTACCAAACTAGGACCTCCTGTCCCTGCTGCTGTTGGCTTGTTCTGGCCAAGTCCCTCTCCTGCCTTCCCCAAGATCCCACACCACAGCAATCCCCAGGTTAACACATCTCAGCTGAGACCCTCTTCCCACAGCTATTTGTCCTTTGCCAAGAACCCCAGTGCCAGAAGGAGCTTTTCTCTTGTCCAGAGGGAAATTTGCAAC
>VZDJ01000346.1:2195861-2238837 GCA_008694505.1 Cyanoderma ruficeps
GAAGGAAGAAAGGAAGGAAGGATGGTGTAGCAGTCTTGCAACACCATAGAGAAGTCGTATAAGAAAAGAGATATACCATGCTGATCCCTACTAGAGTAACTTATTTTAATTCATCCTGAGATGTATTGAAGGGCATTGCAGACAGCACAGGACATATCTGTCCTTTTACTACTTGCTTTAGGAAGCAGAGTACCTTGAGGGCTCCCCAACAGCCTGTGGGGATATGCTCGGGACCATCCTTATGCTGGGCATGTTCTATGTGGTGTGGCCTGGCAGGGCATCGCCAGATGTGTTACAGGGAGGGCAGGAAAGCCTTTTCCTGAGAAAAGTCTTTTCCTGGGAGGCAGTACCTCTCAACAGCCACACTGAGATAAACGGTGAACCTTTTGTCAATAATGCATTGGCACTTAACCTCTAGGCCACTGTCTTTGTAGGCAAGGCCATAAATACAAATAAACCTATTGTAGCGTTTTACAGGACACAGCACAGAGCCCCGTGAAACCCTGAAATAAGCACATGTGTTACCTGTCCATGCTTGAGCAGATCCTGAAAAATATAGTCTGAATATACTATTGTACAGGGACAATGCAGACACAGCTACTATAATTCTTTTACATCATCACAACATATTTGGAGGCAAAATATTGAGTTTGTGTTTTCTTTGGAAAAGAAAAGAGTTGTATCTCAAAACTCATAAAGACCTGCTTATTCGTGTATGGGTTTGTTGTCCCAGAGCTGTATCTGCATACAGATTAATACACGCAAGCTCAGAAGATTATCTGGTAGGCTTAAAGAAAGGCTTTTAAAAAGCCATGTCCTAATTTATGACAGCAAAAAAAAAAACAGGGGAAATTAATACAGACTGAAATGCAGAATAATCTAGTGACTTTCATTTTTAAAATCTTATTTTAGAGTTCAGATTTGTGATCATTTGTGGTTGATACCACAGTCTTCAACATACATTGAAAAGGAGGGAACATTAATTCTGCTGGCACAAGTACTGTTTCACACTCTTTTTCAAGTCACCAAAAAAAAAAAAAAAAAAGAGCTAAAGTCTTCAAAAAAATTTGGCATAATTCTTCTGAGCAGCTCACAGTTACCGTATCCAACAATAACGACAGAGAGCAGGAGGAGGGTGGAAGGGAGGCATGGGAATGTTCTCCAAAGCAAAGGAGCTCTGCCCTCCCGGTGTTTCCCTGGCTCCGGCTGCCATCTAGTGTTGTGCCGGGAGGGGCGCGGCTCTCTGCGGGTTCGTGCATCTTCCCCGAGACCGCCCTCCGCCTGCGCCCCCACGGGAGGATAAAACAGCACGGAACCACCTCTCCCGGGACAGCAGCAGAGGGAGTCGTAACCCAGAAAGCTGAGGAAGAGCTCCTATGAAATGATTTCTCACCTATTTGCAGTACAACCGCTTCTAAATAAAGTAATTTACATGGTTGTACATGTAGTCTCTGCTGAGCTAAGGAGAGACATAACAAAACGTAAACCTGAATCTGCCTTTGCACGAAAAGGGGAGGTCGGCTTACCTATTGCTGTGGCACAGCCATTGCTGTTGTACTTTCCTCCTCTTTTCCTTCACTTTAATGGGAGTACAGAAGGACCAATTCCCAACTAAAGCAACTTTTGTGTAGGGAGAATCATCTCCGTGTAAAAATCATCACAGGGATTGTGCAAACCACCTATGACATGGTGTATGCAGGCAATGTACCAGTCATCAAGAGAGGCTAGAAGCTTCTGGAACAGGTTGTACACTCACCATTATTTTCAGCATCTTGATAGCTTGAATTGTGCTAGAAATGTAGTTCTGCTTTGCTTTGGGAGTGAGCATTCCATTCTTTAATCCATTCTCCTCAAACAGGCGGGAGTTTGCAGCTCTTTCATACAGTGCCATGATGTGCTCTCAGCTGAGTGCAGTCCTCCAACTTGTTTGTTCCAAATGCTGCACACAGCTTTGAAGTGTGTCAGATTTTCTTTGCCCTGCTGTTTTAGCAGGCAGACAGCAGATAGTGGGCTCAGAGGATATTTCAGAAGCTCCCATTGGTCTTTAAGAAGCTGCAGATCTTTGTGTGAAGATCATACAAACTGGAGAGTGATGTGACAGACTACATTCACTGCTGCTCTTGGTGTTGGACAAGCAGTAATGTGGAACGGATTTTACTATCCAGAAGATCTGGCTGACAGTCTTGAGTTGTCACATCATTGACATCCTTGTGATGCTTGGAGTTCGTGCAAATTAAGGCAGCCATGCCAGCTGCTGTAGATCCAAAACCAATGTGCTGTTGGAGAGTTGCCTGCCAGCACTTTAGCGACAGGAAGGAATTACCTTCCTCACAGGTAATGAATAGAATTGAATCAGCAGCTGGCTTTGAGAGGGTGGAAAGAACCTCAGGAAAAGAAAGGGATGTTCCTTATTTAAAATGCTTCATTACCAAGGCCACAGGATGACATTTTATATCTAGTCAGAATGCCTAGTTCCCACAGACATTAGACTAAGCAAAATTAAACCACAGCTTTAGGTCACAGATATTATGAGGGTAATCCATATTCCATAAGGGGAGAGGAGGCAGAGGAGGGATTTTCTGCAGGGCTATTTGAGAGGGCTGGGCAAGAGCCTGAAGCCTTTTGTGACTATGGCAATATGTCACGGTGGGAAAAGCTCTGCAGGATTGCATCTAACTGGAATACTCTGCTTTGCAGCTAAAGCAAAACTCTGCAGGCCATCATAGGAAACAATCACAAATTATCAGCAAATCAATAAATGGAGAATGGGATGGATGATTGCAGGACAGCAGACCATCTGCATACACAGCAGTGCTAGAAGTCACTGTTACCTATTTTGTAGCACTACTTGTTTTAGTGTTGGGCTAAAAATCAGTCCCCTACTCTGAAGACCTGTACTAAGACGAGCAGTGGGCTCTGCAGTAACTGTAGTGACAATCTTTACCATTTAAATTCTCCAAGCAAAGGCAAAGGGACTGGTCAAATTGGCTCATATAGTCCTTTAATTTCCTGTAGTATTTTTTTAAGATTTTTTTTTCCACTCACTCCAGTTGCTGACTGTGTCCAGTTGATCTTCTTGCACCTGTAAATTTTGAGTGTTCTTCACTCAGGGCTGAGGTTCAAACCACAGTGGAATTTACTGAAAGTCCTGTGTTATTCACTGAAAAGCTGTGCAAGTTTCCTGTATACTCAATCCCTCATGAGGAATATTCATGACCCTAATTTGACAGTTTGTCTGTTCAATCTGTGGTAACTGCCCTTCCTTTCCAATTCTCATTGCCCAGCAAAAGCTATCTTGTAAATACATAATTTTATCTTAAATTATTAAATCTAAGAGGACTAATTCTGCCACTCCATCTTTCAAAGCAACAAATCCACACTTCTTTTCTTACAGTTTTGAACATTCAGGGACTACCTCCTATATAAACTCTCAAAAGCATTTTGAATACACAGCAATGTTGACTTCTCTTATTCCAAAAACTTGCCAAAATTGCAGGCTAGAACAGAAATAAAAATGTCTTTAAACTTAATAATTACATTTCAGTGTGCCTTCACATGACAAAAGAAGTGGGCACATATTGAAGAGGTATCTGAGAAGATAATGCTTAGCAAAATGACTCGTTTCCAACATAAATAGAGTGAAGAAGGCCAAGATAAGAAAATCATATTTTTTTTTCCTCAGATAACATTATTAGGAAAGCTAACAATGAAAGCTACATGCTTCAACCAGCTGACAGACCTCCTACACAAATGACTGGCAAGATAATCCATAAAGACTGAGTCTGAGGTTGGAGATGATTAATGAACCATGGTCTCACCAGAACAAGTTGAAATATTCACCCCCAAACCCAGCTGCAAATGCACACATAATTCTACATCTAAAGGCACAACAGTTTATGATCTGTCCACATCAGAGGCCAAGCAGAAGAAAAAGTGTTCAACTCAGAGTTTGAGGCCCACAGGCAGGTCCAGCTTGATGGGTCACAGCACTGGACCTGATGAATGCTAAGAAAGGAAGCACGGCTAAAGACACTGCTAAAATGTATTTATTTCTAGCATGTTTTCCCATCTTAAGTACTTTTTAGACATACCTCCACTTCACAAATAAAGTTATGCAGATTTTGTTATACAGAAGCCACAGAAATGGTACAGAAGACATCTCAAAAATAACCATGATTCCACATACATTGTTTACAGCAATAAAGTTACAGCGAAAGGCTCAAAAGGTTTACATCCTTGTCAACAGGAATTTAAAAAGTCAAGTAATTGTAAGTCTGACTTCTTGGGAAGACCTTTAAATAGGAGGCTGATCTTGTTAACACTAATCACCTGGCATTAGATACATCTTAAAACTAAGTGTTTCTGAAAAATCTGCAAAAATCAACTGATATAAAACCCTGACATTAATAATATGCAATCTGTTGAGACTTCAATATACCGTTTTTCAAAGTAAAAATAGTGGGACAGCAGTACAAAAAGTCAGGTTTTCCAAAGCACTGCTGTGTCTTAATTAAACAACCAATGAGACAACTTTCTTTTCAACACAAAAAAAAACCCCAGTCTAAAAAAACGTGACATCTTTTTTTTAAAGTGCATTAATTATCTGAACAGTGCACTGATGCTTTTAACAATCTTAAATACGAAAATGCAGAGAACCAGTATAATTTTCAAAGTTTACAACTGACACCTAGAATTAAATCACTAATATTTCTTAATTTATAAACCCTTTAGGTTCAGGTATATATCTTGCCCTGTGCACCTTCTGTAAAACACAATAGAAACCTGGTTCTGGTTGGTCATTGCTTTTGTAGCTTATGAAAAATTATGAAAAATTAGAAAATTATATAAAAATATGGACGATGGGCTTATTTTTTTGCCAGCTGAAGTACAACTCTCTTGGATTTAACGATTCCTTAGACTTTGAAACACACTCATCTATGAAGAAACCAAATCAAAATGAACAAAATGCAAATCATACTGCATCTCAATTTCAAGTAAGTACATCTGGTGATAGGTGTGCTCAGAACTTAATTCTGGAAGATGCACATATTCTCTGGCACAATAACTATTACTTGCAAACTTGTAATGGATTTGCAAGTGTACTGGCCACATATGAGGCTAAAGAAGAGATGGTGTCCATCTACCATTGGAAAGGTAGAATGACGACTACAAAATCAATGATAGATAAATAATAAAGGCTTTAAATTGTAGCCAAAACCACAAACAGCCAACAAGTTTGGAAATGTGTGAACCACCTCTACAAAAACTGCAACGAGGTACGGAAATGGCTACACTGGAGACTAGGTAGAGAAAGACTGGATAAACAGTAATGCCTTCATCTTTTTGGATTCAGGCTCAGATGTGATGATGTAGTGTTAGGACAGTGGGTTTTGTTTCTGTCTCTTACAGAACTAGAGGTCTTTATTTATCTATACATCAAAGAGTCTCTTGCTATCTGTTCCAGTGTAGCATAAAACTTGAAAATACTAGTTGCATATATTTGCTTATTTTTCTACATTTTTATCTAATTGTGATGTTAAACAAAATACTCAACAGTTAAAGATTACTTAGAATGTTGTTCAGTCTCAAAGCTCTACTTAGCAGCCACACCAGTACTGACAGACTACCATCTATTCAAGGTGTAGAATGACCACCATGGGGGAATATGAGACAACATTAGATAAGGAAATTTAAGGTGCAGCTTTGGTGTTCAGTTGGTTGCATCATCTCTTCTCAGAGGAATGACCTGAAGTGCTTTGGCTATTCTCTCTCCAATAGCTCGACTACTTGCTGCAATTATTCTTCGAGACATCAAATCAAATGGTCCACCTAGAAAGCAAAGCAAACAAAGCAACCAGTTTATATATGAAGGAAATTAAAAGCTGGTATGCAAATAAGCACTAAAAATTGAGTGTAAATTATATGTAATTGTTTAAGACCAAGTTTTTCCTCTGGACAAAAATGCATTTAACACAACAGGTATCTCATATGAGCTGCATTTAAATTCTCTTCAGTGTATGTCTACCATCTTTTTTCACTTTTCCAGGAGTCCAGCCAAGGGATTAAAGGCTGTCTTGTTGCTTAAAAACATACAATCAACCTGTTCTTCATCTATTAATGGACTGGGAACTGTTCAGGAGTGGTAGCTTGGAAACAAGACTGAAAAGAACAACTTGCCTTCTCTTCAGCTGCATTTTGCTCCCTGTTAGCAATTTAAAAGGACAAAAACCTATTATGCAGGCCTGTGCATTTACCTGTTACATCCAGCAGTACTCCACCAGCTTCAGTAATAATGATTCCAGCTCCTGCCATGTCCCAGCAGTGAATCCCCATTTCGTAATAGGCATCAGCTCCACCTGCTGCCACAAGGCACATGTTCACAGCTGCTGTACCAACAGCTCTAATCCTAAAGGGGATACAACATGTTGTTTGAACTGAGAAGAGTTTGCAAGAAAGTTACAAAGTGTCTGGGAACACAGCACAGAGAACACAGAAAGGTCATAATGGAAGTGAACTGAACAAGAGCAAGCATGATGAAATGCTGCAGTGGAACTTAAGAAAATGGGAATGAAGTGTTGTTTAAGTAGCTTGAAGAGTTTTCAAAATACAGCAAATTTCTATAAATTATATTTACAAATTCTGTTAATCAATTTTTGTTTAAACACGTCTTAAATGATTTCTTAAACTAAAACATATTATGGAAGATAATGTGCCATGAAAGAGTAACAGTCTACATTCTGCTCTTTGAATACAAGACTTCAAGGAGAGTGTACACTTTCCAGTGCTGAAAACCCATTTTTTTTTCAGTTTCTCTGGTGATGCTCTGTAAACATCTCTGACTTGCCAAACCCTCAAGCAGTAATCACAAAAAATAAATTACACAGCATAAATTTGGTCTGAATAACTTCACCAAACGCTCGTGTCACAGATCCCAGTTTCTTTTGGAAATGTCAATGTACTTAGCAAGTAAGTGTGACATGTACAGAAAACTGCAGTTATTTCAATCAACAGTAAAACTGTTACATAAAATTGTAACTGACAGCAGCTAAACTACTGCAAGAAGCAATTTAAATCAACTCCACTCTCAAACTATTGTTTACAAATAAAATGCCTAAGTTGAACTCACAATACATCTAAAATGTATTTCCTACGTACATCTCAGCATATATTCTTTAACAACATCAGAAGACTTTTTAGAAATAGAAAAAAAATCTACATGTTAAGTGTCAAAACAAGAATCCTGAGAATCTCAGCATAAAACTTGTTAAACCAGAAACATGAATATGGTTGAATAATGAAAAACTGTCTCCTGAAACCAACTTTACACAAAATGGTTTGTGGAAATGTAGACTTTGGCTTATCTGGAGGAGACAAAGCAGGGAATGCAACCAAAATAAGAACAGTTTATGGACAACTTAAACTATTCAGCCAAATTAAAATTGTATTGTTTTGAAAGAGGAAACGGAGATCTACTTTTGTCTTATATATATAAAACAATTTTCATTACTAGAAGGAAAGAAAACTAAAAAATGTAATATAGCTTCTGTTCATCCAGTTTTATCTAGGGAAAAAAAAGCACAAACATGTATTACATTTTTTAACTAGTAAATACAATTGTCATATTAGAAAAAACATATTTACAATTCTAACCACTGTTAGTATACATAAACATACATATAAAAATAGAAGTATCTTACCCATGAATAGGAATACTGAGAAGTCTTTCCATATTAGAAAGAATTATTCTTACAGTCTCTGGATCACGATTTGATCCCAATTCTGTTACTAAAAGGGATTTTGTAATGTCTGGAAAAGAAACAAAACCTCACTCTTCCAACAGCACAAATTAAACAGTCACAGTGACTAGCAGAGTTGATTTCATTGCTTTCTTACATGACTGAATAAAAGGGAGGTTTCTTAATAAAATATTACATATATCAAACATAAAAATCTGTTACTATTTGGAAAATGGCAGGAAAAAATAAAATACAATGAAAGAAGCATGATCTGCTCCAATGTGCATATACATTAATCAACGCCAGTACTAAATAAAATTCCATTGCTATAAAAATTAAAACAGTTTTGCAATACTTGAAGATCTCATCTGAAGTACAGATTTTCCTTGATGTAGGGTTGTAAGCACAGAAGAGTTGTGCTGACTTAAACCAGCAGGTCACACCTGGGAAAAGCTGACTTGTATGGCAGATTTGTTTCGCTCTAAAGAACAATCTCAAACAGATTGCAGACATACAGGAAATTAAAATAAAGAAACTAACAAAACCACAATACATGGGAAACAAAATCTTCTATTGTTGAGTCCTGATTCTGCACAGATCACATCATATGCATCAAAGAGAATATAAAAGGTGTTTCTCAAAACTAAACAGCCCACGGCCAAAGAAAGTCTTGCACAACAAAACTATGAGCAAAGAAATACCAATATATCCAGGTCCCAAATTTCACCTGTCTCACTTGTAATTACCAGAGAGAAGCTACTCAGTTCAGCTTACCTTCTTGGCCTGATACTTGAAGTTTCTGACCATTGCAAAATGCACCTTTTCCTTTTCTGGCAGTATACATCTTGTCTTCTATACAACTATACACAATTCCAAACTCTATCTGCAACAAAAAGGAAAAGTACCTTGAGGGTGGTTTTCCCCTTTTTTCCTATTTACTGTGAAATAGGAAATTACAAAACTTAGTTGTAACTAGAAGCAAGCAATTAATTTGGATTTGATTAGATATTAAGTAATAAAAAGTATACCTTTTTGTTTACAACAAAGCCAATTGAAACTGCCACAAATGGAAACCTACAAAACAAAACATTTCACTCATTTATGGTGAGATACTTAATTTCTTTTATTGCCATGCTTACTCTAAATAAAGACAGTGTTCAGTTAAATGTAAGGTATATTTCAAAAACAAACTTGGACTATACAGAACAGTTTTCTGGAATTAGCATAATTTAACTGAAAACAGAGCACACAACATAGATTACCATGTGAAACACAAACTTTTCTATCCGCTAGGGGCTGCCATTCCTGTTACAGCTGTTCCTAGCCTAGGCACTGTCCAAAGAATGCAAACAAGCCCCTGTGCTGCTAAGCTTTCTCAGAAGGAACAAGCCGGCCAAAATGGTCTCATAAAATGAACCAGGTCACCTCTCCCACCACTTCCCCTTTCTCTACCAAAGCCATGACAAAGACAGATATTGGAGAATGCAGAAAGAGTGAAGACAGTGGGACTATGGAAGACATGGTGGATTGCATCTCAGTCTAAGTTTGAAACAATCAACCAATTAATCAATTATTTTTACATTTTTTTCAGTTCCTAGACATTTGCTTTTATTCTTTCTACAACAAATACCAACTTTAAAGCCTGTAGATTCAGAAGAATGGGCTCTTTTCTTACAACTTTCTGAACATGTTACTTGGCAGGATTCAGAAGGTGTTTGAAAGCCATTGTGCACATAGCAGCAGTCTTTTCTAAACTGAAATCAAACAGACTCAGAAAAGCTCACTGGGGTCAAAAGGTATCACATTTAAAAGACGTAAGGAATTGGCTGTCAGTCTCTCTAAGTCCCGTCCTCATCTTGGTGTGAAATACCACTGATAATTATTGGTGGTATCCTGCTTTCTTTCATAGCTGCGTCTCCTATATCTCAATGGATTGGAAATTTCTTAGAAATCAGCACCTGAAGCTGTTATTGTCTTTCTGAAGGTGTTTCTTATTCTGAATCCTGTTCCTGTTGAAATCTGCCCATCTGTCTTTGGAATCCATGCCAAAGCCTGCTGACCTCTGCTATATAATACAGGCCTCACATGGAAAGACTGATGTAGGTAACAGAGCAAGATTATTACAATACTCACAGGAATATCAAAATGCTTGCAAAAACTGCCCAATGGCTCTCAATAAGTAGCAATTTGTAACTATTAACAAGTTCATAGTATCCCTTTTAAAGCAGTTTAAAAATTAAAAACAACCTTACTTTCATGGAAGTGGAGAAAGGAAAAGGGTAATCAGTTGAGGCTGCTAACATGAAAAAATGAAAGGTGGACCTGTGTACAAAGTTGGTGGTTCCATCGATAGGGTCTATAATCCACGTGGGGTTATCTGTCAGAATGCTGCCCTCTCCAGCTGCAACTGATTCTTCTCCAATAAAGCTACAGTAGAGACACATTGAAAAGGCAGAAACTGTTTAAAGTGTCTGAATTACAACATTGTCCTTAACATTGAAATTCATAAAAGTGAGATGAAGCTTTGAGTACCACCAGTGATCACACACAAAAAACTGAGCAATACAGGATTTATCCAGAGAGCACCAACCATGTCTGACCAAGCTTGCATATTTCTCATGTCCAGGATAAGCACAATATGTGGGGAAAAGAATTTTATGTTTCAAATAGAAATAATACCAGAATTTAGCGTTCAGAATATATTAGAATAATACCAGAATCTAGCATTCAGAACATTGATGTTTTCATAATTTTTTTCCAGCAACAGCATCATCAAATTTTGTTTAAAATACCTGTAGCTATTTACACCTTTCAGCTTATTTGTGCTATACAACATTATTTTGTAGCTTGTGTTTTCAGTGAAGAAAGCCTTTGTTGTCTTACATATCTGGTTAGAACACTGCAGCAACTGTTAAATTTGAAGACTGATTTCAACCCAAATATGACAGAAAGTTGTTAGTCTCAAAACTTTAGTTTTACAAGTGTGACAAAACCGTAAAATGACAAAGGGATGCAATTCAAACCAGAGTTCCTGAAGATGAGTGAATGCTCAGTCACAGTACTAAACCCCAGGGACACAGAATGCAGTGCCACAGCACCCCAAATTTCACAAGTTTTGCTGCTCATTGAAGTGCTTTAGACTGCAAAATTATTAGAATGAGTCTAAGTGGGTGGAATTCTCTTTGAGGCCTTTTGCAGGTTGTCACAATTTATCACACATTACTCAACCTCTGAAAAGTTTGCAGCAAACGCATGCTTTCCTCCAAACACATGTAAAATAACTGCTGAGAGGAAACAAATGAGGTCCCTTTAATATTGATTGGGAGTTTTATGATTAACTACAGAAGCGAAGATGACTAATCAGAAAGAAACAGCATGTTTCCAAAAAGCAGCAGACCTTCAGAAAAATGAGACTGAATATGGGTGGATGAGTAATTCACTAGGAAGAGAAGTTCAGCACCATTATGTCTAATGTGACATTGGTTACCTAAAATAAAAAGAAGCTAAAATATTCTAAAATGCTTTTTAATGTCACAGAAACTGTTATTTCAAGGTCATTCCACAAGTCTGTATGCTTATACTGATTTGGTTACTGAACTTTTGTACCACCTCAGTTGTTCCAGTTCTGCGCAGATTTCTTACATTTCACATATACAGCCACAATAACAAAATCCAAGCAAATGAAAGAAAAAAATAGCAGACTGACTTTAAGGAAACTGTATTAAACTCGAGCCATTATGTCAAAATGCGAAATACAGACCCGTGTAAGCAAAATACATACAGATCACACTTCAAGAATTCATTTTTCAGGGGGGACAGGGGTATAGAGTGGGGCAGGAGAAGGGAAAAAAAGGGAAGAGCAATTAAGAAAACCAGTATTTTGTATAAAAGTCCTTCTGTTATGCAGAACAAGAAGATACTGTCTTCTTTTAAGGATGTTTTATGTTATAAAACTGTATGAGATTTGCAAAAGGCACACTCAGTTCCACAAGACCCATCGAACACAGACAGCAAAGGAACACTAGTTTCAAAAGCAGACAAGAAATTTGGGTTCCAGGTCTCCTGGAGCTACCTTTGATTTTCCACCACAATAACCAAGAAGTTTCTGACAGTTGGCTCAACTGGAAGTGACTTTTGGCCTAAGTTCTGTCTCATGTCAGTAGTCCTGGGGACACCTCGTTTTGTTGCTACAGCCCAGGGCAAAATTTCAACCCACTAGTGCTCTAAAATACTTAATTTATTGAAAGTAAAGGAGAATGCTACAAATTTCCAGCATGTCACTTGTAAAACTTTACCAAGCAAAATCATAAACTTTCCATTTTCCTTCTGTCAAAAGCACACTGGTAAAAAAGCCATACCTGTGAGAAGGATACTTTTCTTTTATCAAAGAAATAATGAAGTTTTCTACTTTTTGATCCGTTTCTGTCACTAGATCTACAGGTGAACTTTTAGTCATAACAGATACTTCTTCTTTGAGTGCTCCACGGATTATCTGTTAAAACAAACAGAAAAAAAAACTTTCACTGTTAACGATATGGAAAATATTAGTTTTCAAAAAAAAACTTAAGCATAATTTTTACAGCCATTTTCTATACTGCACACACAAAACACAAGCAGTGACATAACCTGGATTTAACTGCAGGAGCTGCAGGGACTCGCATCTCTAGTCCCTACTCAGTACAAATTTTTACATGGCTTTAAATCTAAGTACAAAAGGAAGATCTGCAGGTGGATGAAACTCGGGTCCCTTTTGTAAGGACAAGTTTTAGATTTACAAATTTAAATACCAGAGTTGAATAAAAGACCTAACACTGAGCTCAAGTCAGCTATTTTTAGCCAGACCCTGCATTTATGATCTTACAACTATCAGTATCAGCTTAAGCAAGAATCCATGCCTCACAGCCCACAGAATTATTTTACTGTAACTCAGAAAGATTTTCTGCGGGAAGGCTTTAATGAGGTCGTTCCACAGATTTTGCAGCCCCAGGGGACAGAATTAGAAGAGATGCCATCTTGTCTGGCCACCTTCAAATGTACTAAGCAGAACTACTAAGAACCAAAACATTTGGTAACCGCTCATGTTGTACAGCTTTGCCAAGATGTACAAACTTTTTCTTGTTCTAAGCCATCTTAGATCTCAAACGGCAAAATATCATCACTGTAAGGGATGGCTCTTATTTACAGAAGCAAAGCAGTTTTCACAACGAGAAACAATCATAGAATGGTTTGGGTTGGAAAGAGCTTTAAAGACCACCTAGTTCCAACCCTCCTGCCATGAGCAAGGACACCTTCCACTAGACCAGACTTAGAGCTCCATCCAACGCGGCCTCAGACACTTCCAAGGATGGAGAGAACACAATATGGGGTTGTGTGCCACCAACAAGCCACGGTATAAAGCTGATTGAGGGGTTCACAAGAAAGGCTGCCACCAGCTTTCAGGTGGTAAAATAGTAAGGCAGACAAGAGTAGTTTAAGGGCAAAAATCGATATGCTCTTTGTTTACCGCAATTCTGAATTTTATTTTTTAAATCAAACTAAAGAACAAAAAGTTACTCCTCAGTCTTTAATCAGACTTCAGGCCAAGGAAAAGCACAAAGTTGTTTTCTTAAGTTAAGTAAGTTGCAAACATAAAAGTTGCATTTAACAGCACAAACTATTCTGCCCATTTAGGTTTTTTGCCAAAACACTCTTCAAAAGAAATCCCAACATCAACCTCCTTCAAAAGCTATACACATATTAGACTCAATAAATCACGTTATTATTTACAGAGAGCTTATACATACCTCCCCAGCTTTCCTTGCTAAACCAACTGCATAATCCATACATTCTTGCCAGGGATCTGCCATCTTTCCCGAGAAAAGGAGCCTAGCAAAAACAGAGATTAATGCAAAAAATTATGGCTTGTTCTCCTCCTTTTTTGTTTTTAAAAATTCGAAGATTTTTGCATCACCTGGCTTAAGTACTGGTCAAATGAGGAAATAAGCTGAGCGCACGCCCCGCCCCGCCCCGCCCCGGGGCTGCAGGACGCGCAGCCCCCTCACGGCGCCCGAAATGGCGGCGGCGGCGCGCGCTGCACTCACCGCCACCTTCGCCTCCGCCACCGCCGCTCCCGCCCAGGCGCAGGCGCAGGCGCCGCGCGCGAGGCCGCGGGCCCGCCTCCTCCGCCGCCGCTCGGCGGCCGCCGCGCCTGCGTGTGAGGGAGCGCGGGGCCGGGCGAGGCCACTTCAGCGCCGGCGCTGTCAAAATTTACGGGGGACGTGCTGAAATTAGACGTTGATGTTGACTTCTGGTTAATAACTGGACATGGCGGGGCGGAGATACCGTAAATGCTCTCCCATGGAGCACGCGATTGACGTTTATCATAGAATTGAAAGGATGGTTTGGGTTGGAAGGAGCTTTAAAGATCATAAGGAACCCCCTCTGCCGTGGCCAAGGACACTTTCCACTCGAACAGGTTGCTCAGAGCCCCATCCAACCGGGCCTTTTTTCATTCCAGGGGTGAGGCAACCGCATCGTCTTTGGGAAACCTGTGTCAGTGCCTCAGAACCCTCACCGAGGGCGAGTTCACCGTTCAACGATTTTTGAAGGCAATTTGCAGTGCAGCTGATGCATCTTCAGTGTCAATTAAAATCATACAGACAAAAAAAAAAATGTTCCAAGCCTGACTGATATCAGTTAATTTTTTTTCCCTGTGGTCTTTTGAACCTATTTTCTGTCATCAAGTAAAGGTAAAACACTGAGGGCTTGTTTTGTACTCACAAATTGCAACTGATGTAACTGACTGTCCTATATAAAATGGTGATTTTTTTAAACAGGACAAAGGTTGCAATTTGATTTACGCTTAAAATAATCATAAAATGTCTACCACACCAAAAGAAGCAGTCTTACCCCACTGCCCCAGTGCCAACCCAAGGCACAGCTAGGCCAAAGGGGATTAGTTTTATCCTTTCCACATCACTGAAAAACAGTTTTCACTCTCACTGAATCTGTTGTGTGGGGCAAGTCACTCTGCAATTCCACATTTCCTCCTTCCCATCTCACAAACAGGAATAAACCTGCTTTTTAAGGTATTCATAATCATTAAAGAACTACACAGATGATAAGTTGTGTTTTTATTGATTATTTTGCAAATCATTCTTTATAAGGTTATACCAAAAGCACACAGACCATTGAAAGAGGCACTTTGGCTCAGATTCGATTTTTGTTGAGGCAAGCAGCTGAACATGCCTCAGTACAACCTATATAGGACTGCATAAGTGTTATGGAAAATGGTTTTTTGGACATCATTAATGCATACTTAACATTACAGCAAGGGTTTTAGAGAAGATTTCAAACTCTACATTCACTTTAAAATCAGTAGAAGTAAAACAGGAATGCCTGAAGTTCTCTCCTAACAAGTATAAGAATTTTCCTAATCCAAACCACAAAGTCTATTCCAGCTGAAATGAAATTTTGTATTTTATGTATGAGGCTACTAGGAGGAAAACTAAGCTGCAAGATGTATCTTTATGTGTCACCTGATAAACTGGGTGAACAGAGGTGACCTAGTGATAAAAAATCTGCAAACCAGACTGATCATACCCCAGGGTGCATACTTTTCCAAAACGGGCACAGAAACAGAAAATTGTGAAAATAAAAGTATGAGAGATTACTGCCTGCTTTCTTAGTGTGATATATCATTTCTTGTTTACTACAGCATTGCACAGCTGACCTAACATGTCACATATCCATGCAGATTTGAACTCCTGGTGTTAATGTCTATTAACATTTTGCTAACTGCTGCATATATTACAAACACAAGCCAGGCAACCTTGTAGCAATTTTTGAACTGGAACAAGACCAGAAGCTGCTACCAAAGTATCTCATAAAATGTTTGTAAATCCTTGACCTTGTGCATTCTCTAAAATTACAGCTAGAACAACTAAAATGCTTGATATTCACCTATTTTTGTAGTCTGGGTAAGAGCACTGTTTATTGTAAAATCGGGAAATATTTGATAAATTCCTCTTCTTGCTAGCATAACTTTACATACATTTTTTTTTGCTCCTACTAAAAGTTAAAGTTTTATTTATTAACTTTGAAGTGAAAAAGTTCAGCACCTTTTAAGCACAGCCCTGTAAAATTAACAGTGGTTTCAAATGTGTACTGATTTCTCCAAAGTCATTTGGGTTTTTTTTTCAAATGCAGTTGTTGAACTTTCTGTATAAAAATATGCTAAAACAATAAGTTTAAAAAAAAAAAACAACCCCCAAAAAAGTTAAGAAAAGATATCTTGGAATCTAAACAGGTAAAATGAGAGCAATTCTAGCCTAGGCAAGATCCTAAAGGTCTGGGAAAATTTCTCCTTTTGTTCCTAGTACCATTGATTAGGGTGGAGTTTTCACCTCTTCTCAATTAATCTGTCAGACTAATTGGGTTTTGCTTCTCAGTTTCTGAAAACTACCTGCAATGAGCTTCTGTGTACAGTCCTAGACACATTCCTGGAACAAGATGATAGTGAAAACTTTTTGGAGTCTCATCAACTGTGACTTGCCATGTTTATACTGTCATTTACAGGCTGATAGGCCTTAGCCAATACTGGCGACGGATGAAAGCAAACACCCTGGTAAAACCTTTGAGGTCTTCCCAAAGATTTACTTCCTGCATCCCAAGTCTATATTCTCTTTATCCACAAAAAACCTGTTATTTCAATTATTTTGCCTGCAAATGCTAAGGCAGAAACATCAGGGGCAGGAGGAAGGGTGTAAGTAGAAAACTCTTGAAGATTTAGCAGAATATTGTCTGCTAAAAAAAGATAAGGACCCTGTTGCACAGAAATATTTTTCACTTGCTTTTGTAGCAACAGTGTGGGGGAAAAGTTCTGTTTAGTGCTCTTCCCAGCTCACTGGTTCCACAATGCTGGTTGGGCTCTTACTGCATATTCTGTACCACAGCAGCCTAAGATGAAAAGAAAGATGAATAGACAATTGCAGATGAAAGGGAGGAAAATAAATAACAAGGCAAAAGGGAACTGTTCTTCTTGTACTGGAAAGCAGGATAACAACTGGAAAGACAGGCAGTGGAAAGCAGAAAAATGCTCCTGTACCTTCAGCTGCCAGGAGACAAAGATTTCCAAAATATCCAGCCACTGAAAACCCTTTCCTTCATGGATATGAAAACCACCTTCCTTTGTGTGACATCCATACCACATCCAGTAAAGTAATTTATTCACACCTAAGTCATGTTGAAACTACAGTAAAGAGTATTGTAAAGCAAAATAAGTGACAGGCTTACCAAGACATTTTAGCCCCTACCAAATCACACAATGAGATTTACAATCAGGAAGACACCTGAGTGAATTTACTTTTGCTTCATAAAGCTTTCCTTCTAAATGTCATTAAACTGTTGTAAGAAAGAAATGTGGGCCTGTTGTATGGACAGTGCTGGCTTCCAGATGCAATCAAATCTGTTCATGTAGATACAGAAAAGATGCTGCAATAGCATAATATGTTTCTTTCCTTCAGAAAAGTGTCATACTGCAAGTTTACATTTTCATTATTTATTAAGACATACTGTCCCCACCATTTACACAAAAATAAATACAAAATTTAAGAAAACATTGTTGATATTATACAGCTCAATAGAACAAGAATTTATTCTAGAATGTGAATATCTGTAATATTAGTTACTATCATTTTCCTTTCAGGACATAGTTCTTCTGTCAGTAAAGCAACTGAGAAACTGGGAATTGTGTCTTTACAAAGGAAGACATTCTGGCACACACATTCTGATTTTAAAAGAAAACTGGACTTGCTTTAATACCATGCTTCTAAAAAATACTGGATTTTTTTTGTTTGTGAAAATTTTCTTGACTAACTAAAGTAGGATTCTGTATCTTCTATAAATAGAACATCGTTATCAAGATACTCCAGAATTATATTCCCTCCATTGTACAGTGGATAATCCTTATCTGATAGCCATGCTTCCAGTGTGTGCTCAAATGGCAAGGCTTCTCCAGAGGCAGTATGGCATAATCTCAGTTTCTGTAAGACAAATAGCACAGAAATTAACACCAAGATTTGCCTGTCCAAGATGAAAGGAGTGGGGGAGGGAGAGGTACAAAAGGCTAAAGAAAAACTAAAATCACAATGCAACAATCTGGAAAATGTTTGTTATTGCTGACTTGCCTGGGATGTTGATTTGTTGTTATCATTTTTAAGACTTGCTAAGGAAGCTGCAAAATCTACTACTTTGCCAATACTCCACTTACTGCAAAAGAACATGGGTTTGCTTTTCTCTTTGTTCCCTTTGGGTAAAAATACTTGAAAGTAAATTCTTTCTGTCTAGAAAAACATGAAAAATAAAACAAAAATTATCCACAGAAGAAACACATCATTCCAGTCATATACATCTAGTAAGTCTTTTTTAAGTAAAACTTAAAACTTTCTAAAGTTTTTCAGTAAAAAACCTTAAAACTTCAGCCCCAAAATTACCAACTGAAATTTGTTTTATTCCATTAGGACAATTTTACTGCAAAATATAAATGACCAAGATCATCAAATTCAATCCTCTCCAGCTGCAGGCATATATAGGATGAATAGGAAGTTCTTAAAGGTGGAGGGGACATCTTTTCCCACCAGTCCCACAGCACACTGTTATATACAGACAGACATGAAAAGGTATCTGCCCTCGTGAGAAAAAGGTGAGTTTGAATAAGCAGGATTTGGTTTTGGCAGCAGTATAGTGTCTCAAACTGGAATGCAAAAGCAGTTAGAGCAGTTCACTGTACTAGAAATGCCTGCTTCACAAACCAGCGTTCAAATCATGACCAGCTAATCCTTTATCCTGTATTGTATCCTTCCTTTTATGTACTAAACAGTCTTTCTACTAGACTGAAAGATTTGTTTAAGAAATGACAGAAATGATCTATAAGGGAGAGATTCTGAATGGGATTAAGGTAAAATATAGCAAGCATGACTGCTATATATTCATCATTTAGGATCATCCTTGCTGAGTCAAAGCCAGAAACTATCAAACAAGACAGAAGTCTTCTTTTTAGAGGATTTATTTATGCATTCCCTAGTCCCATATGGAACTACCTCAACCATGTTCATAAAACTGACTCTGAATCTCAACATGTGCTTTTTCCTTGAAATTTGAGTGTTCTCCACACAGAAGAAAAGAAAATCATGTCCTATTCCTCAAAACATCAGAAAATATTAGTAACTGGAGTAAATGGAGCAGTGGTTTCTTATTCAATTGTTAAGATAAAATTGATTCTCCCTTTTGTCTCCCTGCATTCCCCAAAACCAGCAAATGCAACCAGGAAACCTAAATACATTCTGTGAACTGCATTCAGGGGAACACCAACTGGGCTATTAAAACAATTGATGAAGAAACAATGCCAGGGCCTCACACAGGAGGTCACCTTTTCTGGGGACCAAATGGATTGTGGGCAGGAAATAAGCCCCCTGGTCCACTTGGCAAATTAATTATGTTGGACTTCTCCTTTGAACACCTGAGGAGTGGTGTTGCATTGTTACTGGAGATAAAATAAGGAAGGCTTAGGGAAACTTTTGCTTGGGATAAAGCTGATAGTCTTACCACTCTGGCAGGATTTAATCAACAGTTTGCTGACACGCCTATGCTCTCTGCTGTGCAGTCTGACAATGGCATTCATTAAAAAGAAAAAAAATAAATCCAGGAATGGTAGGACAACCATGGAGTTGACTGGTGTTCCACCTGTCCTCAAAGTAATGGTGCAGTCAAGAAGTGGAATGGTCCACTAAAATGAGCTCTAGGGCAAAGCTTCCTTATGGGAAAATGGGGTAAAGCCCTACTTAAAGGTGTTTGATGTTTAAAATAACCAGTAGATACCCACCAGATGTCCAGTGGAAGAAGCTCATTTTCCTACTCTCCAACCAGTAAAATGTATAATAAACCCCCTACTGTCAGCCCTTCTCTTTTTTCAGAGTAACAATGCTCTTATTAACTACCCCATGAAGTTTAAAATACCTGTTTGTCCCTTTACTAACTCTCAAAGTAAAGGGCACATGGAAAACTGTTTCTAAATGGGGATTCTCTTTACCTTCACTGGGGTTTGGATAATTCCCAAGAATGAGTAATTTCTTATCATTTCAGAAAATGAGTGAAACTTGGACAGATTTTTGGGTCTGAACAAACCTAGAGTATGCCCAAAGAAACATCACCTTACCTTAAAAGAAACCCCAGCTGTAAAAAGATTATCACAACACCCACTGTGTTGAACTGACTGTTATCTGTACCTCCTTCCTCCCTGCTTCAGGAATGGGATGATAATCATGTCATTCAGTTTATGAAAATCATTCCTCAAATGGGTTTTTTACACATACAAATGGTGTTGTATATACAACACCCTCAATCTTCAGATGCTAATTCTGGGTGAGTAGCTGAAATATCTTGCTACCAATCTAAGCTGGCATACTCATCCCTCTGCACTCTCAAAATTAGCAGACTCAAACTTTTAAGGGACATTCTTATGATAAGACTACATTGTCCACTGCAATGCCCCAACATATGAATTCAGTCTGGGTGGGAAAACCAAGCAATTGCATGGTTCAGGCCTAGATGATCTGAAATACTAATATTGCCAGCCAAGTATTAAGATTTGACACTCTCTGCAAAGGGTCCAGGTGATAAAGAACCACAAGCTAAGATGTGCTATAAATTCTGTGCTGCACTACTTACAAAATTGTGCTACAGCAATTCTAGAAACCCTGTTCTAGTCTAATAATAAAAGTCTCTGCTCTACTGATCATCAAATTCTGCTAAAATAATAAGCTTTAATACAACTTAGTACTGTCATCTTTCTGTCAAGAATCCCCAAAAGACCCCGTTTGTCCCTGCAGTGCTATGTGACAGCCATGTGGCAGGCAAATACATTTCTGCTATAAAATAACAGAATTTGACTCCACTGCTCCAAACCCCACACAGACATAACAGACATAAGACTAGCGGGATTGCTTTTGGGTACCAGGCTGAAATATACATTTAAGGGACTGTGGTCTTGAAAAACTAAATCCAAAACCAAGTTGAGGGAACTCCATGAAGATCAAGCAATTTAGAAAGCTTTCCAGTTCCTTTGAGAATTCAATTATTGAAAACAAGCATCACTGACCTGAGGTAAGGACTTGTCCCCACATGCATGCATTTTCAGTTTCATTAATGCCACTTTTGCTGCTGTCTCACTGTTTTTTGCTCCTTTACGTTTTTTGCTTTTCACTTCATCACTTTTTTTAGAATCTAAGAACAATATTATTCCTGTTAGTGTGATCATTCTCACAGTTTTCTGAGCATATTATATGACATAGACCCACTTAGTCTGCTGGGTTCCACTGTATTGCCAAGGATCCCATCTCTTTTCATGTCTGTTCATATTCTCCCAGAGTCATGTATCAGAATTTTTAGTTCTAGCTGAATTCCTTTACATTGAAAGGTAGATGAACATCATCACAGGCTGCAAAATAGATACAAATTCTTAAGTTTCTTCACCTGTGGCCATCACAGCATTCATATGGCAACAATTTCAGGTCCTCCCTTCTACACATAACCCCACTGATCAGCCAGGCAGTGCTGTTTATTCACTTTCCCATCCTAAAGCTTGTTTAAAACCTGCAAAACATGGTAGAATCAGACTTTTCTGGCCATTTTGATTGTGTAGGTGTGATCCCAGCAGATTGACAAGCACATTCAATACAATTACATTATTTGCACATGAATTAATATGTAAATAATAATGGCTAGGTATAATTAATTATAGTACTTGCAGAATGACAACAAGACAATAATTCTGAAAGAAACCTGCACCCTATTTGTTCTTTAGAGATTCTTCTTGTACTGTTGTTTTGGCTGAGTTTAGATGAACAGTATTAACTGCTAACATGTAAGTTTAGGGCTATTGAACCAAGGAACTCCCATCCTTTGTTCTTATTTGGTCAAACCTGGCCCCTCAAAGGAGGTTAGAAGCTCAAATAGTGTTCTGAAAAAAAATATAAGAAAAAGAATATATATGCCTCTGTACTTGCCTATAATATGTTGAACAAGCTGCTGGGTGGCAGCCATTCGAGGTTTCGGTGTGTCCAGCTTCTCACATTCATGGTCTGATTGATGACGATGTCTGTAAACAACAAAGTAAAACTTTTATTGCCTTTTCCATATATCACTGAATGAATATTGATGTTTAAACACTCTGTTCCACTCACCTGAGACAAAAATGTTTTTCACAGTAAGGACATAACACTGGCAAAAGCTCCTTTCCATTGCAGTCCTTGTATGAGCATGGGTAAGATCTGTGCTGATCAGGTTTCACAGAACTGTTTCTTATATTCACCTAGGAGTAAGTAGAAAATGTTTTGTGTAAATAAACAGATGCTACAGATATAAGTTACCATCCCAGCTTTCTCAAAGATGCGGGCTAGTTCTCCATTCTAAGGGCAAATCTGGTCCAGCTATTCTCTCCTACTTTTGCCCTGGTTATGTTTAGCTTAGAGGCAGAAAAAGAAGCATCATTCTACTCAAAGTCAATTTACTTCCGAGAAGAAGAAAAAGAGTAGATTCAATTTTTTAAGCTTTTAACATTCTCACTTAAATAATTCATACTTATGTACCATATGCATGCATCTAGTCTGAAAACATGCAGTTAAATTGCATGGAATTTTAATTTAAGGCTATCATATATTATTAGATTACCTCAGGACACCCATGAGCATCCCGGCTCCTGTGCTGAAGGCTTTGTGGAAAAAGAAGAAAATGACACATTGTTAACAACATTCCAGGAAAAAAACCCTGCACGTGAAAACATTTAAGAGTTTAAAGAGTATTCTGATGAGTTTTATCATGGGAAAACTTCAATTAGATAATTAATCTCCAAAGTTTGTTCTATCCTATGCATTTCACTTCTTGAATGGATAGATCATATTCATTCTCAGAATGTAAAACATTTAGCTTTTGGAACTTATGCCTCAAGATAAACCATTTCAAGAGAATGAAGACATAAGCATACTTAAGAGTTCAGTTCAAAGCAACCAGAGTTTGCCTGTTTTAATGGATTTCCAGTCATCTTCCATAATGGCAGAAATCACTTGAAGGCTTCTGATATGTTAGAAGTGAAACGTGCGCCCAACCTCCGAGTTTCTCTCAGCTGCTCTCTCCTAATCTGAAGTGTAAATCAAGTGCAGGCCCTGATTTCAACCTTGCAAGAAACCTCAAAATTTTTTCAAGAAGAAAACATAATCAGCCACCTCCTTTTGTGACGAGGCCACCCATTTAGTTGACATTGGGAAGTCAGCAGATGTGGTATTTTGCATTTTAGCAAAGGTTTTGACACTGTCTCTCAAAGTGTCCTTGTGGACAAAAGGTCCAGCACACAGCTAGGTAAGTCTGGATTACGATGGGTGAGCAACTGGCTGTTGGTTTGGGCTCAGTGAGTCACAGTTAATGCAACTGCTTCAATCTAGTGGTCAGTGGAGTTCCCCAGGGCTCAACTTTAGTGGCAGTGCTCTTTAATATTTTTATAAATGATCTTATCCAGATCCATGTTATATCTGCCAACCATACCAAACCAGGAAAAACTGCGAACTCCCTGGAGGGTGGAGAAGTCACACAGAGAGACTCTGGATAAACTAGAGAGTTGGACAGTCACCAACTGTACGAAATGTAATGAGAGCAAGTGCAGGATTCTTCACTTGGGATGAGGAAATCCTGGTGACCAGCACACAACATGAGGAAATAGAAAGAAGCTGTGTCATGGGAAGTTCAGGTTGAACACTGGGAAAAGGTTCTTAGAGAGGGTGGTTGGGCACTGGAATGGGTTCCTCAAGGAAGTAAGTGGTCATGGCAGCAAGCCTGCTGGAGTTCAAGGATTGTCTCAATGACACTTATGCTTTAGTTTTAGTCCTGTGAGGAGAAGGGAGTTGGACTTGTTGACCCTTCTGGGACCCTTTGAACTTGAGAAACTCTGATTCTATGAACTTACCAAAAGATACCTGAACAGCCATCACATACAAAGGGAAGAAAATCTGAAACAAAGAGATTTGTTTTCAGTTAAGACAAAGTGGTTGTTGTTTTGCTAATAGTTTCTAGCTTAACTTTCACATAACTTTTGTTTACCAACATCACAGGGTAGGTATCTTTATAAGAATACTTAGCAACTGCACCTACGCTTTAGCTAGAAGTGGCTTTTGTTGACTCCCCTAATTAGTATTACAGAAAAACATGAGAGTAGGTAAATTATACACATCAGAAGTTGGAATTAGGCTTTAAATTAATTTTTTTCAATATCAAGCTATGACACTGGAACATATAGCTAGCCATCAAAATTACTAATTATGCTAAAAACTGAATTTATTGCAAGACTACTCAGAACACTATTTACTGACAGTGGAGAATTTACTTTTTTTTTTAATGCGCTGCCCACTGGAGGAGATGCTGGCTCGTAGGAAGAGAGATCATCTCCTCCACTGGACAGTCATAATGATCCTGCCGCTTCTTTACATCATATCGTCCATATTGTCCTTGGGTGATTAAAATCACACTCACTTCCTAAGCCTCTGTACACATCCCCTGCCTACTACATAAATTCTTACTGACAAAAATCACTGTCTGCCGAACTCTACCACATCATCAATGGCCGCAAATTCCAGATCCAGCCCATCACTCTGCTTCTCCATCCTTCGGATTTTATGCTGACAGATCACCACACAACGGGACCACAGAGCTCAGGTCACTTTCATCTCGATCCCTTCATCTCTGAGTGGTCCCTCAGAAAGCTTTCGGTACAGGCTGTTCTGCTGCTTCTTTCTGAGAGTTTGTATTTCCAGTCACACTCTCCGAGATCACTGAAGGCAAGCAAGTGTGAGGAAGGGGCAAGCGGGCTATTAACCGCCCAGTGACACAACCGAGGTGACAGGCGCAGGCACTGGACCGTGCAGGGCCGCAGCAGCACACAGAACTCCCCGAGTTGGGGGGGGGCACCCCTCGCAACCCCCGCACCGCCGCCGACCCACCATCCCCGCGCTCCCCCTTACCGAGCTGGCGGCACTCAGGCACCCCGCAGTGCTGCCCCACCTCCAGCTCCGCCATGTCCGCGGCACGCAGGAGGCGGAGAAGCGGCGGGCCGGGCCGGGCCGCGGAGGGGCCGGCGGGACCCGCCCCGGGGCGGGCGGGGCAGAGGCGGGGCCGGGGGCGGGACAAAGGCGGGGCCGGGGCGGGGGGACCCGCCCGCTCTGCGCTGAACCTGAGCCGGCCCCGCCGGCTCGGAGCTGCGGGTGTGCCGGTGGGACCGGCTACTTTACCGGGCTCAAGGCAGCTTGCAGCAGCCCGTGTTGGCCCAAGCCTCAGACTTCAGTGGGTCCAGAGCCACAGCTGGTGCTCCTCGGGTTGTTCCAGAGGAAAAAAACCCCAAAAAACACCCCCCCCCAAACAAATAGAAAAAAAGCAAACAAACCCAACCAGAAGCATGTTTTTTTGTCTTACTTGTGTCGCTATTTGCGTCGTCCCTCGGTGCAGAGGCTGTTCCCGGATGCAGAGTGGAGGCAGTCCGGCTTCCCGAAGCACTTCGTGCACTCTGTAACCTGTTGTGCCACTGAGGTTTCCTTAGCGGCGCACCCACCACTTTTGTCAAAAACCACATTGCTTCCGAATTTAGTGTTATTTTCCCAGCCCTGACCCCGCGTGCATGTCTCTGGCCGAGGGCAACACCCTCCCGAAACACCTTCCTGAGGCATGTCTCCAGTTCTGGGCTCCTCAGAGAGAGAGAGGGACACGGAGCTTCTGGAGAGGATCCAGCAGAGAGCTACAAAATTTATGACGGGCGTGTGGAAGATTTCCCTTCAGATGAAAGACAGCCTTGAGAAGAAGCGACTGAGAGGGGGCCTCACCAATGTCTATAAGCATCTTACGGCAGGGTGCCTAGAGGCTGGGGGCATGCTCTTTTCCGTGGTGCCAAGCAGTAAGACGATGCAATAGGCAGAAACTGATGCACAGGAATTTCCACCTTAAAATGAGGAAGAACTTTTTTTTTATTTTGTAGGTGACCACGCCATCGAACAAGTTGCCCAGAGAGGCTGTGCTATCTCCCTCCCTGGAGATACTGAGCCGCCTGGATGCAATCCTGGGCCATGTGCTCTAGGATGACCCTGCGTGAGCAGGGAGGTTGGACCAGATGACCCACTGTGCATTCTGCGATTCTATGACATCGGAAAAAGTACGGGGAAAGCACAAACTCGGCAGCCGCCGTCTCAGTACCGGCCCGGTCGGGGACCCTGCGGCTGCTCCGTGGAGCTCGCCGGCTCCTCCCGCCGCTCTGCCGGCGCCGGCTGAGGGCAGCGGCAGCTCGGCCTCCGCGGAGCCGCCCCCGGGCCCGCCCCGCCGCCAGGTGCGGTGCCGCCACCGTCCGTGGACTCAGGAAGTGCTGTCACGGCTTGTGCCGGGCGGGGAGGCTCCTAAGGACCGGCCTGGCCCGAGCTTTCCGTCGGCGGGTGCCGAGCCGGGATCGCCGCCATGAGCAAGATCTCCAAGTTCTTCAAGGGGGGCTCGGCCGCCTCCAAGGGGCGCGGGGGTCCCTCGCCGCAGGAGGCGCTGGCCCGACTGCGAGAGACGGAGGAGATGCTCAGCAAGAAGCAGGAGTACCTGGAGACGCGGATCGAGCGGGAGCTGGCGGTAGCCCGGCAGCACGGCACCAAGAACAAGCGAGGTGAGTGCGGGCCGGGCCCCGCGCGATTAAATCCCGGGGCTGGAGTGCCCTGGGTACGGGGGAACGCGGATCTCGCCGGGGTTGTGGCTGGGCCGGGTCACCTGGCTCCGCAGGTGCAGTGTGGTTCGGCTTGAGCTCCGATTGAGGGTCACCACACCCGCGGCGGGATGGTCTTTGGCATCTATTAGTGTTTACTGAGCTGTGGATTCATATAGTGGGATGGGAATTTGTTATTCCTCACAAATTTTACTGTCTGTGGTTTCCTGTGCGATTCCCCTGTTCGTGCTTTGCACCACAGTCGATGCAGGTACTGGCTGGATACAGGGAGGGCAAAGTATTGCTCCTCAGCGAGGGGAGAGAATCACTGTTTGGGGGCTCAGCATTGGCTGAACGAGATGAAGAATGTGCGGATCTCCTGTATATTCATGAGTAAATGCACATTATCCCCGTTGCTGACAACTGAGGAACAAAGTGATGCAATGCTTTGTCCAAATCACATAAGAGATATACGTGCAACCAGAAAAAGAGTGATAGCTTAGAGCATGAGTGACTACTGCTCTGGGATGCTGTTAGCTACAAAGGAGAGGATGATAAGGGGTCAGAAGATCTGGCTCCTGTGTATACTGACGTCGTCATCCCTGGGAAGCAAATGATGGTAGTCAGTGTCTTGGGGATATACAGGCCTCAGAGAAACAAGTTAATTACTTCCTGAAGTCACATGGAGGCCTATTTATCTACTCTGAGTTGTGTATTAATTTTAATGCTTCAAAACAGAAGAAGGTTTTGAATTAAAGATTTGTGATGTAACAAGAAAGTAGGTGTTTTGCCCGCTTGTTGTGTTACTCAGTAATTTAAAAATAATTTGTAACTTTGAATTTGTGTGGAGCTGTGTGTTAGAGGCATCCTAGTTAGCCCTTTAATGTATTTGTCATAATTAAGCATTTAATAATTATTAGAAAAAGACAGTTTAACTAAACTAACTTTTAGTTAAAATGGATTTAGAATCGTGGGTCAGGATGGGACAGATTTGAAGGCACGGTCGAGGGATTAAAGTTAGTTGAGAACTCAACTGAGCCAGCTGCTCAAGAGGATGGGAGCTGTCACAATTGTCCTAATCTCACACGCTCTACTCTCCTGGCTTCAGCTGGAGTGTCTTTTGGTCCCTTGTCCAGGTATTGGCACCTCTGCACTGTTACAGTGAGCTAGTTCAGGAAGGTGATCCAGCTGGGAGCTAATTTGCTATGGGACAAAGTGGCCAGGTGGCTCCTGGGGCTGAATTTATTGTGCAAAAACCTGAGTTGCAGGGCTGGTGCAAGAAAACAGGTTGGTTCCTATGACTGTAGCAAATTCTGGTTAATTCCAGACATGCTGCTCTGGAACTTCATCCCAAACCTGAACTATAAGCTGGCACACTTGCAGAAAGAAGCAGTGTTTCTTGGCTCGCTCCTGGCCTTGTGCTGCTCCCTTCCTTTCCCTTAGCAGAGCTCCCTGAAGGGTGTTCTTCAGAAACCTGGATATTGTAAAATATTGTGTTTTCCTTTGTCTGGGTTATTTTTTACCTAGGATGGTTTAAGTGCCACTTATCCAGTTGACCTGGTAGCTACCTGAGTGCCTGTGCACCTGTGAAGGAGAGTGTGGTGCACAGACAGGAATGAAAATTTGTTGGGAAAAGGTGGATCTGCTTGTTCTTTAACTCAGCTGGTTGATAGTGGTTTCAGGTGTGTGTCGGTCTTTTACTTCAGGCATGCAGCATTTGATATCTGAAGCGTTTCTCCCAGATCATTGTTTCCATTGCAGTGCTCAATGTGCAATTATCCTAGTTTTTTATCTGTGAAATCATTTACGGAGTCATACTGCAAACTGTAGTGTTGAGCTGATCATGGTTAAATATAACTGCCTTTGATTTTGTCATTTGCTCAGGGACCAAGAGTTAAGCAAGTAAAGAGGCAAGAGTAGGGCTAAAAGGGCAGTGTGGCAGTTTTTATTCATGCCAAAAATGGTTCCAAAACAGGACAACCTAAGCACAGAGGAGAAACAATATGAACCATATATTGTTTAAAATATAACCTTGCAGTGCCAAAGTGCTTAAATTTAGCAAGATAGTCAGTGAACTTAAGTCCCCAATAATATGTCTTCATTTGATATGTTAGTTGCTTTACAGTTTAATTACTGTTGATTTACATTGACAACATATTAGCCAGTGTACAGTACTGTGTAGCGTAGAGAAAATCTGTGGTAACCACCATCTTTTGTAACATTATGTAAACATACACACAAATGAGAGAATAAAGGTTTTAATCTACATTGCCTTGTTGAAGGGAGTGCTTCAGAGGAACATCACCAGTAATTTTAATGTAGGGGTTTTTTTTCTCCGTTGGATCTGTATAGAAGCCTATGGAAACTAAAATGGGGCTGTTTGCAACTGGAGCAAGATGTATCTAGGGATAGAAAATGCACCAAGTTAGCATGATCTCACTTGATTTTTAGGTGCATGAGTCTGAGCCAGTTGCACTGACACAAGTGAGAGCAGATTCAAGCACCAGCAATATGTCATGACTTCATATGACTCTGGAATGGGTTTCATGTGACATCAGTAGGCTTAACTTGGTTTAAAAGCTGTAATGTTTTAGCTATGCCATTGATGTGAAATATCACTGAAATATTCCTGGCTTTTCCTTTATGAAGGATCTCTGCAGTTCCTGTACCTAATCTCAAATTTGCTATACTTTTGAGATGGTACATTTCCAACATTCCCCATAAATGTCTGATTGCAACTAGACCACTTCAGGGTTTTTTGTTTGCTGAAATTCCTCCTGAAGAGGTTATGTCATGAGAAGCAATATTTTTTTTCACAGTTAGCACCGACTTCTAATGTCTCTCCATTCCCAGAACAAACTTTTTTTTAATGTCTTGCTGTACTTTTTGGGGTTTCTCAGTTTCAGCCAGTGCTGCCAACTCCATCTACATATTGGCTTTTCTTCTCTATTATTTTGAAGGACACAGAAGAAAATTTAAAGAACAGGAAGCGATACTGAAGACTTGAGAACTTTATTTAAAAGGGAATGTATTTTCTGAAGTGTGCCTGTAACTGTGAAAATAACATACACATGAATGTGTGTTGTTTCAGCCTGGTGCCTTTCACAGATCATTAAAAAAAAAAAAGAATAAAGTAAAGATAAGCCATCCAGCATAGGATTAAATCTTAACCCTAAAGAACCACATAGTACTACTGAGGACAAAACTTATGAAGAAAGTGGGAATAACAGGGAGGGTTTCACAAGTAGATGCTGCTAAATATGCTGTGTGTTATTTTTGGGCAGGGCTTATGTAGCCATGTGGCATTCCTTTTCAATGAGTTGGGTGTAACCTGTGGAAGCCAAACAATGATGTGGTAGCTGTGTGCTATGAGGGACAGGACAGTCATGCCTACGGCAGGCTGTCGGACAGGGGTGGGACAGGGAGTGAGGGCTTCTGGCAGGGACATAAGGAAAAGACCTTGGTGTGTCTTTGCTCTGTGAGTTACAGTGATTGTTCTCTGGCTTTCACAAGCACATTTCAAGTGTCTTGCCATGAACTGGAATACATATAACTGGTCTGCTCTTTATTGTTCTTGATTTAGTTCCTCAATTGTAACTGCATGTGGCTTCCTCCACAAGGCTTTAAGGACTATGAAGTGCTGATAATGAGCCTCATGAGGGTCCTATGATTTTTATGGCCTCAGCAGCATTGCCTTCGGTTGTCCCTGGAGTGAGGGAGATCAGAAGTTGCAGTCCATGAATCCCTTGCAGGCTTGAGATGGAGGCTTGTGAACTGTATCCGAGAGTGAGACCTGATATTTTTGCAGTGGTGTTCCATCTTCAGAAGAAACACTTTTTTCCTACTTCAGCAGTTTCCTCATGGGAATTATAAGGATTATTAGACAATTGTTTTATTTCTGCTTCAGAAGATGATGATATCATTTTCTCTACTGATGGATGTTGGTGATGGGCTTGACAGGTAAAGGTGGTGTTGCTGCACTGTTGCTTTTAAGTCTGGTCTGTCATGAAATCATGAGAAGAGTGCCACAACTCTTCCTATGTCATTACTTCTATTTTTCCTTTTGAAATCTGGATATTCAGTGTGGCCAGGATTCTTATTGCCCAGCTGGCCATTTCTGCTTCCTTACTGAAGTGTCAGCATTGTAGCGATATTGGAAAAGCGGCCTTCTGTATGTTAATAAAAGGAGTTCATTAATATGCAAACTTAAACTGACATCGTAGTCTTCTTTTGTTCCAGACACCTTGACTGTAAAATAAAAACTCATATTAAAAGCACTGGTTCCTAATCTATGAGCTGTATCCTGCTTACTGGACTCAGGAGTACAGGAAATGTGCTAAAGCCCAGCCAACTGCTAACCATTATAAAATTCAGGAATTGAATTGGCTTCTTTGGAGCACAAAAGAAAAACTGTATGGGACCGCTTTTGTTGGTTTTTTTTTTTCCTGGAGAAGCCCTCCACCTCTTCCTGAATGAATTGCTGTTAATTACATTTGCTTCCTCAGACTCTACCTGTGCTCAAACTCATCCTCCCCAGGCTGTCTGCCTTCTTTGAGATCTTTGGAATGGGGAACACCATTTTTCAGTGCTATTCTTAGACCTTCAGTGAAGTGAGTTTGTATTCTCTGCTCAATTTAATTATATTTTAATAGATACATTTTTCTCCAGTTTGGTAATTAGAATGCAGTAGCATTATAAAGCAGAAGCATTTCAAGCCTGTAAGACGTGCATGCAAATTTAAAAATACTTTTAATATGTAGTAGAAAAGTACTAGAAGTTCTAGGTGCTTTGTAAAACACAGAAAAATAGATTTCAAATAACAAGGAAATTATCATAAATTAGTGATAGGAGCTACTGAAGCAAAATACTCTGCAATAAAGGGCATTCATTTACCACAAATCAGGAGAATCAGATAGTGTGGTGTGAGAATTTACAATGTTTTGGTTGATAAGGAAGTAGTATGAATTTATTTCCTATAAAATGCTTTGTTCTGTAAGTCACTGTTAAAGCTAAAGAGAAGGACGAGAATATGTTCCACAATAATTAGGAAAAGCTGTTTATGAATATCTGAAGTCACAGGGAGTTTAGCTTCTTCTATGTTTTCTTGATTTGGGTGTGGTTTAATTAAATGATCTTAAGGATTTTGAAAACAACTGCTTTGTGAGTAACTGAGGAAAGCTGTTTTCTCAGTGAGCGGCCAGTAATAACAGCACACTGCAGAGTCCCATTTGTGAAGAACACTGGCTAGAGTGACTGCCCCATGGTAGATACTTCCTCCAGCTGAAGTCTTTCTGCATCAGCTTGTTAGTGCTCCTCAGTCCACAGGGCCTCAGAGTCATCTCTGGCCCGGCTGGTTACATTTGTCTGGAACCTCCACCTTCCTAACCTAAAAATCCAGGATCAAATTTGATCCAATGGAAGCTAAGAAAGGAGGTGGCTGGCGTCTTAACTCTACCCACACTAAACATAAATAAGTAGGGAAATAATAAGTAGGGAAGGATTGTTTGGGATTAAATCAAAATCAATTATTTTAGAATTTCCAGTGAGAATTTTACAATTCTTACATTTTCTGTGTGCATGACATCATCTGGTGCTTGTGCAACTTTGCAGAACATGCATGATCTTTGAACCATCCCCCAAAACCTGGGAAAATCTTGGATTTGAATGCCGTGATTAATCTGTTGGGATTGTGGTTTGCTGTCCTGAAACATCCCACTGCAGGTGGTGGAAGGTATCTTCACTTGTGTGAATGCCTGTCCTTGTGCAGCTCATGATGAGCAATTTTGATCATGTTGATTCAATCATTTGTCAACAAAACATTAATTTTTGGGTGTGCTTTATGTGTGATTTATGGTTACACACCATAAATCTTTGCACACTCCTTGGGGGAATCCTGATTTCATTTGAAGAGGTGTGTACCCCAGTGTCAGGGTTCAGTGTTATTGCACATGGGCAATTTTAACAGGATTGCAACAGAAGCTGCTGCTGTTGGTTGAGTTTGGGGGGCTGCAGGGCTGCTGGGGTTTGCAGGCTCTGAATCTGTTTAAAAAATTAAATGTAGGAGACAAGGAAGGGAATGGGGGTGCTAATAGCATTGAAAGAAGCCAAACAATGGGTTAACTTGGTCTCTTAGTTTTGTTTGGTGAGGTTTTTTTGCCTGGCATATGTGTAGTTCGGAAAGGATTGTCATCAGGAAATGCTTGTGGCAAAATTGTGTGTGTTCCACACCCTGAGGCCAAGAGAAAGTTCTTTTCTCCTCATGCTTGTCGCGTGCATTTATTCTGGTAATGATTTACTCTGGGCAGAGTACGCTGCTCATAACCTAGTGAATATAAAAGACTAATCTCAACAATTTACAAAGGTAATAGGGTGTAGCTGGATTTGACTGTGCCTGTGTCTACAAAGTTCTTTATGTTTTCAAATTCTAAGGTTTAAAGATCACGTTCCTAAGTGACTGTAAGAAATAGGTGAGCTAAAAGCTGAAGAAATGCAAATCCTTCTCTCATCTAACCCATCTGCCTGGCTGGGCCGTTTGGGCCCTCTGTTGTACTTCACAATTATTCCTTAGACAATGATTCCTGAGACAGTGTAGAAAGTGCCATTGGTGGAGTTGTGGTTATCATGGCAGATCTTCTTGCACTGTCTTCCTTAGGCTTTACTTACATTTTGCAGCTTATTCTTTTCTTCTCTCTTCTGTTTCCTCCCTTCTGCCTTCTTTCTGATATTTTTCTTTTTCCTTCCCATCTTCCCTGCTTTGACTGTGTGCACAGGATGGAGTTCAAGATCTCCCACGGTGGAGGAAGAAGCTGCTTACCCTTGTGGCGCTCAAAGGAGTTAATCTAAAAGAGGCTTCCCACCATGTTCATGCAACAGCCTGTTGGTGATTAACAGGCTGCCGATCTGGTGTGGTCAAAGTTTGTCTCCCTCATAGTAAGGTAGGAGGGTGAGAATTAAAAATTCTGCAGGTCAGCTTAGTGCTGAACTACTTGTTCTTTCATTTGCTATGAAAATACACGGTGCACTTTGCCTCTTCCCATTGCAGCTGCCTTACAAGCACTGAAGAGAAAAAAGAGATACGAGAAACAGTTGAATCAAATTGATGGGACACTTTCGACCATTGAGTTCCAGAGAGAGGCACTAGAAAATTCCCACACCAACACAGAAGTGCTCAAGAATATGGGTTATGCTGCACAAGCTATGAAAAAAGTACATGAAAATATGTAAGTGTTTTCTAATAGCTTCCAAGTTGAACTTACTAACCACTTTAAAATTATTCCATCACTACAGACAGTTGTATCAAGTTAGATAGTTTTGACTTGATTTTTGGTTTGGGCCTTGCATGTCAGGAAAGCTAATAGTGCTATAGTGTTATATTTGGCAGAAAAACATCTTTTCCTAACAATAAATTTAAAAGGAAGTTCACTTAACTAGTGAGATGTGTTTTCTTAAGTCTGTCTTGGCAGTGGAGGCAGCCTCTGTCCTTGGTTTGTCTAGAAGAAAATCTAGTCATAGAAACTAGGTGGACTCTTTTTCTCAGAATCCATAAGCTGGACTGTAGGATTCAAAGTACTAATTAGATCCACCCCCCCTTCCCACCCACCCCACATAAAAAATAATTAAATTTTTTTTCATATGTGCTGTATTGTTTCAAGGGGTGTTTTTCTGCCTGAATAAACAGAGTTAAATCAGAAAGGTTGTTCTGGGAGAAATAAACAGGAATTGAAACAATAACGAAGTTAACAATAAGGGGAAATCTTTAAATGGGGTACAATTCTGTTAAGTTCCCCCCAGTTCTGGTGAAAGCTTAACATCAAAAAAGATCCATGAAATCACAGAATAGTTGGGTTCAAAGGGGCTTTTAAAGATAATCTTGTCCAAACACCCTGCAGTGAATAGGAACACCTTTAACTAGTTCAGGTTGCTAAGACTCCATCCAATCTGACCTTGGATGTTTCTAGTGATGGGGCATCCACCATTTCTGGCAACCTGTGCTGGTGCTTCACCACCCTTATTGTAAAGAACTTCTTCCTTGAATCAAATCTAAATTGACCCTCTTTTGGATTAAAGCTGTTACCCTCTGCCCTTCACAACAAGCCATGTAAATGCTTATCCCCATCTTATAAACCCCCTTTAAGTACCAAAAGGTCTGTAAAGACACTGACCTTGGGGGTCTGCCCATGGGTGGCAGAGCACAGAGAGGGAGAGACACACTCTGCTGCAGTTTGACTTTTGTTATAATCCCAATATGGAAGTAGCTGGACTGGGTGTAGGTGACGAAAATTATTCCCTGTGAATTCTGCTGTTCGTAGAGTCATGGGCATAAAAACAAATAGGGTCTGTTCAAGTGAATGTGTTCTGTAGGATTTGAATGATATATCTTTAAAAAACCTTTTCCATGTTACCTTGCCAGGGATTTGAACAAAATTGATGATTTGATGCAAGATATCACTGAACAGCAAGACGTTGCCCAGGAAATTTCAGATGCTATCTCAAGTCGAGCCACCTTTGGTGATGAGTTTGATGAGGTTAGTACTTCAGGCCTGTGAGTTTTAACTCCATATTTGCTGTGCAGTGATTTGTTTCTCAAGAAGTGTGGAGGTGAAATTCCCTGGTTCTATCTTACCCTGACTAGGACAATTGTATAATTTTAACGTAAATATAAAAAATTAAATAGAACTATTATGTATAATATATATAGTGTAGTAAATAAAAATCTGTAAATGTAAAAATATAAAACATTATTTTTATTTTGGTATAAATTGTAAGAAAAGCATTTTTAACTGCACTCCTGCAGTTATTGTTCTCATTTGAGCCTCGGAAGAAGGTCACTAAAACATGTAATTTGTGGACACTGAAACATACAAATTTTTGTTGCTCCGAATAGACGTCCATTTGACTGAAGTGCACGTCCTTATGTCATAGACAGGCTGCTGTTCATAATTCTGAATATTTGAACCTTTTTTTTAAGGTAGTTTTTGGTGCTTGGAGATGCAGGTCCTTTCCCTGTTGCCCAGACCAGAGAAGTAGATCTGATGGGTAGAAGTAATACCTGTTGGAGGCAATAAGGTTTCATTCTAAAGCTCTTTTCTTCTGAAACCCCCACAAGGCATTTAGGACCTTCTCAAAATTTGTTGCAGTAACTTTCATCCAGTGCCCCCAGATTTGATTTTGTACATCTATACAGGAAATAACTTATTTCTGATCCAACAATGGTTGAGGGCTCAAGGGTCAAGGTCACTCAATATTTTTGTAATCTGTGGAATGCGGAAATGGGTATCAAGCTCAATATCACAACCAGTTTAGTTTTGTTTTTCAGTTTTGTTTCAAAATGGCCAAGCACCAAGAATCAAACCATTCACTCTATTCCCAATTAATTTGTTCCTATGTGCCCAAAGTGGACGACAAAGAAAAATATAAATGCTACATTGCACATATTTGCTTGATTGGGAGGAAGAGGATTTTTTATTCAACAGTTCTAATTTGTTGAAAATAAGAATGATTCTTTATATTTTGTTCCCATTAGGTGTTTTTCTGTATTTCCACTTTTCCAAGAAACATTTAGTCATTACTGGCACAAGGAATGGGATTTGGCCTGAGCTTCAAACAATTGAAAAACATCTTGCCACCCCAAACAGCTGTTCAGTGTCTTACTTCTCAAGAGTGCTTAACTTTGTGGAGTCTAGGCTTAGTAAGCATGTTATAGATTGACCTGGAGGTTCCTAAGGGATACCAGTTGAAGCTGATGTGCATTGTTCCTGTTTGGGAAATCAGCCCCTGTCATTTGGAGCATTGTTGCTTCAGCTTTTGCATAGGAGCCTAATACTTGCAGCACTTGGCAGTAAACTGGGAAACCTGGTTTGCAGGCTACTGCACCTTAAGAGTGCTAGAATCAATGACTTAATTGCTGGGATATAAGGTGATTTGTGTTGAAGGATAATATTTAATTTTAATTTTTTTTGAAGGATGTTTTTTCATGCACTTGGATGCATTTTCTCTTCACACGTGTGCCATGGCTGTAACAAGACCATGGAAGCATGTGATTTCTCCTGCTCCAAACAGGCACTGAAACAAAAGAGTTCCTTCTCCCTGGATTGGCAACAGTGTATGTTTGCCTTAAATTATAAAACCATGAGAAAGTAAATTCAGGTATAAAGTCCTGTGGTGGCTATGCAACTATCATGTTAACTTCTACACTGGTGATAAGCAAAGTATAAATGTGAAGGCAAAACCCATTTCAATACCTAATAGCTTCTACTTTACTAATTTTTTGACACTTACCCAGCCCCTCTCCACTCGCTTTTGCCTATAGTTTCTTTTAAACCATTTTATCAATGTGGCAAAGGTCCATTTCTCTAGAAATATGTAATATTTTGCTTCCTTTCTTTGGGAAACTTCAGCTGAGGAATATGCGTTTTTAAAAAGCATACGGCCTTTTTATTTTTAGCACGGTACAATTAGATCATCTGTCCAAATCAGCCTCTGCACCTAAAAGCCCATGAGTGTTGTGTGCTTCAAGAGTGAATAACAGGATGCAGGGGGACAGTTTTGATTCCAGTGCTGCTTTGAAATCACTTATCCTGGACTTATGTGAGAGGGCTGAAGCACAATGTTTAATGACAGTCTGCCTTATGGTGGAAGGTGTTTGCCTTTTAAAATAGGAGAAATGGCACATTAAAGTTAGAATCCATTGAAGAGTACAGGCTCTAGATTTGGAACAAACCTGAGGACAGCAGAGAGGCTTTTTACTCCCATATTTGCCTTTTTGGCATGTATTGTACTGGTGTTAGTTTTGTTTCTAATTTTACTCCTTGTCACGTTTCTAACTGTCATTGTCCTGTTTTCAAGGTTCAATTAAGGTTTACTTAATTGCCCATACTTAGTAAAAATTACACTTTTAATATGCTGTTTCTTGGTATGTCCTTTCAGGTGTAAACTGCTTTTTTCAGTAGTACTTTGCCTCACGGTGGTTAAACGTGCCCTTGCGTGTGTGATCACTGTCAGTATTTGTAAATAATATTTTCCTTCAATTTAGGATGAGTTGATGGCAGAATTAGAAGAACTGGAGCAAGAAGAACTGAACAAGGGAATGAGAGATGTCAGGTTGCCAAGCGTTCCGTCCACATCGCTGCCTTCTCGCCCTGGTAAAATGCCTGCTTGCCATTTTACATTTGACATTTCTCATTATTAAGCCATGCTGTGAGAAAGGAGAGAGGAAGGGAGGGTTTCAGATATGCATTTGACTCTGTTATAACTTTAAAAATTTTATAAATTCCTTTTCCTATTTTTGTATCTGCTTAACAGAAAAAGCAGAGTGGGATTCCATTTTGCTCTGTGAAAGCATTTAGGACTAAATTCTCTGTAAATTTGGGGTGACAAACTCAGGGAACTTGACCTTGCACATATACTGATGAATCTTCTACTGAAATACAATAAGATCATTGAGGAATGATCTTTTTTTTCCTTTTTTTTTCTCTCTTTTTTTTTTTTTGCAATTAAATCCTTAGTCTCTTTCAATTAGAGTCTGACCTAGATTCCAGATGTTTATGTCATAAAGATCCAGCTTTGCAGGGTAGTGGTTTGATATTTTCCTCTGGTATTTTAATTAGAAATGAAGGAGGCATTGGGAAGTACATATTTAAAGACATATTTGCTTTCTTTCTACTGAACAGGCTTACTCCTGGTATTAAGCTGTAGTTTTATTTTTCTGTAGTTCCACCCTGTTCATTTTGAATTCAGCCAAAGGCAGTCAGCTTTTACTACACTTTTCACTGTCAGCTGAAAGACTTGCTGTGTACTGACGTTAGTCAAAGAATATAAATACTTGATGGTAAGGACAGCACATGTGTGACACAGGTTGTTTATGGTTTCTGCTGAAGAACAGGTACCTAGACCAGCTCAGCTCAGATACTATGATAAGTGTTTTGGCAGATGACACTTAAATCCTGAGAAGCCATTTAAAATGTTCAAACTGAGACTGTGGCCTGAACTTAGTTGCAGAACAGTAAAAAAAAAAAAAAGGATTTAGAAAAACAGTGAAAATTCAGTCTGGCAGTTTATGATTAGTTCATACATTGTCTTTCAGATCCAGATCCAGCTGTGCCAGTTGACATTTTTATTAAACCCAGACTATCTCCATGTGCTTCTCAGTATTTTAATTTTCTACTTCATCCATTTGTATGGCTGCTTCAGGCAAGATGAGCTGGTTACAATTATATAGTTCAAGGCTGTGAAAAACTGGCTCATGTTTTCTGAAACTTTCTGCTAACTGTTACACAGCCAGAGCAAAGTCAGACCAGTTGATGGATCTGTAATGCTTCTAATTGGAGATGCATGTTACCCTCCTGATTTTGAAGATGAGGGAACTGTGATGGAGCGAGGCATAGTGACCTTCCCCAGTCACACAGTGGGCCTGTGGCTCTTGCAGAACAGGGACTGAACCTGTGGTCCCCCATGTGCTTCTCCCACCCGTAGTCCCTGAAGGTGGCAGTTGCAGTTCCCCTCAGGATGGTGGCTCCTGGCCCTGTGGCTGCCTCAGGTGGGAGCCAGCTGGCTGCTGTAAAGGGGCACACATAGGTGTTGGACCCAGTACCAGTGTTCCACTGGTGGCTGGAGAGATGCCAATCCTGCCCTGCACAGCCCACAGATGGAGGCAGCCTGAGGTTGAACCTGGGCTCTTGGGCATCTAGTTTGCAGCTCAGCAAATGGAGACAATTTGGGTGAGGTTTTAGTTTAGTGAATGCAGGCGATGTGTGATGGGAGATTTGGGTACAAAGTGTGTGTGGGACCTGATACAGAGCTGGGAATTGCTGTTGCTGTGAACACAGCAGTTAACTGAGCAAAGCAATTTCAGGATTGTCTTTCTCGGTTTAATAAATGACATCACCCATTAAAATGGGGTGAGTTAATTCAGAGACTTGCATGTGCAGAACCTCTCAGCGCTGTTTGGAAAGGTAGCAGGATGTGTAACTGGCCAGGATAAGTCACTTTTGCTCATTTACATGATGACAGAACTTACAGCATTCTTGTGGGCTTTTCTGGCTGTGACAACCTTTAGAAATTAAATGTTTTTTTCTGTGTGAGTCTTTCAGTAGGAATGACATCAGACCTATATTGGGAACTTTAGGGTTCTATAGGAAATAATGATGGGGCAAAATAGTCACATCTCCTATGAGCTTCATTCCTGCTTTACTCATGTTCAGCTTGCTACTCAGTAAATTGATCTGAGATCTTCAAATGGAAAAGCACTGTGCAGGTCCTCATGCTAACACACAGAATGGTTCTGTTACAGTAGTTGATGGTTATTGTTTCTTTATCTGCAGCATCGACCAGGAAAAGAGCAGAGGATGAAGACGAAATGAAGAAACTGGCTGCCTGGGCTTCATAAGAGCATGGTCTTTTTCTAACACCGAACATTACAGTGCAGAATGTAAAGAGCTGTACTGCTGTTTTATAACCACACTGATCTACTGTGGTTACATTTCATACAGGCTGAGGTTTTTTATGGCACATCTTGCTGAGACTTGTGTTACTGTCATTTTACAAAACCAGCTTAAAAACCGGCAAACAAAAGAATTAAGTAGTTGCCTAAACCTTCAGGCATCATTTTTTTCAGCCTCATTAAGAGATTTGTTGTATTATTAGCATCAGTTTTTAATAGGTACTGTCTTACCAGATCTCTTGGTTTGTAAAACCTGTATGCCTCACTTATGCTCAAAGCTGGATTCATTTTTGAAATAAGAAAGTAAGTCAGTCATCAGGGCCCTATAACTAGAGGGTTATTTGGTTCAGACTGTTTGAATATTAGCAAAACAGCTTAATACATGTCCTCATTTGCAAGTTCTTTGAGCTCAAGAACTAATAACTGTTCATTTGGACATGAAGATACAAACAGTCTGCCTGGAGCAACTTATGGTGTCCTAGATATTAAAAGGAAGCTCTTCTGTAGCCTTACTGAAGTGGGATGTGTTGTTTTGTTTTTACTGGCCAAAATGTCCCATGCACTTCTATAGGTCAACTTGAATTGTATTTTGGACTATTTCTGACTAGGTTATAGAATTACAGTGATCGAGAAAAGCGAAATGTCTAGGTTCTTAGAGATTCCTGCCACACACTACTGATTTTCATTAACCCTGTCAAAAATTCAGAAGAGATTTGACCTTCCTGTGTTCTCCTCTACCTTGTCTTTCTAGGACGAGTCTTTACTTTGCATGATATTACTCATCCTCATCAGAGGAATTAGCAACATACTATAATTCTACTATTTCAAAACAGTTTTAACTTCTGAGCATCTGGTTCCTTTCTCTTACTCAGTTTGTGAATGGAAATAATACCATTGTGTGTTGCATTTGCAGTGGCCTTTTAAACACGGGTTAAAAGCTGATTCTGGGTTACTTGTAGAGTTGGTGTGTTACTGTCTAACTGACAGCATTTTAGCCTGAGGAGTAAATGCCACTCGAGAACTAAACTACTACATATATGGAGAAATCACTGTTCAAATACAACCAGAAAATTAAATAGGCTGCTTTGTGCTACCAAAGTATTAAATAAGTCTTAAGCTCTATGCTAGTAGCCTGCTGTCAATCACAAGGAAATAGTAAAACACTGGGGAGTTCCTAGGGGTGTAGGAAGCAGAGTCCTTGATCTAGGTTTCTTGTTTTCAAATGAATTTAAATTTAGTGATGATTGAACCACCTGGGGAATAGTGGTGGGCTTGATTTCTGTAGATCTTCAGCAACAGAAGACTGACCCCTTCTCTTGTGGGCTTTAGCCTGTGATTTGCTGGGTGTTCGGCTTCAACTGGCTTCAATAGCCTTCAGCTTAGTGGATTTTAGGTTAAGTGTAAGCAAATATGTGTTTCTAGACATGGGCTGCTCAGAGCCTTTCAAGTTGAGCCCCATGGATGAAATACCCAAAATGTATATACTGTGTAAAGGGATTGACTTTTTCAGAATTTTTGTTCTCTGTGAAGAATTTGCTTTTGGATTGTATCTGTATGAGAGCTGAATCAAGCCTTGCCACGTTGGATAATTTTCTTACAGGAAAAAAACTGCATGTGCTAATTTTGTCCTAAAATTTGGAGATACCAAGAAAACTGTCCCTTTTTGTTGAGAGCAGAAAAAGTCTGGAATTATTTAATTTTTGTTTTAAATGCAAAATAAAATAGCGAGAGAAAAAAGAAAGACATAGCTGACTTAAATTTAAAAATACATTTTGAACTTTCAAGGAGTAGGAAAAACACTACTTGGTTTTAATGCTTGCTGAAATTCAGCATGAGATGCTAGGTGAGAGCAGGAATATTTAGTAAAATAGCAAATATTCTCAGTTATTTAAAATCTATCTGTTAACCCTTCTGGCTTGAATCCTGTGCTCAAGGTGTGCAGTTTATGCAGGTCTGAATCGAGTACAGAATATATTAGCACACACTGGGTGCACGACCCTGCAAGGCTGGCAGTGTGCTTGTGGACACTTCTGGGATTTCTAAATATGAGGCCGTGCCAACATAGTCCCATAGTTTGGAAAAGCTGGCTTCCAGCCTCTGTTCTTGGTTGAATTAGTAGTTTAACAATGCTTGGCTCTTATGTAGCACTTGGCATATTTGAAGTGCTCTACAACCTAATGGGTCTCTAAGCTTCCATTTTGAAACTAAAATGACTTTCAGTCTGCTTTGGAAAATGTGGGCCTGCTGTTTTTGAATAAGAACTTTCCATGTGAATACTCCTCACTGGAGACAAAAAAATCCTGTAGAGGAGTTCTTTTCCTTTGCAAACCAGCATTTGTCTGCTGACCTCCAGCAATGTTTTGGCCAAGTGTTAATCCTGAAGAAGCTTCAGGTATGTCCATTTTATTAATCTCAGACCAAGCATTTTAAAAACAAAATTTTTGAACGGTGAAGAAATTAAACTGGATATTCAGGTGATCTGCTCTGAAAGCTTTTGTGTAGTCTGAAAGACGGACTCATGTACCAATTCACAGGCCAGGATGTGATGTTGGTGAAACACTCAGAAACATTGTAGTGATGTATGGAAACCAAAATACACCATGGACCTCCACAACTGGAGTGTTTGTTGCCATATTTTTTTGGGACACCAGTTTTCTTCAAGGGCAAAGGGGTTGTAGGGATTTAATTCAGCTGAGGGAGTGGCTCTTTCCTGTGTAAATTCAGGTAACAATGGGGCAATTGGCTTTCTTTTTTGGACATATGCCTCTCTTCATGCCAAGATGTTATTTGTTTAGTATGTAAGCAGTTAAGAGTGAATAGTGTCAATGTGTTATTGTAAATGTACCCTATGGACTGGAACATACTTTACAGGAGGACTGTGGCAGCAGATGGTGTACTATAACTGACTTCTGACTTCCTTTCTTTTTGCTTATTTATTCTGAGATTGTTTTTTTTCTCCTAACAGGCTTAGACATTTTTAACCTGGTTAACTTTAAAAAGGGGAAAATATATTCATAAAAAGTAAAACCAATTCATATATGTATATGTATATATATA
>VZDJ01000346.1:2238846-2267425 GCA_008694505.1 Cyanoderma ruficeps
TGTATATGTATATATATATATATATAGACACTGTAAATAAATATTTTGATGTCATGTTTGTGTTACATGATTTTACTAAATTTCTTTTCCTATCAGGCAGAATTGCAAGTACCCTCCTTACACTGTCATTAGGATATATGAAGGTAGGTCATTTAAAGGATGTGAGAATATTTTTAAACATTTTTAATGTATTAATCTTTCAGCAGCCAGTTAGAATTCAAGATTTCTTTGAAGCTGATTTGGTTTAAAAAACAACCAACAAAAAACCATTGTAACCTGTGGTGTTTGGGCTGCATTCCTTCACATTTAACCGTTGTGTTGCAAGAAATTCTTCTAATTTAAAAATGCCATCTTGGGGAGTTTGAGCCCCTTACAGCTTGTGCTGTCTCAGCAGCCGCTGCTACTCAGGCTGTTTTTAGGGCAGCAGGGCAGTGTAGGTACTCCTCAGCTGGCTTTCTCAAAGGGCAGGCGTGTAATTCTCTTAGAATTGAAAGGCAAGATGAGGATCTGTGATTTGAGCTCAATTTAATCAGGTAGGTGCTGGGCCAATTGTCTGAGCTGGTGAGCTGCTCCCATGGAGGTGGCAAGTGTTCATATCTCCCATTCCCTTTGTTGTGATGTGAGCTTTCACCACTTAAGTCTTATGGGGCAAGGAGTGTTTTGTGGGTTCAGACAGGATTTACATGGACACCCCAACTCTACCCTGAGTTTAGCACCCTTTCCTCAAAAAATTAAACTTGTACTTTAGGAGTGAGTGTTTGGATACATTTCATTTATAAATATACCCAGATAGCTTTACTTTTGTACTCAACTTACTAAAGGGACCTTGGTGCAGCTGCTAGACGAACTAAACTCAGCTGGGACTGCAGATGTATAGGCATGTGTAGGGTTGTTGTATATATATACCTACCTATTGTATACCTACCTATTGTCTGTACCCTGTGTGTATATGGGGCGTTGGAGTGCCTGGTGTGGCTGCTTTGCTGTCCAGCAGCAGTGGTGAGCTGCAGCAGTGGCAGGGCTGGCACTCTGCAGACCTCCAGGAGGAGCTCTGGGTTCAGCATACAGCAAGAAACTCCAGCAGGCTGGAAAGGATGCAGTTTTCTCATAGGACCTGATTTCAGTCTTAGTGCTCATTCTGGAGGAAAAGGCCTGCCTGGAAGTGCTGCTCAAAAACCAGGGGTGAAACCCTCCCACTCTTCCTATTCCTTCCACAAATCCCCACTTGTTCAGAGCTAAAATGCTCTTTTAAATACTAACTCCCCTTCTCAGCTGCTTCTGTGGCTTCTGTCTCTTTTCTTCAGTTCCCCCTGTCTATGGTCACTGGTTGGCAGCCAGCTTTGTTCCCTGCTCTGGACTGATGCAGGAGCTTTGAAGCAGATCGTCATGCAGCAGTTTACCAGCCCCTTCTCTACACACTCAGGCCAGGACAAGGACCTAAGACCAACCTCAAAGTTTTAAGTCTGTTTAAAATACTAATTTTCAAGGAGTTTAATACTGGTTCAGTGATTTGTGCCTTGCAGTGACCAGCTGCAGGCTGGATGTCATTGGAACACACTGAGGACACTGAATTGTAAGGGAGATTTCTTGGTCAGGTCTGTCTCAGAGCCTGTGAGGGTTCAGAGCACGTTGGTCACTGTGAGGTAATGTCAGAGCTACTTTGGGTTAGGTGGGAGCACGTGGGACATGCCTATAGGGAGGTATTGCAGCTGCTGGTTTTGAGGCTGTTGATGTTCATGTGTAAAATGAATCACTTTGATTTACTGCGGATTTGGATCTTAAAAGGTAAATTTACCAAGGAGAGGGTTTATTTGGCACAGGAAATTCCATCTGAACTGCCACCTTCTTACAGCTGTAATGCAGTTTCAGAAGTTCCTAGATAAACACAGGTTGGAGATACCACCCTGCACTTTTCAAGTTAAAACCTTCAGCTTCCAGTGCTTTGCAAGCTGTCAGCAAAATATTTTAGTCAATTCAGTTTACTGGGCTAGGGAAAAAAATCCCCCTGTGTGAACCAAGTTGTTGTGGAAAAGGTTAGTAACAGCACTAAAGTAAGAACAGATCTGATCTGTATTGTAGCAGACACTTGTGGTTGAACACAAAGGATTTAATTTTATAAATACAGTAGGAGAGAAAAAATGATGGGGGAAAATGATGATAAGTTGAGACACTAATTTATGTAGCCTGAGGATCTGTCTGGAGCACATATTGTGTCTGAATAAACTGAAATCTGAGTCAACAGCTGCTGCACCAGAGCAGAACATAGAAGCCTCTTTGTTGAGAGATCTTGTCCTGTGACCTTTGGATAATCATGAGTTTTGTGTAACTCACGTCATTTGAAAAGTGAAAGATGTTAGTCTCTTCATGGTTTTCTAGACTCAGATGTGAAACTTGTCTCACAGAGGATGCCAGTAGTGAACTACAGCATGCTGACAGCAAAAATAGATGAAAGTAATTACTTGCATGTGTTCTGTTTCTCATGTTCACTCACAGCAAAGTTGAACTGAATTTTTTATAGTTTAATGCTCTTTCATCATACATAACTGTGCAGATTAATTTTGCTGCATTCTTAGATTATTTTTAATTGCCCGTTTAGGTAGGAACAACTAAGTCAGATCTGACTGGGGTTCTCTGCAGTTATCTCAACAAGAAACACATTTTTTGGGCTGCTTTTGTACACCTAAGCAGGAGCAATGTCTCTATAGGCACACAAACATCTCACTGAATCTCAGTAATTTTTTTTGCAAAAGATTACACGAGTGAGACAGTTTTCTCATCTGTTTATTCCAATTCAGGTTTATTATCCCCTTGCCAAATTACAATCTAAAAGGAAGCTCACAATGTTTTTGTTAGGTTTACAATTATCCTACAAGCTGTGGCGCAAGAGTTCTAATTCATACTGCACATCTACACACAAAAAATAAACTTCTCAGGGCAAGACTTCTTCTAAATGTACAAAGCAGCTGCCATAATAGGGTAGAGCTCTTGTCTGCTCCCTCTGCTTGTCCCTGTAACAGGTGTATTTATCCTGCAGAATGAGGAGGAAATGGAGACTCCATCACACCACAAACAATGCACCCCTGGTTACCAGAAATGCCTAGAAAAGAGCCACAGGAAATGTGGGAGGAGAGATCCTGTAGTTTTGCCACATGTTGCAGCTGCTTCTAAGCTCTGTCTGTCTGTCTATCTGTCTGTCTATCTATCTGTCTGTCTATTTTCCAGACAATGCAAAGCAATAATGAGATCTTGAAAGGTCCATGTGCAGCCTTCTCCCAGTGGGTGCTTGCCGGATGAACAATGCTTGACAAACACATGTGTGGAGTCCCATGTTAAGTGCCAGCCAACCAACCAAGCAGCATTTCATAGTCATTCTCAACATTTCCATAAAACAGCTGTGGCAGCTGTGGTTTCTTCTTGATGAAAAGCATTAATCCACATGGGATTGAGAAAACAGAGGCCTGCTTCTCCAACATGTGCAAGCATCCTAGTGTGCTCAATTTGAACTGGTAGAAGAAAGGAATTATTATAAATCTAGAAGCAGTGAATAATTTATAAGCAAGGATATTTAAACCTACTTGAAATCCAGTTGAGATATCCCAGGACAGATTTCCTGTATTGTACAGGCAAAAGTCTCACTGGATCATCTAATTTTGCTGCTGACAAGTCAAGGGGATCAGCAGTAATCCTAGGATGCACCAACTGATTTACTGTGCAATTAGGGTGAATCATATCATTGCTTTTTTCCTCAGGTTCCTTGTTTGCACAGCAGAGGGAAATACAATACCTATCTCTCAGATACAAAGTGGGGACAAACTTTGATGAGCACTCACCAAATCCTCAAGTCAAAGAAGTGCTGAGTATGAATCAGCAAGCCTTTAGGGTCACCATGAAGAGCTTAAAAGGGCTAAAAAAGGGAAAGGTCTCCATGAAGATCGTGTTGAAAACCAGGGAAACACAGGTTGGAGCACTGCTTTTGAAGGCTTAGCAAAGGGTTAAGGTACAGTAACTTCCTTGTAATTTCCCTTAAAATAGATGAAACTTGGCCACTGCTGAGAGTTCATCCCAGAATCCCATTTATTAGGCTTTAGTCAGCCTTTGCTAGGAGGAGACCCATGCTGAAGGTTTCTGCACTGTGTCTACACTGTGATCTCTTCTCTGACAGGTAATGTGTGTCCCTGTCTCCCAAAGCTGAAAGGTTCAGCTCTGGCTAGCACTGACTTCTCAGGACTGAAATTATTACTCCAAGATCAGCACTCCCACATCCATGCCTCCTCTTTCTCCAGAGCCACGCTGCCCTGCTTTGCAGTTCGATATTTGCAAGGCATACCAAAATTCCAGCCTGGGGGCTGGATGCTCTGATATCCTTAATGAGACAAAAAAGGCCTAAGTAATACAAACATTAGCAAGAAAACAGTGAGAATCTGGGTTATACACAAGAGAAATGCATTGAAGAGCATTTTTCTCAAAGTTGGGTGGAGGTTAAAAGTATAAAAGGACAAAGAGAAGCTTTGCCAGTTGAGTTAGAGCATCACTTGCTTTCCTGAATTTTAATTTCAGTGTCAGGTGCTGTTCTGTTGTAGAAAGACTTCATGTAAAAAGTTCTCATTCTCTTAAGTAGGAATAACCTACACATCAGGCTGATTTATCCAGCTAAGCAGAATTACATTTGAGAACTCAGCCAACTACAAAGCTCCTTCAGCCTTCCTGTTACATAACAGTGAAAAATGCTTGTCTTGGAAACATCCTGCCTGTGCACATCCTGTGCTCTGGGCAGCATCACTGTAACTCTGCCTGACCTTGTTAAACAGGATTCTTCAATCCTAGTATCACTTTGTTTTGATGATGCCAGATAAATTTGCAGTTTGGGGCTTTTAAATATGACCACCAGAAGAAAAAAGATGCTTTGTATGTGACACAGGGTTATGCTTAGACATGTCTCATGACAGCCTTTTCCTGACTCTAGAGCAACCATCAGAATGGTTCTGAGCACATCAACCCAAGGAGAAATTTTAAGAGAAACATTTTGCATTCCAGTATAACACTCAAGCTGTCCACCTGGAAAATAATCTGTAAACTGACCAACAGTCTCTATTACTCCAAGGATGATGTTTGTCATTTATACCTGTATACAAAATAAGGATATCTGTAGATACAGTAATCTTTTATTATTCAGCATAAAGCATGTTTATGCTGAATGTTTAGCATTTTCCCTGTTTTTCCACTCTTCTGAATATGCATAGCTGCATCAGAAACAAAAGGTAAATAAAATCTTGGCAGATCAAAAAGACTGAACAAAAGCCCTGGGCTCAGTGTTTTCTTTGCAATGCACAACCTGAGAAGGACGGAACACAGAAGTTTGTCCTCTGAAACAAGACTGGGGTAAGGGTCAGCACAGTGAGGCTGGCAAAGAAATGTCAGTGCCAAGGGAGGAGGTGTTCCTGAATGGGTTACAATTAACACAGAATTCAAACCACTTACAACACAGAAACTGACACTCAGTGGAGAAGCAGTTCTGGTCAACAAATGAGTGAATAAATTTTTACTTTCAAAGGGGAAAAATGTTCAAGTGTAAATTGTGGACAAGGCAATCCCCTCTTTCCCTTCTCTCTTTTCCATTCTCCCTTATCTTTCCTCTAAGAGGTTAAGATCCTTTGCATTAGCAATGTATTGCAGATCATAAAAATGTAGAACAACCGACTCCACTGGTCAGTACACTGACTGCTCAGCCAGAGTACAAGCTCTTAAAAGAGACATCTTCTGGAGATGGTGGCATTATCAGTTCTAAGATTCCTTATTAGATTTAAACAAACACGGATGTAAGGATACAGTTCAGTTACCCATGCATCCCTTAAAGCAAGTTCTGTATTTTATAGAAAAAAATATCTATCTAGTTTGGAGTGTTGGACCTGTCTAATAACCTGAATGTTCTGATCTCTTGCACAAAGACTTAACTGAAATATAGAAAGGAATGATAGGAAGAAAGACCCCTAAGACCTGGCATTCCATAGAGTGTTTCCTATAGGATTCTTCCCTTCCTTGGTGATTTGTGAACTTGGTCTATTTATTTGTGTTATCTAACATTTCTAAAAAAACCCGATTTTAGCAGCAACTTCAGAACATAACTTTTTTGAATTCCACACCACTCACCCAGCATGTATCAGAGCCTGCCACTGCTAGCGTAGGAAAAACTCCTCCACAAACCAACCACATGAAATTTCCTACAGAAAGTTCTACTCAAAATCAATTTTTTTCTAGTAGAATAAATGCTGCTCCTTTGTAGCTACATTTCAAAAAAGGAATAGAAACTGCAGAGAAAAAAAATCAAATTACTTAGTGTTCTAATGAGCTGCAGAGAGTAAAAACCATCTGGGGCAGCCATATCATCTAGAACAGGAGCTTTCCTATTCCCTTTTCACTTCAACTGTAAGACCCCAAGCCCTTCCCCTGAAAACAAAGATGCTTAACACAAAGAGGAGAGCACAAAAGCCCACTGGAAAGTGCACCATGGAGGCTGCTCTGTCCTACCACTGTCAGGTGCTGTCTGGTGTATTCATTTCCTCCCCTCCTTGAGCTGGTTCAATTGGGACTATTGTCAACTAACTCACAGTTAATGTGTTGTGTGTTGTACACCCAGCTAATGGTTGTCAGAGTGGGAAAGGTATGGAGGGGGAGTTTATAGGGACTCATTCTTGATTCAATATTAGTCAGCATTTTAATTGATTTAGCAGTACACAAATCAAGACCAGAGAAGTGGTGTGGGCAGAGTGCACGTGCTTTGGAGGATAAAAAAATCCTGTGGATTAGAAGATGTAGTATTAAAGAAAAGCCCCAGTAAGATTAAACTATGTATTAAAATCTAAAACTAAGGGGGAAGACCCTGTTGTAAATCAGTGGTTGAATTATTAAGACAATCACCTACAACAGAAAATAAAAATGTGTTACTGGTTGTTATTCTTGTAACCAGCTCACTCTACTACAATTCCAGTTTGAATATTCCTCTGTGCTTTTGGCAGGGCACAGAACTCCACTGTCAATTATTACAAATGAAATATTGTAAACTTGGCTTCTTCTGTACTAAAATTGCAGCAGTGAGTGAAAAAAGAAGGAAACACATGGAAAATAGTGCCAGAATGGAAGCAAGTGCACCAGAAAAAAATTCAGTATGTGAGTGACTTGGAATAACTCTTGATCAAGATGTTCAAAGGCCACAATGGGCTGTCCATTCTGCATGTCCTTTAGGGAGGATAACCATTCATTAACCAGTAACACAGCTAAGTGATACCACACTGCTGCTGAACAAATTCACTTTCTCCAGCTCAGTTTAGTTAAAACAAGGTCCCCCTAAACAAAAATGTCTATTCATAGGATAGTAAATATTTTGGGTTAGCAAAGTATCTTTTAAATATTGAAGATTTCATTCTTTTGACCTCTCATGACTAAACTGTAAATTATATTAATGCTTTCTTTAGTGTCTCGATTTGCAGATTTACCTGATGTACTTTAGTAGAAGTCCTGGGCATGTATGAGCCAAGCACCTTTTCAATATTTTAAAATTGTTTACAGTTGTAAACCTTAGAATATTTTAACAAAGTTTGATCTTTTCAAATACACAACTGACATCTGACACAAGATTTCATATTTTTCAATAATGTGCCAAAACTTTATTGAGTTCACTCAGCATCTACGAGGATTTATGTAGGATATAAAAAAAAAATCAGTTTCTTCTTTACTTTCACCTTCAAGAAAAGTACAGTAAGATTTCTGGTGTCACAGCATTCTCATTCATTTTCATGCAGACAATTTTTGGTACAAATAGGACTCAGACCAAGGCTGAGTAAGTGCAGGAAATCTCAGAGGTAAGAAATGTTTCATTCTAGCAGTATTTTATCCTTCTGCTAGACAAGGCATTAAATGTTTGGTTTTTTTCTACAATGCAAAAAAGAAGACAGGTGTTTTGTCCAGTTTTATTTCACCAGGAAGGTTTATACAGTTCTGCATAAAGGTCATTGTATGCATAGCCTGAAGTACAAAGCTCCCTTTGAAAACTCCAGCACAAAGACACTGCATATTGACAACATTAAACAACAATGTGGGTGGTATAGGGAAAAAAATTAAAACAAAACAGCATTCTTCCTATTGGAAAAGCATAATAAAACAAGGCACTTTCAGTAAATAAGTGAAGAACAGAAAAATGCTGTATCAAAGGTTCCACAGAACTGACCCAGAGCACTGTAACAAAATTCTGCAGTAATGAACAAGTAAAATACAAAAAGGCACTACATAATCCTCTCCCTGCAACTCCCATTTCTCAACCAATTAGCCAACTGAACTTGGCACAATGGAGTCTTAATTATAAAGTGCATCTCCTGTCTTAATACATTTTGAAAAATAGGTTATACAACATAGGTACCAACATCCCCATGTGTACAATATATTGAAACAAAAATACACTGCAACCAGATTCAATCTAGTTATGAACTGTGCAGAAAAAATATGGCTTCTTTACAAGTCTTTCAAAAACCTCCATATAATCTGGAATATTTTTAAACAAACATGAATGCATTAGCAAGGTGGTAAGAGGTAGTGTTCTGAGTAAAAGGCAAACTTACAGATTTGTTGTTACATGGGTATATAACAAAGGTATCCCAGATTTTCAAAGCAGCATTACTGAACAAAAAGTATTACAGCATGCTATCTTGGGATGAAAATACACAGTGTTTTGGGGGTCTCAGATCAGTTCTTTCAGCAAAAATGACCATTTTACAATGTCCAACTATGATCCCATTTTGTAACTACTTTTCTCGGTACTGGAAGTTTTCCTATTGCATTGCATAAAATTTCCAGAGAAACCTTCTTCAACTTTAGAATTTAAAACCAACACATTCTCCATTCCTCAACACAGACGAGTCCATTTTTACTTCAGCAAGCATTATTTTATGGCTATAAGAAAACACAAATACCAAAGAGATGAACACATCAAATGTGTTACAAGAGTGGCAATATATGACGTACGAGTTAGACGTGTTCCATGATTTAATGTGAAACTCTTTTCATTCTGCTAGGAAAGTCAGCCAAATTGTGTATGTACACTATCTAAACTTTAGCTGATTTTAGCCCTTATTAGACTTCAATATATTAAATATGTAAGGGCTAGATAAAAACTGAAATCAAAGCAGCACTGGGTATATTTCTTACATTAAAAATTTGTAAGGATTTATGTAAACATTCAGTATGTGCATTCTTGCTCTTTGCTGTAAATTTTTCACAGCTACTCTATGATCCTACCCACAGATAACACCCTTAACATGAACCTTTCCCAGGTACCAGCCGCTGCTGCTCGGCTATTCCTCACCCGCGGTATAGGCTACTTCAGCAACTTCAATCTCTGGGACAGAACTTCCAGCCAAAGAGCCACTCCAGCACGGCTCATGGTTCTCCTTGTCTGAGCTGCAAAGACAGATCAATAAGTAGAAGCTGGTATGATTTTCTACAGATATTTTATGCAGACAATCCACAAAACATTGACAAAGCTTTTTAAAATTATTGCTTATTCCAGATCTAAAATGATCTATCCTGAGGGCCTTTACAGAGCAGAGAGGTGCAGTAAAATGCTGAATGTCTCAGCTGTGCAGAATTAATGCACGACCAAACATTTCAACAAACATATTTTAAGAATAACTAAAATACAAGTAAAATAATAGTATTTACCAGCTGTCCTCACCCAGGGTACCCTGGTCTGCTTCTACTGCAGAAGACTCCACCTCACCACTGCACTCACTTTCTTCTCCTGACATTTGACGAGTCATTTTTCCTAAAGATAAGTCCCTACAACAGATAAGAACAGAGTACCACCAATCCATACAGCAAACATTGGTCACTGAAAAACTGTTTGTTTCATTTTAACTTTGGCAGTTTCTGCTAAAAGATTGAAAGCAACCTTTCAATCTCACTCCAGTATGCCACGGTTCTTATATTGGTACAGAAATGGCAGGGCTTGCACCGGATAGCTATTTACACAGTTTATTTGCTCCAGCTGCTTATTCCTGAACTAAATTCAGTCCTCTAAATCTCTGGGCCACCAAGATGATTAGAGGGATGGAGCAACTTTCCTACGAGGAAAGGCTCAGAGAATTGTGATTGTTCAGCCTGGAAAAGAGAAGGCTTTGGGATGACCTAATTCCAGCCTTCCAGTACCTGAAGGGAACCTAAAAGAAAGATGAAGAGAGACTTTTTACAAGAGCCTATAATGACAGGACTGTTTCCCCAAGAGAAAATGGCTTCAAACTGAAAGAGGGTAGGTTTGGATATTAGGGAAAAAAATTTTTATTGTGACAGTGCTGAGGCACTGGAACAAGTTGCCCAGAGAAGCTGTGGATATCCCATCCCTGGAAGTGCTCAAGGCCAAGCTGGATGGAGCTCTGAGCAACCTGGTCTAGTGGAAGGTGTCCTTGCTCATGGCAGGCATTTTGGAATTAGATGATCTTTCAGGTCCCTTCCAACCCAGGCCACTTTATCATTCTCTGCTTGCATGCCAATTTAGTAGCTTCACAAAATTCAAGTACCAGAGGAGTGTGTATGACTTAAGGTAAAAAATTACATTCAGACTAAGCCACATACATCTTGCCTAAATGGCGGAAGGATTATAACCCAAATATACTCAGAAGGAAGACAGGAGGATGACAAAAAGATTTCTTCAATAGTTTCTCAAGTTTCTCATTGTACCTTTACAAAACCACACACTAAGTTTCAAAGCAAAACATTTTTCCATTAGTGATAAAAGACATTTTTTTCCTTAATGGCAATGCAAGATAATGGTCCAGCTAGCTTGGCTATAAATGGGACCATGGTCATGTAGGTTGACCAAAGAAATCCTTTTTCCCAAACCATTCTTCTATGTGGACAACACACACCAATTTAGCATTGAAAGCTGTGACTTGAATTGGAAACAAAAGTTTGTGATCTATTTTGTGTTTAAAGTGATACTACTATATTTCTTCTTCTTTTAAAATAGCTCTAACTACTGTTGCTATTATTTTATTTCAATGCATGCATTTTATGTAGAGCTTTAGCAGCATTCTGTAACATGACTACCGGCCTGTGTTTGAGCCAAATCCAGCAACAACAACAACAACAACAACAATAATCAATAATAATCAATAATAATCCTACAAGTCTCAGGACTTATCCTACTGTCCCCTTCTGCCTCATATCCATTGTAGGTACCTGGACTTTTGAGCGTGTAGGCATAAGATGCTTAATTCTTGCTGGGCCATCAAATAAAAATTCTACTTCAACAAGGCCAAAGACAGACACATTTCCTTTGGGTTTGTTTCCCATCAGACAAGCTGAACAAGATCACAAGTTTATTTGGTAATTTTTACAGCTAAAAGTCACAAAAGTTATTTTTCATGAAGACTTCAGACACTATGTGGCTGACTTTCACTAATATTTTATGTCTGGGAAACCAGCAGTGTGTTTGAGTATTTAAAAAATATTATCTTCAGGGAAAACACTAAAGTATCAAGTCCCTTGCTATTCACACCTTTTTATGTTCAGTCACACAGATTTTCCTACCATGATGTTTTAGTCAAATGCAAGCTATGTGACTTTTCCTGCCTATTTCACTATTTAAGCCTGCAGCATGTCATAACTTTCTCATCAAACAGGGGAAGCATCTTCCACATGTAATTACCTGCCTTCAGGAGTAAGCAACAAACTGAATGTGGTATTCTGATCAGAATTTTCAGTCAGCCACAATAATTCCATTTAAAGCCTTTTCCAAAGGTAGTTCACTAGAACATTTTTAGTGATTTGTTAGTCAACCTGGATATGCTGGACTCAGCAACCCATTCAGTATTAAAATAAATTTTATTTTGAATTATCCTTTTTTTTTTTAAATTTCTTCGCTGTCCCTGGTGTGATACAGAGGGGACGTTTTTTCATCTCATCTCATGTTAGGAAGAAATTCTTTACTATGAGGGTGGAAAGTACTGGAACAGGTTACCCAGAGAAGTGAATGCTCCATCCCTGTAAGTGTTCAAGGCCAGGCTGGATGGGGCCTTGAGTTACCTGGTTTGGCAGAAACTGGATGATCTTTAAGGTTCCTATATAATTCTGTGATTCTATGAAGTTCTAATGGGACCATAAGAATTCAGTCTTTTGCTACGGAAATGCTGCAGTACTGACTCAGCAGCTCCAATGGGACACCGGAAAGCACAACATCAATTCCTCAGCTTCTGCTACAGAATTTAGCAGACAGGTACCATTTTCCCTTGGGTTTAAGTGGACAATCTCTCTTGCTATTTAAATGGTACCTGCAGCATCTCATTGCAAGCAATTCAGAACAAAGTTAAACAAATTATTACAAATATATGTAACTGCTTGATCACTATGCTCTGTCAAAGCTTTGAGTACAGACAGAATTTTATAACTCATGGCAATTTTCCCACTCATCTCTAGCAGGGCATTTCACATTTTCAATATTTCAAAAGCAGAACAGAATCTTGCTCTATCTTTACAGGACTTAAAGGATTAGGAAACAATCCCAGTTACTTTAGAGCGAAAAGATAGGACAAGTTTCACAGTCATTTGTACTAAATAGCTTTTAGGTAGCATATGAGAAAGAGCTTACCGAAAAAATTGTTTTGTACATGGTTATGTAGGGAAAATGGTTTCCAAGACACAGCTAAAGCTGGTGCTTGTGACTAGATAGAGAAAATGCTTTCATGGAGATGATCTCCTAAAATCCTTAAAATTTCTACATACCTAATTCTTCTTTCAACAGCATCGATATGAAGTTGCTTTTCAGTTAATAATTTCTTCAGTGATTCAACCTCCCTTTGTTTTTCAAGCAGTTCTTTTTGTAGGCGGTAATTTGTTTCCTCCAGAGTTTCACAGAAAGCCTAAAAGACAAATTTAAGAGCATCTTCAATTTAACTTCAGTGGACTGCCATTATTGACTTTTCTCTTAGAAATATCAACCTATAACAGTGTTACAGCTGCTTGTCATCAAATTGATTACTATAAAAAGCTCTGTAAATTTTAAACAATTCTTATCTTCATAATGCTGCTTTGCTTTGAATGATAAATTTATTATGCTGAACTGCAATGTAAATACTTCAATCACATTGTTTGTTTGTCTCACAAAAAGAGACACTAGAAGAGTAGCTCCTGATTTTGAACCTTTTTGTCTATATGGAAAATAAACTGAACTCCCTGCTCCCTTTTCTCCTCATAAAAGTTTTGTTTCCACGTGACTTGAAAGTCAGTGTCAAAGTATCTATATATCTATTTCCACGATGTGAGGAAAATGCAGATTAAGGACATATTCTTTCCTTAACCAGGCAACAGACAAAGCTGTACAGTTCTGTACCAAACACCTGCTACAAATATGAAATCATAACAATCAGAAGACCAGTACAAAAATATTTTGAAAAAGTTTATTAGGATGCTGTGAACACTAACTACCCAGCCATGACAAATATGCTGTGCTCCTCTGCTGAGCAGAACATGTATGTATCACACATGCTGTTGGGTGTGTCAGTGAAGAGCCCGTGTCTAATGCAACATCCACTGAATGCAGGAAGTGACAGGAGCGTTGGCACAGAGCCTCCTCATCTATTACTGGAAAGCACAAGTCTTCCAACAGTAATGTGCAATTCTGATTTAATAATTTACACGTTCCCTATAAATAAGAGCCTCATGTGGGAGGCTTTCTTGGCTTACCATTACCTACAACTAACCACTAATTCAGAGTCCACTGAATATAAACATTTTATACGAGCTCAGTTAAGAACAGTGCTGTTAAAACACTGTTTTTCCTGAAGTTTTAAAACAGGCTACAAACATGAAGAATAGACTATCCTTTACTTTAACTGAAGCAGACTCATGATCTCTAAAATGTTAAGTTTTCCTGTAATTATACAATACAAACAAGTGAGGCGTTTTCAATGCAATAATCCTATTTTTTCCATGAAATTTTAATTTATTTTATTGACTCAGATAGCAAATTTATCTTTGTTGACAGGTACTTGAAGACCAGTCACAAGTTAAGCCATCGTTTTATTCATGTCTACTACAGCCAAGGGCACGTGTCATGCAACTCATTCTTGTGACAGCATTTGTAGTGATTGCTTTAGCTATCACTCTGGTTAAGCAGTCATCCCATTTCAGCCCAGCCAGTTAAGTAATTTTTTCCACTCTTTGGGTTGCAGATACCCTAACTGAAAATTGGACATTATTTCCTTAAGAACATTAATTAAGCTTATTATTTCAACATTTAGATGCATGCACATGGAAACTTCCCCATACACAAAATAGATAAAAATATTGCACAAATGTTGAAAACTGTTTCATTGTTCTGTATGAGAACTGAATAAAGCCTTTTGGTGAAATTCATCTCTGCAGTCTGGGTATGAGCTGCCCAAGGCACTCCTCACAACTAAGTAAGACAACATCAATATATTCTGAAGGATGCTGCAACAGCAGAAAAGTGAACCAAAGCTGAGAAAGGGAACAGTGTGTAATGAGCTATCTTGTTCTTTAGGCAGCTGGACACCTGGGGTCTGGAACAGTTTTAATCCCCAGGTTGGACTAATTGCCCTGTAATTCTGAGAGGACAACCAGGAGACAGCTTTGCTTCCTTCTTCAGATCATGAAACAGAGATGGCTGGGAAAAGATCTGTGGGAACAATGACGAAGGATATGAAGGAAAAAAATAGATTTAGTGAATATTTTGCCTACTTTCCTGTGATTAAATTTCTAGGCCTAATCAGCTTCTAATGGCAAAGGTACCCGTATCCCTCCCCCCCAAAAATAAACGTGTTTTGGCCAGTCCTTGGAATAACAGAATAGACATAAACCAAATAGAAGATATTAATATTTTCCATTATCAGGAAAACAGAGGATTTTTTTCTGCAATGCTTTGGATAGTAATAGAAAGGTAAAACAGAAGTAAGCTTTGAGATATCTTTAAAAATGAACTCCAGGAATAAGTACATGAACCTTGGTGCCTTTCCTGTGTAAGGCAGTTCAGGGAAGGGAAAAAAAAAGGCAACGAACAGTAAGGAATGGATATAGATGCTTTTAGTACGCAGGAGTTTAGGCTCCTAACAATTAGAAGCAAGACAAAAAGCATGACCACAACCATGGATTTCAGGTTGAGCAGACTTCAAATCTCTTCAGAAACCTGCTTGGAAGAAAGAATCCATGGGAAAACACCTTGCAGGAAAGGGCAGTCCAGGAGAGCTAGTTGATATTTAAAGATCACCACCTGCAGGGTCAGTAAGCACAGCTCAAGAAGTAAAAAGTCAAGCAAACGTTGCAGTGGCCTGTGTGGATGGGCAAGGATCTCCTAAGCTCAGACATAAAAAGCAATTCTACTAGGGTTGGAAGCACAGAGAGATCACACAGGAAGAAAGTAAGGCTGCTGTCTAATCTTACATGGACAGGATTATGAAAGTGATGGACAACCTGGAGCTGAATCTGGCAAGGCATGTGGGGAAAAAAAAACAAACCAAAGAAGGATTCTACAAGTATATCATCAACAAAAGAAAGATGGGAAACCATGGACTTGTTGTGTTGATTGGAAAGACCAGCCTTGAGTAATTCCTGCCCTGCAACCAGAAGGAAGGTCAAGACAAACTCACCTGCAGTGGGGGAAGACCAGATCAGGGAGCACTTTAATAAATTGGACATCCTAATGTCCACAGGACCTCAGAGGTTGCACCTTTTTACTGTGCTGGTGATCAGCTGCTGGAGCAGGCTGGACAGTGAGGCTGGGAAGTCTCATTAAAAACCTGACTGGACACGGTCCTGGGCAACCTGCATTAGCTGACCTTACTTGAGGAGCTGGGAGGGTTGGAATAGATGATCTCAAGAAGTCCCTTCCAACCTTAGTCACTCTATAATAAGATGTGGTACCTCTTGGAGAATTTTATGACAGCTGTCTCAACTTCACAGAAATGAGTAATAGCTAAAACTACAACAGTACAGCTGTTTTAATGGTTTGATTAAATTCCAGTGTAAGAATAACACAGATTTCACCACAGCATGCATGACTGAAATTTCAATGAAGGCACTTAAATTTTTTAAATTTTCTGAATAAATAATTATGGTAATTAAAAAAAATTGTCAGCTTAAATATCAGTGATGAAAAAGGGATTGTACAGAAATCAAATATGAGCTTGTAACACAAAAACATACCAAATTTTTCACATGCACATAATAGTGTAACAAGAGCCAAGGCACTCCTATATACATGCAAAACAAACTGGCAAGTATAAATTTAGTTGAACGAGCATCATTTAACATTCATAATTTCTGCAAGACTAACAATGTATGTACAATTCTAAAACACAGTTATTCTGAAAAGCAAGAAAACTAAGATCATTTGCTCTAGACAACCTTGATACAGCTCTGCATGTCAGTAAAACTTACTTCTAATAAAATAGGCTGCAGGACACAGTATTATTTGTCCAGTGTGCTCATATGCATGTTGAAATGCTGCTGGTTTACAATACTATTTGACACTACTTAGTTTTCTGCAAGAACACTATTTTTGGTGGTTAGAATTAATAACTTAACAGCATTCATTACATGAGAAGGCATCCCTTCCCACAACAGAATAGTTGGAAGTAGGTGATCTTTAAGGTTCCTGCCAACACAATCCATTCCATGATTCTATGATTCTGTGATTTTATAGCAAGAAACATTTTCCCTGCAAGACCTGGAGTCTAAGGTATAAACACTGTAACAATGTGCTGAATGTAAACTTATAAAATCTCTCCATATATTCAGTAGGTGCCTTATACAGTTGCTTTACAAAGCAAACTTCATCCATGGCTCATAAAAGTCAAAAAAGAAGATATATTTTGGGACAGGGATGAAGTACAGCAGTCAAAGACAATCAGTGTACATTACCAGACTAGGCCCATTTGAGAAACACTTCTGTGATTTTTGTAAAAGGACAGAAACAGAAATTCCATATCATTACATAGATCTTACAATATTCTAACAACACCTGCCTTTTGCATTCTGTTTCTATCCTACTATTTAGCACTTACCCTGCTCTCTTCTAGACTGTCAAAAGGACCCGGAGGATCATCCAGACAAAGAAATTCTCTCACTGCAAGGCTTTACCAAATAAAAGAGAGTGAATTACTTGAAGTAAAAAACCAGCAACAACAACACTTAAAAATGATTACAAAATGGAGGTATTTCTTTAAGTAACATAAAAATTTACATCCTCAAATTTATTCCCAAGTATTCTAAACAATTAACAAATACATAGTTAACAAGCTATTAAGTCTCAGTCATATGTGTTGACCAGGACAGTATTTAGAATGTAACCCATGAAGATGAGCAAGCAATTTTAAACATGATTTTTCATGATTTTTTAAAATTGTCATAGAATTTGTTGCTACATGACAACTGGCAAGTTTATCACTTTGGTATTGAAGAGGTTTGAAAAATTCTCCTGGAGAAAAATAAGTATTATCAAATAAGTATTATACAATGGATGAAAAGTATGCTGTGAAAATCCGTAGACAGAGCCCTTCAGGTAGTATCGGGGGATTTAAGCATGAGCACTGAAACATGTTCACCAGTATATATTTTTATATAAATAAGCAGTTATAAAACAATATAAGACAATGTGTCATGGACCTACTACACAGCCATCTCTGAACACACATTTCAAACAAATGCATTCCATTTGGGTTTGTGTAACAGTTGCCATCCCCCTCTGTGCATTGTTTTGCAAAGGCCAGAAGAAGGAAGTAGGTGTAATCATGTGGTTTACTACAGAGTATTTCAAGCATCTGTCTCATTCTACCTTCCAAATTTAGATTGCTTTTCACAGAACTCTTAAACATCTCCAAATAAGCCCCGTCAGCCACCTTTTTAAGACTTTCCTGCTCGGCTGTATTCATTCCTCTTCAAGTAATCTCAAATAAGAACACTGTATTCACAATTAATTAGCAAGTAGTAACTTAGGAGCAATGCTGTGCTTGCACTCACTACTGTAAATATTTAAATCATCTCCTACTGAAATGAGGGCACAAAAATGAAAATGTGAATCCAAACTTAATTTTCTGTCTCTTCCTCGCACCTGGTCCCATGGAAAGGCGAGGCCAAAAGGCAGTAACTTTCTGTTTTCCACTCATTCTCTGCATCTGAGGTTTTTACAAAGTACAAACACAAGAAAGGAAACTTTCACCCAACTACCATCCTAATCAACCAGCTTCAGGTGTGGCAAGCAAAATGAGGAGAAATTTCTTCAAACACTAATCATTTATTATACTATCACTTTTAGTTTTAAAAAGACTCTCAAGAACATTTAACTAACACACACCGAACATTTACTTTGTTGTTTCTTTACCTAAAATAGGCACCTGATGGCGTGAACGTTTACTGGCAGCCTAGCTTTGCTCAGAGAGCCTGCTCTGACCCTGCTCTCCTCTCCATGTGTGTTACAGCTCTTCCTTTCATTTCACGAATGGAAGATTCTGCCTGTAGGGTACCACAGGGATCTTTTCTGCCCTGTGACAGAGCTTGCTGTACACGTGCGCTGGCTGACATCACCCTCTGGGAGGAGCAGTGCCAGCATTAGGGAGGGCACCAAGGGGCAGTGCAGCACATGGGATCCCTGAGTCCACATTGACCGAGTTCCTCCTTTCCAAGCTTCTTACACAGGGTGGAGACAGGACAGCTCTGTCATCTATATAAAGCCAGATGATGCTTCTGTTTAGCAGGTTAAACTTCTTTCTCCCACTTCACAAGTTACATGAAATTTTCCTGAACACGATTTAACTCTGTGGGTGGATTTCAATTTGATATTTCACTGAATCTTCAATACAATGTAAAACATGAGAAGTCTATAAAACACAAACTCTAAATTTAGCCACCTGCATATATTGTCCTCCATTTTATCTTTAAAATACTTTGTGAATCTAGTTTCATTTAAAAAAATGGGTATAACAAATGAGGTCTCCTATCCCTGAAGGGCAAATTTCCCACTGTCAATACAGTACATAAAGTATAATGAGAAATAAACCAGATTTCTCTACAAAGAGAAAAGGCTTTTTTGGTTTAGGTCTGACTCAAGCAGTCTGACTTATTTACAACACTGGAGAAGTAAATGATGAGCTTTAAAGCAGAAAACAGGGTGAAATGCTCACCACTGCTCATGTGAGGGACAAGTATTAATTCCCATTAATAGTAAATTTATTCTCTGATAAGTGGGTAAATAGATTGCTAAAATCTCCCTCATTCTAATCACTTCTTGAGGAATTCAGACCTTCCATAGATCGAAACATTAGAGCCACATCAATAGGTTATAAAGTTTATTAAAAAAACTTGTCTTTATACAGAGCCCTACCAGGACAAAAGCTCTACAAACCACATTTCAGTTATCCATCTCTTCATTAGCCAAAATACAAACTGATTCCACAAACATTTTATATTAATTCCTTTTTGTATCTGATAACCAATGCAGTCTAAAAGTTATAGTTTGGATTCTTTGCCTTAAACTATGACAAACACTATTTTGTCCAATATGGTCCATCACTAAGATACAAACAAGCCAGCTGAAATGCTGAATTAGTTGCAACAATATGAAGCATAAAGATTTCAGATCTATTTAAGCAACCCCATTCCATTCACTAGTGTGTCTCCAACAGCATAACAGAAGTTACATTTAGGGGCTGTTAGAGATTGATTTCTTTTCATTTTGGCACACCTATTATTGTGTAATTTAATTATTAGGAAGTTTTTAAACTTCTCAGCTGCATATCTCACCCATATAATCTTACTTAATAGCCACTGACACAGAGACTCGTAAGCTGAGCCCCATTTCTTTCTGAAACCATTTAAGCTTTGTCTCTGACACCTCACAGCAAAGCTTTGCCACTCAGCATGATGTACTCCATCGTGACTATGAATCATCAAAATATTAACATTCTTTACTCACCTTCCCTCTCCCCTTTGATGATTTCACCCGCCCTGTTTGTCTCACCTAAGACAACAGACTAAAGAGAACTCTTCTGCAGGGAAGTTTTTCTGCAGCTTCAGCTGTTCTTGCTTTCTCTGTACCTCTAACAGACACCTCCTTTGAAAGTGAATGCTGTGTTTTAGCACTGAACTGTGTGGAAGTACAATTCAGATTCCCCAAGAAGTAACTTCTTTTTCCCCTTTTAAGTTTCTCTAATGATTCTAATGAAACTTTTTGACTATTGCTGAGTACTGAACTGCAGAAAACTAGTGGTATCAATACCAATAGTTATTTTCAGGTTGCAAAAACCAGCTGAGTTCATAAATCTGTATGGGTATACTTACTGTCATTTTCTACTTCGAGACATGAAAATTGATGTTAGCCACTCAGTACCTCAGGATTCTTCTACAATAGTTTGTGATCTCATTGTCCATTCTGTTCTCCACATAATTTCAACATGTTCTGAACATCAGTGTCCACAATGATGTGGACAGTGATCTAAGATTCCACTGGTACCACCCCAAAATTTCCATCAATCCTTTTCCCCTTGTATTTTAACCATTTTATATGAGCCCTGTCATAACTACTTGTTTGTCTCTACAGGAGACATTGTATCATTTTTATTTACGTGCTTACCACTTTGGGGTTTTTTTACTACAAGCAGTACCAAAGTCAGACTGATGTACAAATCCCTATTTGCCAGACCCAGCAGTGGAATGAATGCCTTACAAAAACGTGTCAAATGCAGTAATAGCCCTTCTACTAAAAAGTAAAGTGGGTATGAGCGCTATATGGTCTCATAGTCCCACACCACGGCTTGGCAATTTCAAAATTGTGTTCCTTTAAAAGTCTTGAGGGATTTAGGTTTGCTTTAGAACATTTCTTACTCTTTGTTTTGAATGAAGCTTCAGATGATGACAGGTTCTCAGACTCATTCCTCAAAGAATCTCGAGTATAGCAACTTTAACTTTTTTGTTTCTGGTGCTGGCAAAGGTTTTAACAACTGCTTTGCCTCTAGCAAGTTGCTTACTTAAATTCTCTTCTTCGTCCGTAATAAAATTACTTTACATTTCATTTGTCAGAATTACACTCTATTCATTTTCCTGCTTTGGAAGAATCTCCCACTTTGAACAAAAAAAAGATACTGTTGAAAGAAATCTTTGTACTTTGCTGCTTAAACCCATTATGTTTTTTAAACTATTATGACTTTCTTGATTTGTCGTTTACATTTACTTATGTACAGGAATCTGTAAAGGTATTGCTATTACTTTCATGTCATGTCAATAAAAACCCTGTAGTTGAATACACATTTTAGGAACTAATTGCATAATAAGGGTAGTTCTCTCCATTATGAAACCCTAACACACGTAGTATAAATAAACAATATTATCAATTCTGCATTAAACATAGAAAGTAATGTTTTAGGAATAAACATGGAATTATTCTAACATTTTAAACACTGCAGCTTTTAGTTATCCCTATACAATTCAAAGTACTGCAATTCCACTTTTTTATGCTAAGATGAGACTAATATAAAAGGACACTGAATAATTCACATAATGAGCCAAATGCACAACATGAATGCTACTGAAATCCCTCACTACACTGCCCAAAGATACACTGCTGGAGTCTAGGAGTTTTATGAGAGGAGTATGGACAGAAAAAAAGCCACAAATGCAGAAGCAAAGGTTAATGACATACCAGTTAGCAATATCTTTGTGAGCTACTAGGTTCTGGAGGAATGCCTGCAGCCCCAACTGTCGATCTTCCAAGAAGTCAGGATTGTAATTATCCTTGAACCAGCGCTTTGGCGGAAGGGCCAACCGAAAGCCCGGAAACATATCTTTTAGCTGAAATTGAAATTAAAGACAAAATACTTAAAAATTCAAGGAAAGTATTAATTTTGCCACAGGCACTGACTTTACTCAGATTTATGAGACATTTCTGACTTTTGCTAAGTTCAAACACATGGTAAGTCTAAGCCAGAAGTACAGCCCAAATTACAACTTAAATTGCGGACATAGTTCTGTCACTTGCTGTGCTGCCTTTTGCAACAGAGTGCTTTGCATTTTTCCTCAAATTTAACACATAAAAATAGGAATGAAAACCTGTGCTTTGTTACCTAATGTCCGAGTCTGCTATTTAAAGCCTTTGAGTCTGTAAACATAAGAAGACTGCAAATAAAAGTATATGATGAATAATAATTTCAGTGGCATTTCTTCTAAATTTCTTCTAGTCGGGGATAACAAGTACTATATATACAGATATATAGAATAAAACCCCATTACAGATCTACAGCTCTGCAACTTATCTTTCTTGGGGGCTAGAAGAATAGATTACAACATATGCATGAGAGACTTCTTGTAAAGAGTAGTTCTTTGTACACCCAGAATAATATAATTTCAATATGCAAGTATGGCTCAAACCCTAGTAACATCCAAAATTGTATTTCTGAGTTACTTAAACAGCAAGAGGATATAGCTGACATCAGAAATACCCAGATTTTTTTCTTTGAATTCAGAAATAAAATATACAAGTGAATGAAGGCATAAAATTAATTATAGGTCAGTTAGCCTAACCTCAATACCCAGTAAGGTAATGGAACAGTTCATATGGAGTGTCATCATGCAGCACTTACAGGATGGCCAGGGTATCAGATCCAGCCAGCACGGGTTTAGGAGGGGTAGGTCATGTTTGACCAACCTGGTCTCTTTTTATGACCAGGTTGATGCATTTTTATGATCCTGGTGGATGCAGGAAAGGCTGTGGATGTTGTCTGTTTGGATTTCATCAAGGCCTTTGACACTGTCTCCCACAGCACCCTCCTGGATAAGCTGGCAGCCCATGGCTTGGACAGGACCACTCTTTGCTGGGTTGAGAACTGGCTGCATGGCCGGGCCCAGGGAGTGGTAGTAGACAGCTGGTGGCCAGGCAGCAGTGGTATTCCTCAGGGGTCTGTGCTGGGGGCAGTTCCATTCAATATTTTTACTGACAACATTCATGAGGGTAACGAGTCTTTCATTAGTAAATTTTCAGATGACACTAAGCTGGGAGTGTGTGTCGATCTGCTGGAAGGTTGGAGAGCTCTGCAGAGAGACCTGGAATGGTTGGATGGATGGGCACAGCCCAATAAGATTAAGTTTAATAAGTCCAAGTGCCAAGTCCTGCATTTCGGCCACAATAACCCCCAGCAACGTTATAGACTGGGGATGGTATGGCTGGACAGTGCCCAGGCAGAAAGGGGCCTGCGGGTGCTGGTGACAGCAGATGAACATGAGCCAGCAGTGTGCCCTGGTGGCCAAGAAGGCCAATGGCATTCTGGCCTGGATCAGGAATGGTGTGGCCAGCAGGAGCAGGGAGCTCATTCTTTCCCTGTACCTGGCACTGGTCAGGCCACGCCTCAAGTGCTGTGTCCAGTTCTGGGCCCCTCAGTTTAGGAAGGACGTTGAGACGCTTGAGAGCATCCAGAGGAGGCAACAAGGCTGGTGAGGGGCTTGGAACACAAACCCTGTGAGGAACGACTGAGGGAGCTGGGGTTGTTTAGCCTGGAGAAAAGGAGACTCACTCCCTACAACTTCCTGAAAGGTGGTTGTAGCCAGGTGGGGGTTGGTCTCTTTCTCCAGGCAGCAACTGACAGAACGAGAGGACACAATCTTAAGCTGTGCCAAGGGAAATATAGGTTGGATATTAGGAAAAAAGTTGTTTATTGAAAGAGCGATAAAGTACAGGAATTGTCTGCCTGAGGTAGTGGTGGAATCACCATCCCTGGACGTATTCAGAAAAAGACTGGACGTGGCACTTGGTGGCATGGTTTAGTTGAAGTGTTGGACTTGATGATCTCGAAGGTCTCTTCCAACCTAGTGATTCTGTGATTATACAACAATGAACCTCTCCAAGAGTGCCAATCATTTTCCAAGGGTGCCAATCATTTTTCTAATATGCATGATAATAAAAAACCCCAATTTTTCAAAGTTATGTTTGACAAATTAAAATCTAGGAGAGGATTTACAGCCAACATGAAAAAGCAAATAGGTTTTATAAAACTTGGTATCTCAGCTGCCACAAGAATTGTTTCACCTTTCTGAATACAGGATCTAGCCAACTTCTGTCACAGATGTTTTGCATACGCCAATTATATTAATATGAATGTTACAGTGATAGACAGATCTAATGGACAACTCCTTCACCAGATTAAGTTTTAGAAAAGTTAGAACAGATACTGCATTTCAAACAGAATCTCTCTACACACTTTAAAGGAAGAACCACATTAATGGATCACTTTTGCTTATGTAAGTATTGTTTCACAGCATGAGGTGCTTTTTAAACATCACAAGTACTGTTTATTCAAATAGCCCATGATAAATACTAGTTCCTTATTTACAGAATGGTCTATTGTCAAAGCCTTGCTCTTTATTTCTGAATTCAATTATTTAAGTATGTTTTCCTCTTACTGAATTTTATCTTGATATTAGACTCTTCTTTATATCTTTGAGTTTATCTTTGGTCCCCCAAAGTTCCTTCGTCTCTTACCAAGTTGTCATTAATACCACATATATATATATAAGAATGTATCTGAATAGAACAGAACCCATAGAATATAAATAATGAGTTCCTGTTAGTTGTACAGAAGACTGCAGATAACAATTGCTGGGAAAGCTTTTCAACCACACAGACTTCTGCTCAATGGTACATTTACTTGTCTGGTCACATGCATCCCATAATTTAATTCTAAGGAGAGAGTATGCCTACCCACAGATTACTCCTGTGGATGAAGAGTGTAAGAGCCAGCTGCTGTCAGTGGACTAATTTTCAACAGCACAGTCCTGGGGCATTCTTTCTTGAGCACTCCTCAGACACAGCAGGAAAACCAGGGGTCAGACAACTTATCCTGGCTGTGATTGCTTGCTCGCATGCAGCACCATTCCTAGTCCTTCCTACATCACCATGTAACACACTGCACATGTCACGAGTCCCAGTCTTGGGGAGAAATGGTAAACTTCCTGGTTCTTAATACTGGCCATTTCATTACATGTTTCCAAACTACTATTATGTTACTATTTTGTAATTATCTAATATTTCCTGAATGGTAGTAGGCTTAAGCTCCTAGAGCTGACATTCCTCTATTATAAAAAGCATAATAGAGACCAAAGAGTAAATGGTTTAGATGTATACTGACAGATGAAAAAGCTTCAGACAGTGATAGAAATTTTAAAAAATAGAGATTTTTCCTTTAAATGGAAATATTAATACATAGAAATAATGGTAAAAAGCCAAATATTTTTGCCAAACATTAGATGGCAAAGACTAAGGGCTTCATGTGTAAATTTTAAATATTTATTTTAATAGATATTTTGGCATTTTAATTTTTCAAACCACTGACAACCACACTAAAAAGTCAACCTGCATAGCTGATTCAAAATGCAAAGTGCTGTCCAACTTGACTTCCAAAATCTGAGTTGAAATATCAAGAGCACTGTCTCAAAAGAAGTCAGGCTTTTGCCAATATTGAGACATTCCTTAATTTAAGATAGAATATATTTAAGACATGAATTTCTTCAGAAAGAAATCTCTAAACTAATTCACATTTAGCATTTTAGTTTTAGACTCCACTGGTGTTTCAAAGGTAGCCTAGAAGATATTCAATAGGTCAAACCAAGAACCCAGAGAAATGTATAACTTCAAGTCCATTTTCAAAGTTTCAGCTGAATTTAGCTTAGTTGATTTGGCACATAAATCCAAAGTGATAACCTATAAAAAAATCCCTTACTGTGGGTAAAGAAAGGGTGTGTTACAAGGTTCATGCTGAAACATGAAAGAACATACTAGCAGAAAGTGTGTTGAACCAGCAATGAAAGATTACTCTTAGGAGTGAACAGTGGACAAAGAGAAGTGCAATTGTTTCTCTACTTCTGATAGCCCAACACTATTTACCAACCATAAAACCCTGTGCTTTTCAGACGAGCATTTGCTCCTTTCAAGTATTCTAAAAATATTGTTGTTGATCCAGAATCCCTATTCATCTCCATCTTTAAAGATCTGATAAGAGAATTTCACAATTAACTTTAAAGACGCTGAAAACAACTAACGACTGACCTAAATACAAAGAAAATATTTATGTTCATGAAACTTCTGTTTAATGATAAATAAAAGCAGAGTTTGCTACACAAAAAAGAACTAAAAAACTACTAGATCATTCCTGCAAGAGAATACAAACCCCTAGTTCTATTTCTATGCAGGGGATAAATATTCAAGAGTTAATTCCTTTATCATATAAACTAGGAATGAATATAAAGTTTGAAGCACACTAACAGATTTAGATGAAGTTGTTACGTCTTCTTTACATCACTGTTTCATGTCTCTTTGAAAAATGAAGAATCACATATTTCCAGTCAATAATACAAGTATATGTTTTATATGCATTAAAATCAGAAAAAACCAGAAGATGTGACAAGAATGTAAGACACAAAAGAAGTGAGAAGACAGCTGAGAATTTACTAGTTTATAATTCTCACCTTGTCATTAAGCCTGGAGAAATCTGTGTACCGTCTGAAAACCACCCAGCTTTCCTCTGGACTTCTTTTCACCAGTATTTTGTACACCTGTGTGGAAAGACAGGAATATCAGAAAAATGTGCAAAACTTCACACTGCATTGTCTGGAAGGCTAAAATGATCCTGTGTTTCTTAATGAAACAAAACTTCTGGACAAAAAAAAATTAATTAGAGTAAAAGAAAGGCAAATAATTATCAGTACAAAGAGTTTAAATTAATTTCAGAATTTAGGTACGGAGTTCCTGTAATTCCTAAATACATGTAACTATTTCTGTCTGTAAGAAATAATGTATTGCCCAGCAGAACAAAAGGCTTTGCTATCAAAAAAGTAAGGGAAGTGTGTTTCAGTGATCTACTTTAATCTTTGCTAAATTATAGTTTTACTCATTGATCTTGGAGGCCTCTCTGTTTTTAAGATGACTGTTAATAATCAGGTACTGAGTGTGATATTGTTTCAAAATGTCTCATCTGACTTGCTTCACAAGGAGAAACGACGCAGAATAAAATTACATCCTCCCTTGCATTTGTTTTGAGCATTAGGTTTTGTCTTTACAGGAAAATATGACTTCACTAGAAAACTGCATCAGAGTGATTATAGCAGCACTGTGTAACTGAAGTAATGGATACTCTGAATCAGATTTAGCAAGACAACAGCACAGCAGTACCATACTCCTATTTGAAAGCAAAAGGATAAAGAAAGAAAACAGTGATGATAATGGTAGTACAGTTACTTTTTAGGAGTATCAATATTCCAATGCCTGAACACAATGAATCTAACAACACAACTTCAACTAGAAAACATTGAACAGTGTCTAATGTCATAACCTTACTCTCTTCAACATAAGGAAAGACAGGTTCTGCACCTGTACGGGATTTTTTTCCCCAGTCTGTATGTAAGAAATATAATACAAGAAAGAAAGAAGCTATTTTTAGACTCATAATGATAAACAATCCTTCATTTAACCATATTCTATTTGAAACATTTTTGAATCTGTTACATAGTAAAATCTTTTCCAATACTTCATGCTGTCATAGTAGGTTGTCTTAGCTAGTAAGTATATTTTTCTTACTGCAGTCCTAACACATGATAACCCCGGTGCTAGCAAACTTCTGTACAGGTCTTAGACTGTTTCTAGCAATTTTGTACTCCATAATATATTAAGTTTCAGATAGTTACAGAAATTACAGGTAACTATGGTGCAAATCAAAAGCAATTTTTCACCAATTACTTCTCTTATCTAGGTTTTAAACACGATTTCATTTTCAAGATGCCTCATCTGTGGAAGTCATGCTTTGTGACAGAGGAAAAAGCTATTAGCTTTTAAAATTCAAGCTGCAAGACATGCTTAAAAAAACAGCATTAAAATACTTTCCTTTTCTGCCTTGCATTTTATGTATAAATGCTTATCCAAATATTTTATTATTTTGCTGGCATACTAAAAGTATAAGCAGTTTTATTTTCATAAATAAAATTAAGAAATAAATGTAAAATTGTGAAGACTCTGCTAGTACACAGTAAGATACACAACAAGAAACTTTGGAATATGTGTGTGAATTTACTTGCCAATCAGTATTCTATTCTTATATTCCATTCTAGGTTCTGCAAAAGCACTGTTTAGACATGTATATGAGAAAAAACTGAATCATTTCCAAGTGAACATCAGACAACTTAAAAAAAAGTTCACCAATTACAGTGAAATTAACTGTAACAGGGAGTGCAATCAACTTGTGATTACTGGCCTCAAAATTATGGGCAACCTGAAACAAACATGTTTTGTTTTCCTGCCAAAGTTAAAAAAAATGTGGTTGGGTGTTTTTTGGATTTTCTTTAAGGTTTGCAATTAATCAATAAGATGTAAAATATTACAAAAACACCTCCCAGTTCCTTCATATAAGATCTTGGGTAAAAATCACAAATTAATTCAACAAATTAATTTAATTCCACTCAACCATGAATTACTTTATTCTATAAATAAAAATCATCAATAAAAATATATCCATATATGGTAACATTCTATGGCTGATTCTGCATCTCATTA
>VZDJ01000346.1:2275658-2411398 GCA_008694505.1 Cyanoderma ruficeps
CATATTGTTTCAGCAGCACACTGGACTGTCTGGAATTAATTTTGAACATAGTGGTTTTTCTGGATGCTAGTCTTTCAAGAAATAGTCTCAGATTTGGCAGGGTAGCTCGCATTAATCATGAGTATAATTAATATATTCAAAAAGAATTTATGAATGACTAGTTCAGAAGCCATGCAATGGGAACTTTTTTGGATCCAATTCTATTATAAATATGTAGTACTAGGAAGAGACAATGCACTGGATTTTAATATGCCATATTAAATCCGAGGAAATGGATTAAATTACATTTTGAAAATTGCACTGCCAAACCAGATATGCTGAGTATATAGTTATTACGAACTTTAAACTTTGTCTTACTTAGGATGAAAATATTCCTTAACGCAGAGCAGCAGCAAAGGAAAAAAAGGTTAGAAATAAGAGAATTCTAGTTTTCAGTTGTTCAGAACACCTTTTTTTTTTAAATAGTAGTTGATCATGTTTGAGCATTACAATAATTTATTTGCATATTCTATGTTTGAATTTATTTAACTGTTAATAGTTACTTATAAAATTTCCTACCTATATGAAGCTCCCTTTTTAAAAAAAAGTGAGGCTTTTTTCCACATCTAGAATAATATGATAGTTAAAAGTGTACATTTTTTCAGTTTGCTAGTCTCCTTTCTTAACCGTTTGTGACATGATTTTCTTGCAGAGGTTAGCATAAAATTTTTACCAGCCCCCAGGTGATAGTGAGGTCAGTTTTCATGATGGCACTGTCAATTGAACAGGAGTCCTATCCCATGGCCTTTGAAAAGAACAAGATGTATTTTGTCACAGTTAGCAGGTGTAGGAACAAGGCGTGAAGCTGAATTTCTTCATTTGGACATTCCAAGGAAGTCAGTGGGATTTTTGGCTGCTGAGGAATGTGGGCTCATTGCCTTCATGTCACAAGGTTCTATCCGCCCGCAAAATCATCAGGAATGACTGTTGGCTCACTGGCTGGAGAGAAACTATGCCGGGTTAAGACGGGTTAAAGCTGGGTCTGTGCTCTTCCTGGCTTTCTCTCTGCAGTAGTTGTTCCCTGTGTGCTCCATCTGTGGCAATCCGGCTTTGAGAAAGAACGGCTTTGCTTCGGCCGCTTGTGTAAGCACGAAGGGCTGTGACTCGCATCGCGGGCGAGATGAGCCACCCTGTGGCTGTACCCTGCAATTTGCCTTTATTGAGGGGAAAGGACCGCAAGGCTAGTTACTGAACGTGTAAAACAGTGGAAAGTATTTGCTGGCCTTTTTTTTTTTTCCGTATATTGGTACCAGATGTCACATGTGTTCTGCCTCCATTTCCTAGTTATTTAGTGTTATAGAGGATTGGTATATGTATATTATAGGCCTGATCAAAATCTGTGCAGCCATTGTAATCCTGTGTGCCAAACCCATGATTTTTGCTGATGCTGGCTCACTAGCTTAATTTAACCTTGTTCAGGGGCTAGGGCTTGCAGAATCAGGAAAGCCTATTAATGTAAGAGAACTTTATGCAACCTCTGTGAACTTCCCAGCACTTTCTCTGCTGGGAAGAAGAATGCAGGAACTGCTAATTGTGTAACACCAGTGGTTCAGCAATGCCACCTTCTGTTGTAAAAGGATAAAACCCAAGAAAATAATCCTATAGGTGAGAAGACTGGGTTAATCTTATTGAATTAAATGCAGCTTCTTTTGTTCTAGTTAAGTAATAATGTGATATGTTTTAAAAGTCCCACCTGCCACCATGACCCTGTGAAACACTGAGGGTAGACTTTCAATCAGGTTACAGGATTTAGGTACTCAAATCTAATTGCATTTCATTTGGATGTAGGCACTTACATTCCATTGTCGTTTAGAATGCATACATTCAATCCCATTATATTCCACTGGGACTTGGACCTTTCTCTCTCAGGTTACTATGAAATCAGTGACTTGGAGGATATTTGTTTTATGACAAAAAACCCAAATTTTTTTTCTCAGCTGTAGAGCCTTCAGTGTTAGAAGTGATGGAGCTTCTTTTAAAGGCAATTCTTTAATTCCTCCCAAATTCTAAAAACTGAACAACTTTAGAAATGTACAACTGGATATTCTGAAAGTAGACTTAAGTATTGAAACTGGGAATTTTATACTGGCAGGAATTTCATGTGGGCATCCAGATCCTAAGTTGTGATTCTTGTAATACTTTCAGCAGTTGCCCTGTCATACTAATGTCTCCACTTCAGAGGGGGTGTATCAGTGTGTGGATGTTGTATTTTAATACTTCCTGTGCCTGTGTGGTGTCAGCACATGTTCAGAAGGACCTTGGTTTTTGGAAAGCTAAAAAACCACGACCTTTTTCATATATCTTTAGAGAGCTCCTGTCCTTGGGAGGTGGTAATACCCCATTTCAGATATCCAGAAAGGACTTGGGGAGAGGTAAGAGATAGGATTTAGATTCTGTTGTGGGCTGGTTCTTTGCAGGTTTGGTCTGACTCTGTGATTCACTGCTCTGTGGCTGACTGTTCAAGTTTCCTTTGAAATCATTGTGGGGGACCTTGCTTGTGCAGTGTAGGGTCCTGGAAGCCTGTAGTAGTTGTTTAGAGTTTAAAATAGCATGCTGAAGACTAGGTTTTCCCAAAGTCCATTTTTTTTTTTGTTAGCTGTAGATCTTTATGGTTTCTAGCTCAGGTTTTGAATTTCAGACTTTACCCCTGACCATGACTTCAGGTGTGGGAGACTGATTACCTCTATGGCATCTACACTGATTCTTGCTAGCCTGGTAACATCTGTGTAGTATCTTCTGATGCTTGTCATTAACTGTACTCACCATATCCTGTTACACCTAAATTGGTATCCTATAATGATAATGGTCCATTTATGGAATAAAGGTAGACTTGATAGGCTTTTTGTGGAATAACAGGTTCACATATGGGGTTCAGCTCTTGTGTATTACTCCGGGTAATTCACTGAGTTATGAATGAGACTTCACAGTTTTATGTTCAGGTGTGCCCGTTGTGCTTCTCTCTTAGATGGAAGTCCTCAAGAAAGCAGAAGCCCCTAAGGAGTTAAAAAATTTCTACCTGCCAGAGGCTAGGTCTGCTTTGAATTATAAGGAATATTTCTCTCAGGGATTGCATCTGGGTAGAGAAACTCATGGATGTAATGGCCAGAATTTTCAGACAAATGAACTATAAATGTGAACTTTAAAATAATTTGAATTGTAACATTTGCTTCTGTCCAGTAGCAGTTATTGAAATGCCTAGAAAACTGTGTCTTNCTTCTCTCTTAGATGGAAGTCCTCAAGTAAGAAAGCAGAAGCCCCTAAGGAGTTAAAAAATTTCTACCTGCCAGAGGCTAGGTCTGCTTTGAACTATAAGGAATATTTCTCTCAGGGATTGCATCTGGGTAGAGAAACTCATGGATGTAATGGCCAGAATTTTCAGATGAACTTTAAAATAATTTGAATTGTAACATTTGCTTCTGTCCAGTAGCAGTTATTGAAATGCCTAGAAAACTGTGTCTTCCTTTCTTTCTTCCTTCTTATCCTTACCACTAGCATTTTCGGCCCCTGTCCTGGCTGGGTATATCTTGCTTCACCTTTAAAATGCACTAGTAGTTATGATCACCAACTGCTAATCATGATGTGTCATTAATAAATAGAATCATAGAACCATCAATGTTAGAAGAGACCTTTAAGATTATCCAGTCCTGCTGTCCACTTAACACTAAACTGGATCACCCAGCACCAGATCCAGGCACTCTTGAACACCTCCAGGGATAATGACTCCTCCTCCTCCCTGGGCAACCTACTCCAGTGCCTGACTACCTTAACAGTGAAAGCAATTTTTCTAATACCTAATCTGAATCTCCCATCTCAGCTTAAGGCTGTTCTCTCTGTTCCTGTCACTGCAGGCGTGATAGGGAAGACTGGCCCCCAGCTCACCACAACTTCCTTTCAGGGTGTTGTGGAGAGCAATGAGGTGCCCCTTGAGCCTTCTTGAGACCCGACAAACCTAGTTCCCTCAGCTGCTTCTCATAAGGCTTGTTTTCTAGACCTTCATGAGCCTTGCTGCCCTTTGCTGCACACACTCCAGCACGTCAATGTCTTTTTTGAAGCGAGGGGCCCAGAACTGCACATAGCACTTGAGGTGCAGCCTCACCAATGCCAAGTACAAGCAAACATCCGCAAATGAAAAGCTGGGAAAGCTGGAATTGTTCAGCCTGGAGAGGAGCAGGTTCAAGGATGCCTTGCCCATGTGCAGAAATACCTGATGGGAGTGTGCAAAGAAATTGGAGCCAGGCTTTTCTCAGTGGTTCCCAGTGACAGGAAAAGAGTCAAGGGGCACAAACGGAAATAGAGAAAATTCCATCTGAACATAAGAAAGCACATTTTTATTGTGAGGGCGATCAAACACTGGAATAGATTGTCCAGAGAAGTAGTTGCTTTATGGTATTTAAAACCTGACTGGACACAGCCCTGAGCTACTTGCTCTAGCTGACCCTTCTTTTAAGCAGGGGCTGGACTAGATGATTTTGAGAGGTTCCTTGCATCAGCAACCCTTCTGTGATTTTGTGAGCTTAGAGACCCTCCATCCTGCTGTTGCTGAAGAACAAAAAGGCACCAGCACTGTTTCTATTTCTGTTTTCTTAAAAGCATCTACTCTTCAAAGAGTATGGGAGAAAAAATTGTTCTCATTTGCTGTTGTGTGATGAAATAAAATTCAACTTGTGGCAAGTTGACAGGTACTCTTTGAATGTACTTTTTTTTTTCTGAATAAGGTACTTTTTTCTTGCCTTCCTTTTTTCTTCCCTGTAATCATTGTGAAAAGAACATTGTAAGGAAAACCCAGGGTGTGGTGGTCCGGTGTTTCTCTTGGGACCCATGTCCTGTTTCTGGCCAGCTCTGGCACCAAGCCCGCAGTGAAGGTCTGGGATATATTCCCGATCCTGTGGGTTCTTGCCTTTGGCAGAAGCGTGAACAGTGGTGAGGAATAAGGAAGGACTCTTGTGAGAAATTCTGCTGGGGTTTATTAAGCCCTTGCAGGGCTTGTACACACCCAGAGAGAGCCCACAAAAAAGACTTTTCTCTCTGTACAGCACCTTGAGTATGGGGGTGGGGAAATGGGAAGGGGACAGCTTGGAACCAATCCAGAAAGGGAAGGGAGTGACCCAGAACACAAAGGACAATCAATAGAATCAATCAATATATAAAGGAGTGAGAAACCTGGAGATTCTGCCAATCACTCCACGTCCTCACTAGAATTTTCCAGACCTCAGGGCGAGGCTGTAAAGTGACGGACACGACTCATAATTGTGATTGACACCTGACAATCCCTCAGGAGAAACCAGAAAAGGGTTTAACGTAGGGGTACATGGAAGAAACCATTGTGACATATATAACAGTATAAAACAAAGAACAGATGCATACAGAAAACTGGTAAAACCCAAAATGCACCACTACACCAGGGAGCAGAGAATAAGTAATTATTGTTAATTTAGTAGACTACATGTTTTCTTTTCAATCTAAATAAAAGTATTATGGCAGGGATTACAGGCATTTAGATTGAGGAGTCATATTAATATACAATAAGGAGTTCTTTACATGGCTGTGAAGCTTCCAGTTTAAAAATAGTTGGTTGGCTCTTAGCTAAAAGTAGGGATTTTAAATGGTCTTGGTTTTACATCATTGAACCATTTGCTTGCTTTCGCTGCAGGGAAGATGTGATTCTTTCCCAGTAATACCCTTTTGGATGCAATGGTACCCTGGGTCTTAATGTGATGTGACAAAGCTTCTGGTCCTTTGGCACAGCTTTTCTTGAAGGTTTTGTTTTACCTTCCTAATGCTCTACAGCTTACTGGTTTGTATGGTACAGTGTATTTTAGTATTGATTTGTGAGAGTCTGAAAAGTATTTCTTTCTATGTGGGGTAAGGAGAAGAAACTTGGTCTTGTGAAAACATGAATGGACACCCAAGTGGGACAGACTGTTAATTGTTTCTAATGTTTCTCTGTGACCTTGCACAAATCACTTAAATTTCACTTTATTGTCCATTCCCAGGTTTTGCTATAGCTCATTCAGCCAACTAACAAAGTTGCAGTGAATATAATCTTCTAAATCTGAAAGCCATCGCTATTACTTTGCAACTCTGTGTTCTGAATTTAAAGCAATGCTTGTCTTTCCTGCACAACACAGGTCTGTTACATTGGGTTCCTTTTGCCCAAAATCACTAATACAGCCCTACAAAGGACAGCATTTATTAACTGTATCCTGTGCACAAAGGATATAAGTTTCATTGTTTTTTAACAGTAACACAGAAACCTTTCCATTTATTTCCAAAGTTCAAATAGCTGCAGTGGTGTGAAACAGCTTTGTCTAGGAGAAACATGTGTCGCATTGATATGGAAATGAGCACACCCTGTGCTTCAGTAAGTGCCAGGTTGGCAATGTTCAGTACTGCCACACTTAAGTAAGCTTCTGCATTGTGCTCAAATTCTGTTCAGCCAGCCAAAATTCTAGCAGCTTTTCCTTCCGTGTTAGAAGTAGAGTTTGAAATAATACTGCTATACCTGACATCCACATGTGTAAAGTTGGATAGAATCATACTCTCTTTTTCTTGCGACGTAGCAATATGGGGTTAGTTTTAGATGAATATTATACAACAGTGTACTGAATTTATGGTAAAAAACCTTGCAGATAGTTTGGACTTCTGGCTTTGAAGAAGAACAAAATCTCTTCTTCAGAAGGAGTTTGTTTTCTATTGTTTTGTGTTTATTTAGCCTTTTGGTCTCTTTCTTTGTGAATTGCAATTAAAGGATGTGTTGCGCACTGACATGTTAATTAAGTATTAACATTTGCAGGCTATTCTAGGTCTGGAGGCTACTGTTTAGTGGTTATTGTTCTTGCTGTCTTGCAGAGTCCAAGATATGCTAAACATCTACAGAGACATAAAAAAAATTGTTATTTTCTGGATGGATTTGTAACTTTATATTGAACAGGAAGAAACAAGTGATGATAAAAACCATTTCAGACAAGATGATAAGAGAGAACAAGGGTTATCACAGGAAGATCAATCACTTACTTACCCAAGGCCTTGACTTAGAATTTATTATCAGACAGTATTTATTTATGATGGATGATTACATGGAGCAGACTTTTCTTAGGAGAGACCAGGTCTAGAGGGAATGCCTTAGCAGATCTCAGCTGTGTCAAGTCTCACTGAGGAAGCATGGTAGGAAACCCCCAATCACAGAAACTGTGAAGCAAGTTGCCTCACAGTGTTTTCTGCGCTGTCTTGCTGTCATCTGCATGTGGTTCCAGGGTCTGGAGTGCCAATACCTTCTTTCTGAACTTCCCACATGCCCAATTTCCCAGTGAATGTAAGAGTATGGGAGGGAAGCAGAAGCTGGGGTGGTCCCAGCATGCTGGTAGGATACAGCCATGTCTCACACCAAAATTGGGTACCGTAGTTCAAAGGCAGCAGTGGTAGTTTCGCCTAGAAACATAGACACAGCTTATTACTGGCATATTGCAGCATTCCCCAAAACCCAGTAATTTTAAATGAAGGGGAAAATTAGACAATTGTATGAGTGAATAATATCCTTTATGTGCTCATGAGGAAGGCAGTCATTAAGATGCCCTTTGAATGAAAACATTGCTGTGGCTGGATGTAATGGGAAAGGCAGGTGTTGCAAGAGTAGGGTGAGGTGGCAAAAAACAAGGGTGGATGTAAGAAAGGTAGGCAATGTTAGATGGTGATTTGCTGTCAGATCTCAAAGGAGACATCATATACGATGGAACAAAGACAATATTAGAATGGTCAGGTTTTAATCAGAAATCAATATTGCCTTTCACCACTACATCCCCACAAATGTATACTACTGGCATAATTGAAAAAAAAACCCTTTTATTTTTGTTGGTGTTACTTTCATAAGTGTTCCTAAATGGTCTCATGTTTTTCTAACTCACTGTATGATAGTGAAGTTTCAGCATGAAGACCTTGGCTTATTAGGTCCAGAATTGACACTGAAAATTGTTTTAATATGGAAAAGAAAAGAAGAAAAGTACTTGGAAAATCTGAGGTATAATTTAAGCTGGGGTTTTAACCATACATTTTAAAATAAAATCTATAAAAATATGTAATACAATAAAAAATAAGAAGTGTTCATTTAATTGACATCCCCTAATTGTTTTCCTTTGTATATAAAAAGGTTTTAAAAAGGAGTTCATCTAGTTAAACTATATTATAAGTAATATTATAGACTTTATCGAATGTCTTTTTTGGAAAAAGAAAAATGTACTTGGAATGGATTCAAGCTATTGTTTTCCCAAATTTTTTGCTCTGATATAATTTTGCTGGGAACCAAACAAGACAAGAAAAGGGAAGAGAACAACAAAAGCTGATGTTGCACTTTTTATTGTTTATGCTGATTTTTATCTTGCAGCTTTGTGAATTAGAATGACAGGTACACTAAACCATCTCTGCATCCAGCCCAAAACCCAGGCTACCCTGCATCAACCACCTTTCAGGGCATGGGTTGACAATGAAATAAAAAGAGGTTCTGTCTTGGTTGGCTAAAACAGATTTCCATCAAAAAGAAAAAGTAGAATAGGAAAGAACAAAAATAAACCAGAGCAAGGAAAAAAAAAGTTGCATATAGAACCCAAATCCTATGTTCTGGATGGTGTTGCAGATTAATCTAAAGAGCAGTGAACAGTTTTGGGACAAAGCCAGCTGGACTTTTCTTATTCTGTGCAATGTAGAATACAGGATTTTACACCACAAGGCTCCTTGCCTGGTATTAAACAGAGCTTTTTTGGTGTGAAATGAATTGTGTGCTGTAATTTGAATGTAGCAATCTGACTATTTTGCAAGAGGGATGGTTGAGAGGAAGCATAAATAATAATCTTACTATTTCATTCTGATGTGTAGATTGTGCTGCACATTAGATGATGAAGATTTTTCTGTCCTTTGATATCCTGTACTCTCACAACAAATTATTGCACATCAAAGAAATGAGCTCTGAGTCAAAATGATAGTAAAAGTGATGAGCTATAAAATAATGTAAAGAGCTAGTACCTATGAAATTACTGCAAATGTCTGAAGAAATGGGGTAAAGGAAATTGCTCACAAAGTTGTTCAAATAACTTAAGGTGCTGTCTGAAAAAGAAATAATCTTGGAGATTACTATTAAAAATGAAATATGATTAGAAGCTGAAGTTTTTGAAGCACTGTATCTGATACTGTGTTACAAGCCATCTTTCCTTAACCTCCTTCCCTGATGAAAGTTTTAGAAAGAGTGTAGTGTGGGGGCAAGTAGAGGGCAAAAGGATTGCCAATATCGTAGAGCATCTTTCTTATCTTAATCATTAGTCCTTTTCCAGCTATGTCAATTGTGGTTTGAAGTTGTCATTGCCAGGAGATTATTCAGTGGTCTATTTGGTATGAATTGATTGTTTTGTTCTCTTTCCTGTTAGATATTTACATTAAAAAAAAAAAAAAAAAGATTGCCTGGAGTGATAGCACTCAATTGATACCAAGGAATAAGCAGTGGTTGAGGATTCATTGCAGAGAGAAAATTGTAGTTAACATGACAGACAGTCCTTTTAGGAAAAAGTTAAGTGATGTAGAGTGGTTGGGAGACTTGTCCTTTTTGCTGACTAGATTCTTGTGCTATCTGGTCTATTGTCACATCAGTGGAGTCTCTTTCCTACCCACTCAGGAAAAAAGCTTCTTCTTACCATTGTTTAACCATCTAAACTTCTGTTCAAAGTAGATATCCCTAGTAGCCTGTGCTAAACAAAAGTATTTTCAGAGAACATTGGTTTTTCTGCGATAACTTTTTTTTGAGATTCTTTTTGGATCATTTTGCATAGGTTTCCATGTATATAAATATTGGATGCCAATTCATCCATGGCTGGGTCTCAGTTTTGTTTGTATGGCCAGAGAGGAAATGCATGTGAGAACTCTCAAGTAAAATGACATATGGGTTAAACTTTTCTATGAGAGTTTAATCCACAAGATTAAAACCTGAGATGAACAGAATATGTATTATGTATTCCTGTTAAGAAAAGAAAAGCAAAAGAGGAGAATGTGATATTTTAGTGAATGTTAAATATTCATGCTGACAATTTTAGTGATGAAATTCACCCTGAAGGCAGAAAGCAGTGTTTCCTGTTACTTAAGAGCATGGACTTTCCATGACTTCCTGCAGTGAAAGTTTGTCTATAATAACTTTTCTTTTGGGGATCTCAAATTAGTCATTGAGGTGTCTGTTTCAGTTTTGGAGTCAATAAAATGGGAAAACCAGTATTTTCTCTCTCCCTCAGAAAATGTTATTTAAGAATTCAGTGTTGAATTACAGGTCAACAGTGGTAAGTACGTGCTGTATGTGTTCAAAGGCCCAGACTACCACCAAGATCTCTTGAAGTGGGTGTTATATACTTAGATATCTAACTATCACATTTCTATCAGGCAACAAACGTAAGTTAGAAATTTTTCAGCTACTGCTTTCAAGCCCTCCCTTGTGCTTCCTTTTTGGCCTTAATTTTTCTTTTTTTTTTCATTTTCAGAGGGAAAATACAGAGGATAAGGGTTACTCTACAGTTTGCTCTTGGTTACATATTTGGATGTTATGGGAAATTGAAAAATGAATTATTGCCATGTTTTGTTAAAGATCCATGTGTCTGGACCAGATGTTTATTCTAGAGCCTGTGCTGCTAATGAGGAAAGAGATAACTGACTGTAACATGATTGATTTCTGGGTGAAGGTCCATCTTTGCCTCTACCCCTAGCAGGTGAGGTGTATGTACTTTCTGTATTGCAGAGAATTCACATTTTCTGTGTTGAAAAGAATATTATATAGCTTGTCCACTACCAGGACTTAGGGGAGAAAATATGCTGGTGAAGACCAACCAACAGATCAACACTTTCTTTAGGACCACATCCATCCCTATTTATTAAATGTACCTAGACAAGTGACTTTCTTTGATTATACTTATTTTGCTGCTTCTATTGCTTTGAAGTGTGAATTGTGATTGCTTAGATAAATGCACTGAAACACTGTCTGTTCCCACTTTGGCTTCCTGAAATAGCTCATTATGTTTTTCAGTGAAATACTGTTTTGCAATTTGCAGCATCAGTCTCAATTGTGTGAATCTCTACACCTATCTCAGCAACCTCTTCAGGAGTGATGAGTATGGGTACCATTTCCTTCTGCTTTCCAACAGTGAAAGAATAATGCTCTCACAAAGCTGCGCAAAATTAGAAGACTATCTTTTTCTGTGCTAACTCCCTATTGTCATGTGTGATTTTAAGTCGGTGTGGTTAAAGAAAAGGATGAGGCATCCCAGATTTCTGGGTGGTCTGAAAAAATCTGTTGTCTCCTGTCAGGTTTTCCACTAATGTACTTGAGCTTTCTTTTAAGTCTTGTATCCGAATTTGAGAATCCCCATAAAGGAAAGGAAGAAACAAGGAGTCTCTGAATGCAAGTTTTTAAAGCTGGAAATAGGACTAATGGAACCTCAGTGTGTGTCCCTAAAGGATAATATGGTGGTGGTTGCTGAATAGAGCATGCTGTGTGATTTGCTGATGGATGCTGGGATATTTACTTAGATGTAGGATCAACCACACTGAGAGCAGATCAATAATTCAAGCACTTCTCCTGGATGACAAAACTACTGTCTTTCTGTAGCTGAGTTAGTGCTGGAAGGTGCAACAAGTTAGTTTATATATTTTCAATAGGATTTTTAAAATAAAAGGCAATAAATTTATTATCTATTCTATAAAGTCATAAAAAAGGGACAGTGTGTAATAGATTGAATATATTCATATATTATATAGTCATATATTTTCAAAAAGGGTTTCTAATGAAAGATTAGCACTAATTAAATTTAATCACACTGGGAAAAAATGAGCAATTTTCCAAAACATTAAACCTTATTCATAGTTATTCTACTTTAACACTCTAGATATCTAGCTCACCTGCAGTATCTCCACTTTTAAAAAAAAATTACTTATTCCTAAAGACCAGAAACTACTTCCATTATGAACTATAACTGTTTTTAGGCAAAATTTTGAATTTTCACGAACCAGTCGCACCAACAGAACAAACTTTTCCTTTTTGCTACAAAATATACGTGGTCATATTAACTGTTGGCAATGTATATTCCTCTCTTTAATATCTTTCTCCATATTGGCCTATCTTAGCATTTTCCTGTTCAACAGAAAAAGCTGTGCAATTTTAGAGAGTTTGGGGTGGTTTTTTTTGCCGCTAGGCTTATTCTAAATTTATACCCATTTAATTGCATATGCTGTCTGCTTGTTTAGTTTAAAACTCTTCTGTTCTTGATTGCATTTGCTATCATCTTTGGCTATGTTTTCAGTAAAGTATAATCAGAAAAAATTGCCATTTCTCTTTTTGCCTGCTTTCTTTTCTATTTTTTTCTAACTCTTAAAACTAAGCTCAACCACAATTTATCTGATATTTAGTTAGGTTAACATCCCAAAAAGGAAAAAGACATTGTTAAATAAATGAGTTTGTATTGCTTCTGAGAAAACTGTCTTCCGTTTCTACTTAATTTGCTTCAATATGTTTCAGTCCATTCAAGTATTTCCATTAGGAAAAAAAGCAAAAATGGGGTTTATTGCAGAGTAAATACACTGACACATAGAAGTTGCATTTGATACAATTAAATACCCCTTACTTTTTATCCTCGCTGCAAAGAGAGGATGCTTTCAAGGACCATGACAGTAAAAACTTGGCACCAGCCAAGTACATGAAATTGACTGGTTTACTTTCTAAAAGTCTTTAAAGATTTTTCTAGACACTTCTGTACATGTTTCTGCAGGCTGAAAAGACTTCTACCCTCAGAAACTCTCTGTAATGGACTCAGACATCAGGGCTTTTTAGCATTGATAAAATAACAGCCTGTCAAATACTTGATGATGGAGGGAAGGTAAGTTGATCACTCAACTGACTGACCTAGTCAGTCTTAAGATTTCAGGGTAGAGGGAAAAATGTTGCTTTTGTTAAGGCTTTCTCTCACCTTAAGGTGCCAAGAAGTCAGGTGATGTGACGCCAATCTTTTTAGGAGATAGCTTTTTGCCCAAAGCCACTTTTATATCTCTGCCTTTTACTTAGTTCACGCTTAACTCTTTTAACCTAATCTTGTGTATCATTGGTAGAACATGAGCTAATTTCCTTCAGAGTGAGTTGTCTCGGGCAGTGCTTACTTTTTTCAATGACAAGTTTCTCATGCTGAGTTTTGAGCCATGCTTCTTTAGGCCCCAGTCATGTCTCAGTGCTTATGATAGACTTTTATAAAGCATCAGGAAAGCTCCCATGGTCTCAGTGACTCCTACTGGTGGTCTAAGTGTTGCAGTTGCTGCTGTTGGACATTTTCGTTCCCCTCTTTCTCTGCAAAGATCTGCATCTGGACATTTGAACCTCTGATAAAGGAGTGGAGCACTGACTCTTGTGTTCTTTTTATTCATGTTATTTAGTTATGCACCCCCTCTAGTCACTTGTTGTCTGTCTGCTATGGAGATACCACCTGTGTCCGTCATTCACACACTGTACCTTGCTAATGACTGTGCAGTATGCATGCACAGAGCTGGTTTTGATCTGACATTTGCATTTGCACCCATTTCAAGGTCCTTTTATACTTCCAGAGCAGTGCAAATGGGCAGTGGTGGAATGTATCTACAGATTAAGCCCCCTTTAAATAGGAAGGGTTCAGTTCTGTCACCCTGACTCATTTCAGGTAGTAAAATGCCCGAAAAGTACTTCTTGGTTCAGTGTGTCTGTTTATATGACAAAGTGCTGTTAATGTGAGAAAGGGTGACAAAATCAGGGTGGTTGTGCTTGAGCCCAGTGTAAGGATATTAACTCTGCTATGGAAGAAGAGCTGTCATCAAAGAAATGCTTTATTCTGAGAGAGAAAGAACAAGTCAATAGGATGCCACACCTGGAGGAACACAAGCAGTGATTATACTTCATTATTTGTCAATATTCCTCTTCTTAATCTAGAGCTGTGTTGGCAAAATTGGTTGCAGGATAAACTCTAATGGGTTGCTGGCATCCAGGTAAACTGGATGGCTTAACTAATGTGAACTGAGTGTGATTGGTTGCAGGCAAACAGAAGACAACTTGGTCAAAATGCCTTCTATTATATTTTCAAGAATGCTCCCCATAGAAGAAAACACTGCTTTGAAATGTATTTGTTTAGAAGAAGTTGCATCCACAGGGCTCATATTACCTCTGAAAACTCGAGACTGAAAGTTTGAGAGGAATCTCTGTGCATAACAGACTCTACACTTACGAGCTACATTTTCCCAGCATGCATAATTCTGAATATTGAGTGATGGCAATTACTAAGGGCATTTGAAGAGTGAGACATTGAGGAATGTTGTCATATTATATTAGTTATGGGTAATCGCTGCTGACTTTGGAACAGTGATGTGAAAATTAGACCACTTCAGGAGCTCGGTTTGGAAGCTGGGAGAGTCATGCAAGGTGACAGATCTGTAGCAATGTAGGAGATGTCTTAGAGGTAGATAACTGCTGTTTCATGCGTAAGTAGTCAGAGTCCCAGTATTTTTTCTATGCAAATCAATGTCAAAATTCAGGTTAACCTGATTAGGATCATCTCCTTGCAGAAAGGGATTTTCTGTTGCTACATCACAGATAAGTTATAATTGCATTTTAGATGGAGAAAAGTTATGAATTCCATAATTTACATAATATGTTGAATCTAGCAGCCCTAGGAAAGTTCTTAATATCAGTTATTGTCTGTATAGAACAATTCTTATTCAGAGAAACAAATGAGGAAGGTGCTCTTTTGTGAATTTAGGAGGGCAATTTGAATTGGTATGCATGGTGTGCATTTGTGCTGATCCTGCATTATGCATTTCTCATAGATGAATCACTAACTCACATTTGGTGAGAATACTTTGAACATTCCAGCAAACTGCTTGCTCATCTTCCGTAGTTTGCCTAAAACAGTGTGATCTCCATAGCTAATGATGCTTAAGGTTTTTTGTTGCATCTCATCCCTCATCTACATGGGGTCACCTTTGCCATTTTTGAAAAAAGACTCCCACAAAAGAAGGGTGTTCAGGAGACATTGACAGAGACCTGCAATATTTCTTGGGGAGGAAGGAAGATTCTCTCTAATCTGTGCTACAAGTAATAAAATGTGGCCAGGCAAATAATTTTTCTTCTCTGCAAAAGTTCAAATAAACCGTAAGGGAGATATTATGAACTCATCCAGCATATAAAACCCCTCAGGTTCTCGTTCATTCACAAAGTTAAAGTAAAGAATTTGTGTCTTGCATATTTATTATTTTCGGATGTCAGAATTATTGCTTTCTGTTATCATTTTAAAAGATTTTTTGGTAAACCTCTCATGTCTTCCAAGGAAGATGTGTATTATACCAGGAAAAGAATTCTTTTGCTATCATAATATAATCTGTGTTTTAGCATGGAATCAACTGTATTCACAAAGAACTGTTTTTAACATCTGGTTATCTATATTAGGAGTATTGCCAATGTAAACAGAATTTTCAAATGGGAAAATTTTATTGATATGGAATTACCATGGACTATGTAGTGGCTTCCTGAACACAATAAAGTATGTCAGTGCTAATATTTGCATAAACCGTGTCTTGTTAGGGAGAAGTATGTGTTGCAGTGAGGCTGCTTTAGCAGGTTGTTTTCCTCAATATAGAACACTCAATGGTCTTGGCAAATGTATAATTTCAAAGTTACTTCCCCTGATTTGTCTCAGTTTGTTACCTCATTTCACCTTTCCAAACAGTGAGACTCCTATTTCAAGAATGGATCTAGTGTTATCACCAAAATTAGTCCTTAGCTGATAAATTCACACATTAATGCATTTTTTTGACCATTGAAAATTATAGAAATGCTTTTTTGGATATGCTCTTTCAAAGTAATTTCTTTGCTTCTTTGTTCCCATGCCACTTTTTGCTTTTGTAAAACCTGATTTTCTTCAAGTGGTCTGACAGAAAAATACATGGGCTGCTGTTTAGATTATTGTTCACATTATTTTAGGATTAAAATGGGAATATTGTCTTTTAGTGTGCTATCAAGTATTTACAGTGATATGCATCCTTGACTATTAGCCTTTTTTAAGAATGTAAAAGCAAGGAAAAGCAGAAAAATTAAGAAACTTTGATGACATGAATTCTTATTGTTATGTCTTGTATATATAGCTCCATTCTCTAGGTAGTAAGAGTCATGCTGATTGTAAGTACACAAGAACTGTGCAATTTTTAGTACTTAAAGTAAGGTTTGATTTTGTGTCTTTAGACAGCTCTGGCCCCTATTCCTTTCTATTTCAAGCAAAGTATAATATACCTAAAACTTGGAAATAAAAATGGAGCATAATATGCACTGAAGCTGTATCCATTATATGATGGTAGGTGTTGGTTATGACAAGATTGATTGTATTGTTACCTGGCCTACTTTTTGTGTAATTTCTGTATTAATTTTCATAATCTTTCTAAGTTTTTGTCTAAAAGGGATTTTAGAGATGAAATAGTGGGGAGAATTTTTTCTTTTCAAAGCAAACACTTGGCTTTTCTCCTAGAAAGTGCTACTGCTATATTTATCTTTCTCTTTTGATAACTCTGGGGTACAGGGGTTAAACTGCAGTAAATCTTTAGTGTATACTGTGTATTGCATATTTAATTATGTCTGTTCCCTGATAGACAAGTAAGAACCTTAACATTATCAGTTCTGCAGTCTAAAGTTATTTATTGCATTTTTTCCATAAGTGAATACAGTGACAGTACAATGAAGCTTTTTTTTCTGGAATCAGGTTGTTGATTTTTGCCACCATTCGAGAAACTTGAAAACAATAGGAAACTCTTGAATTTGGTGCCTTTGCATGTACTTGGAGAAAGTAATTTTAAATAGGACAGCACTGTATCATTTCAAAGCACTGAAGAGTAAGTAATACAAAATCAACCAAGAGGATAATCTCTGACATTTACAAATATTTATAATGGCATTAGTTCCAAATAAGTTAGCTGAGGCAATTTGAACCTGTAGACCTGAACAAATAAATAAACATGGCTTGCCATCAGCTTTTTCAGAAATGTACCCATGTTGCTGTGGTGCTTCGTGTGTGCATCCAAATAAGTAAGGAGATCTACCCGATTTCTCTGAGACTCCCTTCAGTCGAAACACTGTCTGCTTTATTAGGAAGCATTTCACAATCAGGTAAAAATGTTGTGGCACAGAATTTCTGGACTTTCTGGAATTTGTGCTGCAGAGTTTTAGTGCTAGTCTAAAACGAATGGGTTTGCTAAAGACTTGGAGACAAGGCTGAAAGTTGATTTAGTTTAAATGAAATGTCCCAGATTGGCAGGTTGGGCAATAGTTTCTTTGCCTGATCATGAAATGACTTTGTTCTTTATGGAACTCAGTGCAATGGTTAGAGTATGTTGCCAGTGTGAGCCAGACCTTGCACTTGATCCCAAACTGACTTTACCAAATTCACTGAGCCCAAGCCAATGCTTGAAGCAGTTTTCCACAAGCTCTGAGGAGTGCAGGAGAATACTAACTGAGCTGTGTAAATTTTTGGCATGAGTGGAGTGTTCACTTAGGAAGGAGAGCTAAGCATGGGTGTGCCTGCTTTTCCTTAGCCTCTGTCCCCTGCAAGACAGCCGAGGGCATCCTGGCATGTATCAAGAATAGTGTGGCCAGCAGGACCAGAGAAGTGGTTCCTCCACTATACTCAGCACTGGTGAGGCTGCACTTTGAGTCCTGTGTCCAGTTCTGGGCCCCTAAATTTAGGGAGTATGTTGAGGTGCTGTAGCATGTCCAGAGAAGGATGATGAAGCTGGTAAAGGGTCTGGAACACAAGTCCTGCGAGAAGTGGCTGAGGGAGCTGTGGGTCTTCAGCCTGGAGGAAAGGAGGCTCAGGGGAGGCCTTATCACTCTCTACAACTGTGTAAAAGGAGGTTGTAACCCCATGGGGGTCAGTTTCTCCTCCCTGGCAACTACCAATAGGACAAGAGGATGTAGTCTTAAGCTGCACCAGGGGAAGTTTAGGTTGGGCATTAGGAAAAAGTTTTTCACAGAAGGAGTGATTGGGCATTGGAATGGGCTGCTCAGGGAGATGGGGTAGTCATTGTCGCTGGAGGTGTTTAAGAAAAGACTGGAAGTGGCTCTTAGTGCCATGATCTAGTTACATGGTGATGTTAGGTCACTTAGGTTGGGCTTGATGATCTCAAAGGTCTTTTCCAACCTAGTTTATTCTGTGGTTCTGTGTGAGTCAGCAGTCTGAGGCCAAAGGAGTTTGAAGACTAATAAGCAGACATTACAACAAGTCATGCTCAGAGGCTCAAGTGTGCAGGGTGAGGGTGACCACTAGCAGAGACCCTTCATAGCACAATACAAGGTCCCAAGTCCCTTCATCAGCAGTGCTCCTATAACCTCTAGCCCTCCAAACTTTAACTCCAAAACCTAAATATTTGCCCTGAGATCCACCTAAGATTTAAACTAACCTGATGTGGTATTCAAAAGTAAAAGCTTTATTTAAAAGTAGGGAATTTACAGAAGCACAACTGAGAGTTAAATTTGTCTTGTGAAGGCTTTATTTCTGGTAGTTATGCTTAAGATGGAAAAAACCCAGCTTGACTTCTTGTTCCCCAGAGTGAATTTGTGGGCTTGAGATTTGGAAGAAAAAGTAATTTTGCTGGTATACTGAGATATTTAACCTGCAAATCTATAAGAGAAGACAAAAATGCAATTCTCACAATGCTTTAGTTGCATTTATTTAGAGGAAAACCACATTTAGAAACTAGAAACAGTGCTAAATGCCAATTGTAAGATGCATGCTTTAGTGCTGATTTCAGGCTACCATCTGTTCTGTAACAAAAAGGCAGTCTCAGTTTCTGGGTCAGGAAAAAGGCTTTGGTTGTAACTTTGTACTTGGAGGATGTCATGTGCTTTACACCAATTCACTCCTGTGGTGCTGTGCAGTAGGAGGTCATCTGAGAAGTTTAAGATAACCCAGGACAATTTAAATCACACAGTTTTAGCAAGGGTCTGTTAGTTTTAAGCACTAGCACAATTTGGCCAAGGACTATGTGTAGATTGATTCTTCAGGGTTAGTGCACATCTCAGTAGGACCTGGAGGCTTGCTGGAAATGGTTTTATGTTTATTCTTTTTCAAGACTTCTTTATAAAGAAGTTTCTAACTGGGTGATACTTTCTGGTTTATACCAAACTTTTGTAATGGTGAAATTTAGAGTACAGGATGATCATCCATCCTGTCTGTAACTGCAACTACAGCCTCCTGGAATATAAATCTGTTGTCCCATTCTCTATATTATTGTTTTAATGAATAGCAGCTTTTTGTAAAAGATGTCACACAAGCAGTCTTCTGAGTTAACAGCATACTATATATTCAAACTTTTTCAATTGGGTTTTTATAGGTACCTGAAAGGGCAAATTGTTCCATTGCCACAGTGTGTGATCTAATGGTTTTGTGTGTATGGGGTTTTGTGAGAGCCGAAAGACTTTGGTTTTTGTTAACAATTTTCTGAAATTACACTTCTGACCTATTTTTTTGCCTTGTTTTCATTCTTTTTCCAAATGAAGTTCATATATTCTTTCTATGAAAAAAAAAGATACTAGCTGTTAAAGATTTTCATTTGCTGGAGTACTGCGTTATCAGGTTTAGTTTGGGTTGCTTAGAAGAAACCTAGGAAATCAATTTTCAAAAATATCACCACTTTGGAAATGAATTTTGAGTATTCTGAGTAAGGATGGAAATGTCTTGAAATTGGCATAAGAAAAGCCATCAGCATTGAATGAGGATCTGGTCTTCCTAATGTGGTCTCCCTTTCACTCTCTACTGGCAACCTAGGGAATGGAGCATCCCCAGCGTGTGTTGGAATTCACTTGCACTGGGACGTTTCATCTGAGTACAGGAAACCCCCAAGACAGACAGGCTGGTCCTAATTGGCAGTCTGGTGTTGGAATTGTCACCCATTTTCTACAAGAGTCAGGGAACACTGAAAGTCAACATCTTTTACACAAGAATCAAGGGAAACTGAGATTACAGGCCCTGTTCCTGGGGAGTGGTGTGTGCTTGGCATGGCTGGATCGCCAGATAAGCACAGGCATGCTTCCCAGGGAATGGACTTCACTGACCCCTCTCTCCCTTCATCTGTGGCATGAGTGGGCTTCTTGGAAGCCCCACTGCCTGTCCCTGCCTGTCCCTGCCTGATGCAGGATAGCGGGCGTGTATTCTTGCCTCCCATGCCAATGTCAGTAAATCACTTTTAACTTTTTCAGGGACTGGAGTCCTTATGTTTGTCTGCCTTGTCTTTTCTTGCTCTGGATCTTCACTTTCAGGTTCAGTGATGGCCTCCCAGTGCATTTAGCAGCCTGTAATGTTGATAGGTGGATTTAGTCATCTAATCATATGTTGTGCTAGAAAGTAACTGCTTGGATCGCAGTCTTTGACATTCAGTGCATTTTATGGAACTTTCTGAATAATTTTCTATCTTCTTTTTTTCTTCTATTAACCTTTGAATGCTAATAATTGAATCCTGTCTTTATTCAGAGAAACATGGTCAATGGCTCAGCAAGGCTGCACGTATCACAAACACTTGTGAGTTTACCTTGCTGTAATGGAAGCTGAGGACAGAATCCAAATGGAGAGATTAGAGATAAAACTTGGAAGTAGAATGAAGTTCAAAAATGGCTTATTTGACAATTTAGTTTATTTGTCTAGCTGCTGCCATCCTATGTAGCCCACCTGTTCCATCTTGATAAAGTGATCATTAATCGTTCAGAAACATGCCTCAGTTTTTTCTGTGCTGGCGCACACAACTAATGCATGTCATTAATGCCATCCAGAGGGAGCAGTTTGGAAGATGAGAGGATAATTTACTCACCATGTGCATTTAGTCCTTGGCCTCCTTGCTGAGATACCCCTGCTGGTTTGGAGTCTGTTTTCGTATATAAACCTGCCCTACCTGTGATAACCAGAAATGTAGTGAGTATACTAGTTTAATTCAGGGATAGGATGGTACAAATTCTGGTTTCAGTCTTTGGAAATCAGAAAGCTCTGTTCTGCTTTAATATGCAGACAGATGCCCAATTCTGGCATTGCTACCTCAGTAGGAGTTGGGAGCTAGAAAAGACTGTGAGATGATTACAATCACTAAAATATGAATAGACTTTCATCTATATTAGAGAAACCAAAGACTTTGTGCAACAAGCAGATAATAGTCATCCAAATGGTCAATAAACATTATCCAATAATAAAAGTGGAAAAAAGCTTAAAAATCAGCTGATGTACAGTGCTTGCATCATTTTGGTGTACTGTGGTCTGTGCTGACACCATCATAAGCAGTAGCAGTCCATAGTGAATTTGAGTGTGTTTCAGTGAAGCATTTAGGATGAGGGGAAAAGTCTTCCTCCTTCATCATCTCTGGAGACACTGTCCAGAGGATGAGGCTCATCTGGGACCCCACAGCTGCTCTTACTGACTGGCCTCCAGAGAGTTTTTTTCTCTCTGACTCTGTGTTTTCCTCTCTCCTGTTCTCTTTTCTCTGCCCTTCTCTGCTTTTGTTTTTGTTTTTTTTTTCCCCTCAAGATTACTTTGTCTATTAGAGTCGATGTGTGTCATCGGCAATGGATCCTGCTAATAAATCTTTGTGCACATTACCCTGCCTCAGCTCCTTTGTGCAGCAGGGAAATTGATGATCAAGGCTGAAGGAAAAGGCTGTAAGAGGAAGTGAAAGGTGGTAATTCAGACAGGTGAAAGCTGAAGACGAAAGAAGGGTCAAGGTGCAGGACTTCAGGCCAGACATAGTGCTGGTATGGATATGCTGCTGTAGTTGTGCTGATCTCTGCTATCAAAGTGCTCTTTCTGAGTGTACAGATTGTAACAGGAAAATTATGGGATGCTTTCAGCATTCTCTGCAAAATTGCAGTTTTTCTGGAATAAACACATCTGGGCAAGGACACCAGGGCACTGGTATGTCAGGCACAAGACTCTTAGTGCCAGCAAATGTTTGTAGGGGCCAGAGTATGTCTGTGCATATTGAAAAAAGGAGGATGCATGCAGAGGCACAGGCTTGAATCCTCAGCAGGGTCCAGTATGTTTCCATGACAAAATGGGATGCAGAATGTGTCAAAATCCTTCTTCTGCCCCTGAATCACTCTGGCCTTTCTAGTTTGCTTAAGTGTCTATTAAATTGTTTCTCCTCCTTCCTGCTACAGAGGGTTATGGACATTGTGTTATCATAGAATCACAGAATTGTTGAGGTTGGGGAAGACCTGCAAGAGGATCAAATCCACCATTAACACATGCAGGGAGGCAAGCACCCTAGTCAGTGAGTGCTCCTGAGGCTGTGTTAGCCCAAAGGCTGGCTCCTGCAGGTGCTGCAGGGCTGAGATCCCCACTGTGGGGTGACATGAGCATTGCATCACACCAGCAATCTCTTCCTCTGCCTGTAACTCCCAGCAGAGCTCCCAGCACCCATCAGAAGCCTGTCTGCAGATCTGTAGGGCCAGGAGGCTCTGTAAAATGACCTATTTCTACATTTGTTACTCTTTTTGCTTAGAAAAGCAGACTTAGATTCATTCTTATTTTTAGTTTTGTTTCTCTTGTGTGTATGCTTAATTGTATATTCCAGGGAAAACTATAACTGGGTGGCATTCACAAAGAGATACAATATAAAATATGGTGGTTTTTTTTTCTATTCATGAGTATTTGATAGAAAACAGCAGGTGTTATATTTTATCTTGGAGCAGAAAACATTCAAGGAAGTAGAAAAGAAAAACCTCTCCTTTTCCCATGGGTATGGGATTGATAAATTATTCCAATGACAGATAAGGATAGAACTCAGGTAACAAAGCTTTGGGAAAGAAAATCACATAACAGTAATAGTGATAGTAACAATAGCAATAATAAAAGATGAATGTATGCTTTCACTGCTAAAGCCTTGTTTGGATGCAGAGCTGCAAATCTTTGCATTTTATTCCTTCTAAAAGAAAACTTTTTATTGCCCTTAAATTAAAAGAAGCAAAAAACCTATTCTACTGTACAAATGGAGTGGATTTGAGGCTTTGACTGACAGTAGATGTCCCAAAGTCTTTAATTTTTACTTGCTTTTCTACATTCATGTGTGGCATGAAACTGAAATCCCAGTATATAAGAGAAATTTGTAACTCCAGCTGTCTTTGCATCTACCAAATAAGGAGAATAAATATCCAAATTCTTCTAAGACCCAATAAAATTCTCAAGGGAGGAAGGTGAAATAAAAGAAAAGGAGCCACATGCCTCTCCCTATTGTTTCCATTGGCTTGCTCTTGATCATGAGGAATATTCCTTCAGCATGTTTCTCCCACTGCTCTTGAGCTACTCTTACTATCTAGTAAATACATCATATACCCAATGCCTTGTTGGGATTCATTCAAGGTTCCTTGTGGTGGTGCGGTGCTGCTCTCAGGGAACTCATGTCCCGTTTCTGGCCAGCTCGAGCACCGACGCCGCAGTATGGGTACGGTTCCATACTCTGCAATACGTCCCCGATCCTGTGGGTTCTTGTCTCCAGCAGAAGCATGAACAGTGATGAGGAATAAGGGAGGACTCTTGTGAGAAATTTAACCGGGGTTTATTAAGTCCTTGCGGGACTTGTACACACCCAGAGAGAACCCACAAAAGCAGCTTCTTCTCTCTGTACAGCACCTTAAGTATGGGGGTGGGGAGATGGGAAGGGGACAGCTTGGAACCAATCCAGAAGAGGAAAGGAGTGACCCAGAACACAAAGGACAATCAATAGAACCAATCAATACATTAAGGGGGGGGAGAACCGGAGACTCTGCCAATTACTCGACATCTTCACTAGAATCTTCCAGACGTCAGGGCGCGGCTGTAAGGTGATGGACAGAACCCATAATTGTGATTGGCACTGGACAACCACTTGGGAGAAACCAAGAAGGATTTAACATGGGGTACATGGGACAAACCATTGTAAAACAAAGAACAGATGCATACAGAAACTGGTAAACCCAAAAAACACACCACAACAGTTCCTGGTCTATTACACAACATCTCTAAGCACATCCTCAGAGTGCCTGCCTTGAGAACAACATCACAGTTTCCACCCCATTTTTGGTCACTCTGAACCCTCCTTTTTAATTTGACGCTCCTCAATTCTTGGTGACTTGCTGGCTGCTCCTGCCAGGATCTGCTCTGCCTGACGCTGTGTGCCAGGTCTTGATCGGCTGTGCAATCTGCTGTGCTGTGCCTGGGGTCTGCTATGTTGCTGGGGCTGCTCTCATGGGCTGGAGGATGGTGAGAAAAATCCATGTGGAGAGTTTCACCAGTGAAATCCACACCTAGACCCTAGCCAAGATACAATATACCAGATGGTCTGGGTGTTGACTAGAGTCTGTCATTGGAATAATTCAAAATAGTGTCAAGAACAGTAAAAACAAAAAACCCGAACAAAACAAAACCAGAAAAACCCCACAAAAACAGCAACAACAAAAAAATCACTGATTTTTATGGACTGGATCATGAGCTCTGTGCTCAGACTTATACTATTTAAAAAGTTTTGTCTTGCTCACTCCACCCAATTAATCAATATGAGAAAAAGAAATGATCGAAAGTTGTTTGTAATAAATACAAGAGAATTACCTCACAAAATGGGTCCACATTCTTATATATTCATGCGGTCCCTTGCTGATTATATAATTTTTAGATATCTATCTGAATTGGTGATGAATCTCTTCTGTGTATTCTTCACTCTTTGCCTATCTCAGGTATATTTAGATAACTAGCTGGCTGTGGTGCTGTGCAATTGATTTTAAATTAATGCTGGATAGTAGAATAGTTGCTTGTGGTACAAAATAATAAATGTAAGCAGCTCTGAGGTCTGCTCAAAAGTGTTTTAGAGATCATTGTTTAATCAGACCTTGAGGAATTGGGCACAAATCTCTGCAAGTCAATGAAATTGCTTATGCAGAGCTGAGTGTGGTATAGTGAGCTATGAGTTGGGTTTGCAAAGCTTCTGAATGCACAGAACACCATCTGAGATAAGCCTTTCTTGTTGGCCTTGGTTGAATGTAGGGAAAACTTTAAAAACTTTGAAATTTTCTAGAAAATAATGAATGCAAAGGTGAAAACCTACCATAATGGAACAGAAAGTATTCAGGTATTTAGGACACTAAAATTATATAATGGTAAATAAAAGTCTGAATCTCTGCTTTCCTTGGCCTGAAACAAGGACTTAAACTGTCTTTTCTGAGGTCAATACAACATAATTTACCATTTGGCTCTTCTTTAGGTCATTCTTCATCTATTCTCTGACATGGCAAACAAATCTAAGACATGCTTCCAACACAAAAGTACAAATGCTTCATTCTGTAAATCTTTGCATGTAATAAAGTTTTGTTAGAAATTAGGTTAAACTTAACATTTTTTTCAGCTAGCTTGCCAGTACATCCTCTTACCTGAGTAAGGCCTCTGACGTGTGTCTTCAAAACAAGTGAATTTTGTGTTGGGCATCTACCTACTCTTTGGAGGTAAAAATGAGTGATACCTTGTGATTTTAAAAATTGGAAGTTTTGATATGGATGTCAACATAGATGTTTAGACTTGATGATATATTATGTAGAAGCTCACTGCAGCTTCACCAGTTGTATTTACCCTGGGAAAATGATGCTTCTCTGCTAATGTCTGTATGTTAAAGACAAAGATGGGTTTATTTTGAGTTTAGCTTATTAGCAAAAAACTCAGGATCTACTCTCTTGGACTGATGGATCGTAAATGGGCTCAGAACTGAATCAGGGATTTTGTGTTGTGTTGCCATTCATTAAGTAGACTGGAGTAAAAAGAAAGGGCTGAAGGTCTGACTTGCTTGGCAGGCAGCAAGGGAGAAATCCTGAGCTTGCAACTCTGCCATTCAGTTTAAAAATGTTGAATGCACCTGACAAAATGGATCATTATTCCTGCCTGGTTTAATTCTCTCTGAAACTTTTGTAGTCTGACTTTCCCCAACAAATGCAAAGGTTTCTCCTCTTCTTTGGGCATGTCCTGGAGGATATGTATTGTTCCCAGCTGCCTTTGAACTAACTAAGCTGCAGCTCAGTTAACAAGACTCGGTTTTTCCAGTTGTATAATTTGAATTGGTCAAGCAGGTGAGAAGAGAAATTAAAGTAATTGAGCCAGAATTACAATTACATTTTTGTGGCAAAATTTGACATAAGAAATATGTCCTTTTATGGGTTCTAGCTGAAGGAGAAGATATATTTTACAAATGCAAAGGAATTTTTGTTGAACCGTTCTTATCCATTTTTCTTGAAGGGAAAGGAGGGAGTTAAGTTCTGAGGCAATGCATTTTAAAATCAAAAACCTGACTAGCAGGTTGCAGGGAATAAAAAATAATAAAAGCGTGTTTGTGAACTAATTTATATACTTGGAAGGTTTTGTCTGTTATTTCCTTTGATGTTGTCCTCTGTTTATCTGAGATACTACACAGATATGAATGTTTCACTTTCTTGACACACAGTACTACAGATGTTTAATGTAATTCAGAAAAATGAAAATGTAATATTTTAGTAATATTTTGCAGACCCTAATGATGATTTTGAATTCTTACAGTCTTAGTCTGTTGATAGGGCTTTTTTTCTGTCTAATCAGTGGTCCAAACATTATAAATTTAGTATGTTATAGTAAAACATTTACATTGGCTTTCACATTTTTTCAGTGATGGAGGCAAGCTTCCTTATTGTTAGAGTATTGCATTTCACCTTATTGCCTACTCTTCAATCCAGTTGTATGCTAAAATTACTCTTGTAGTAGATAAAATGTTTTGATGTTAAAATTATTAAGCTTACTAACAGTAAGACTAGAGCTAGTACCAAGCTCTGCCACATGCATTTTCACTGGTCCTGAGCCTTCTTCCCTGTTTGTTAAAAGGAAGGAGTGTTGACAGTTGATCTTTTCTCCCATTCTTCTTCTAGAAGAAACTTATTTTGCAGAATGTTTAAACATAACTTAGATGCCGCTATATCAGAAGTTTAAGTATGTGTTTCCAGCGTTGCTTAAAAGAGCATAGATATATGCCATTAAATCCTTTCTTAAACCAGGATCATGGACTGAAGGTTATTCAACGTAAGAAGCACCCTGAGAGTGTGCCTGTGCTTGTACCCTATATAGGGGCACCTGCAAGGAGAGTTCAGAAGGCTTGAGTGGTATAGATGCTTGTGAAGGTTTTTTAGTACAAGGCCACTTGGATAATCACCACAAAGTGAGAACATTTTGTTTTGTCTTGGGCTCTCTTCAGAGAAAGAACTTCTCTTCATGTCTGCACAAACATTTTCACACATCAGTGTCACTCTTCAGGCTGTTCCTGGCACTCTGGACCTACATCAGTTCTGCTACCACAGTGTGTCTGGAGGTTGGGCTGAGATTTCTATTTATCACACTGGAGGATTCACTTATGGTCTGTTTCCTTGATTTCATCATGATTCTGCCAGGGCTGCATGTGAAACTACTCTGCAATCCTATTAAATTGGGAATGACTTTGTCCCACCGTCTGCAAAGGAGGAGTCAGCAGCTGCTGTCAGAAACTACTGAAAAATTGAGACAGTGATATCTTCCCTGTTTCTGTCTTGCTAAACTAATGGTAAGCCAAAGAGCCCAGCAGGGAGTCAGGTCTGGTCTGGCCTCTTTGCCAGTCAATGCTGACTGTGAACATGGTGTAAATAACAACCCAACATACAGTCCTAGCAAACATTGGCTTTATTGGCAATCAGTATGAAAGGAGCGTACTTGTTTCTTTGCAGAATTGGGCTGCTTATGATACGAGTTGGTGGAACAGAGGTTAGATGGCAATTTTACTTACTTAATCCCATGCTTGAACATTAATTTAAAACTTCTTTTTTCTTCCCTGAGGAGAAGATTATCTGTTTGGCTTAACATTCAGCGGTGTTTACACTGTGCCTGAATGGCTCACATAATTTCATTTTAAAGTCAGAAACTAATTTTTCATTTTGAATCTCCTTTCTCCCTGCAGAACTCAGAAGGGAGCTGGAGATTGTTTTAGCGGTCTCATCACCTATGGGCAGTTGCATTATGTTTAGTTTTGATCAAGTTGTGTATAAACAAAATGCTTGCTCCTGGGCATTTCTCCTGAACATTGAGGAGCTAGGATTCATATTATTCTGTAGGAAATATGAATTGATAAACACATGTTTTTCCTCAATACATGATTAGTAAGAGTCATGTGAGGGTAGTGAGGATTAGAACTATCCAAACAGCAAAATAATTAAAAATAAAAATCTGCCAAGATTTTAGTTATTTAGGAAAGAGACTGTATCAAACTGTCTATCACTTCTCAAAAAATCTTACTTGTATTTTAAAAAATCTGAGTTATAGTTGGTGCAGCTGAGTGTTTCCTTCAGGTACTTTGTGTTGAATCTGATTTGACCAACTTTCTGTGGGGAGGAAGACATCCTTCTGGAAGACAGTAAACACACCTACATTTACCCTTCTCGTGGGGAATCAACCCCCCGCCCCAAACTGCTTAGAAAGGTACTGATGCTTCCTTTTACTTCTTTTTAGTTACATCATTTTTAACCCGTGTTCTTTAGTGCTTATTTTCCAGTATAAACTATGTGTGATTGATACTGTGGGGTGGTGAAAAATTAAAGCATGATGTAACTAACTCTAATTGCACTTTTCATTTGTAGCTCAAGCTGTTGTCTCCTTATGTCCCCTGAGTTCAAGATCTGTCATCAGCTCTGAAGCCAATCTCCATCAGACATTTTAAACAAGACATAGTGCAAATCTGTAAATCAAAAACAAAAATAAGTTCCTCTCAGATTTGGAATTAATTTCTTGGTTTTTTTTCCCCAGTCTCATATACCATGGTGAAAGTGTTTCATTCTAGATGAGTGCATATGTGAAAGGGTATGTTGTCCCTTTAGACAACTTGGTGCAGTTTTGAGTGTAGATGAAAGCATGCCTGACATTTATTTCCCAGACTGTATTAGCAGACAGGGCTACTCTATTCTGTGACTGACTTTTGTTCATGCTGAGAGTCAGAGCATGCTGACATACCTCAAAACCTTTTCTTACAGGTCCTAAATAAACTGCACTTGGATTTCATTGACATAGTATATCAGGCTTCAGCAAGGTAAATTTTGTTAAAGACTTATGCATGCATATTCAGTAGTGGATGTCAGTGAGTGGTCTGGTACATTTATTGTGATGGTGAAAATGGAAGCTTTCAGAATGTGTTGTGGAATTACTGTGCTCAGAAACCCATGGAACAATACTGGCTCTTTTTCATAGCATACCAAATCATCTTTAGAATACAGAATTCAAAGGTAGGTAGTTTTATTGCACAGATATAACTGCAGTGAACCATCAAAAGCCCACATCTACCTCTAGCAAATTTTGTTATTGTTCCTAATGGACAAAAGATGAAATCTTTCTGGTATGGATTCTCTGCTGTGTAGAAAAGGAAAAAAGGAGGATTGCTCAGCTGCCATTATTGGTGGTGGGGCAATATGAAGCTTGAAGCTGAGAGTTTTATGAGTTTGCAATATCTTCTATACTAGCTGGAGACTTCCAGGAAATATTATGTTCCTGTCAGTCCCCATCACTGTTTTTAGAGCTTTTTGTAAAGGTGATGGGTGAGGGTTTTTTCTTCTGAGAGCTCCCTTTACCAGGGGCATTATGAGAAGGAGGAATGTACAACTCATTTCTGCACACCAGGTACATGATTGTGGAAGTAGAACATTTGGCTTTACATTCTATAGATGTACTAAGCTGCTCCTTGCCCTCAGAAACTGAGAAAATATATATATCAAAGTTAAGTTCTGTGTCATTTTGATGTCTGCTCATGAATACCCTGAAAATGTCACGGTTTAACCCCAGACAGCAATAAATCCCCACACAGGCTCTTGGCTCACTCACTCCTTGTGGAGAAGGGGAGGGAATCAAAAGGGTACAAGTAGAGAAAGCCTGTGGATTGAGATAAAGACAGTGTTGACAGGTAAAGAAAAAGCCGTGTGCCCAAGAAAGGCAAACCAAGGAATTAATTCACCACTTCCCATAGGCAGATGTTCGGTCATCTCCAGGGAAACAGGCCTCTGTAGCACATAGTGGTGACGTGGGAAGATGAGCACCACAACTCTGAATGTCCCTCCCAACCCCTCCACTTTCTTCTTCTTTCCCCCAGCTTTTTATGCTGAGCATGATGTCATATAGTATCAGATATCCCTTTGTTGAGTTGGAGTCAGCTGTCCTGGCTATTTCACCTCCCAGCTCCTCATGCACACCTGACCTGCTCACTGATGGGGCAGTGAGAGAGGCATAAAAAGCCTTGACATTGATCAGCAATAACAAAAACATCCCTGAATTATCAACACTGTTATCATAGCCCCACACTGTGAAGAAATTTAACTCTACCCCAGCCAAAACCAGTAAAAAAAGTAATTGCACTGTTGACTTTGACTGTTGACTGTATTGTGAGCCAGAAGCCTTCTTTCCCAAAAAACATGCAGGCTAAACCCAACGAAAGAAAGAAATGATGTGTCGGAAAGACATACAGCAAATATATCCTCATGGTACACTGAATTCACTGACTGTCAGATGAGGCCCAAGGTAATCTTACTATTTATACCAGTTTTTGGAAGAAATCAAGCTGTGCAGGGTGGTGCAGGTTCTGGTGACTCTGAACCCACTCCTCAGCTATCCTAGACCTAAGTGTGGAGCTCTTCCCAGCAGCAGCTCTGTCATTGCTGGAGATTGCAAAGGGACCGTCCTCTCCAAACCTCTTCATTGAAACATAGATCAAAAAGGACAAACTTTTGCATAATACCTGGTTGTAACACGATTGAAATTTTTAGCATTCAAATTTTTGAAGGAATAGAAAGAGACACTTGTTTTCCACCTCTGCTTTAGAAGCTTATCTGAGCCTATAAGCATTGGGAACAGCTTGACCTTGGAGTCATGGAGGTTCCTGAATATGGAAATATCTTTTTCTTGTGTTTTGGTAGACTGTCTCTAGCCCTGTAGTTCAGGGCTTGTCCTTGTACTGGTCTCCTCCCTTATCTTCCCTGAGCCTGAACTATGCTCCGGAAAATAAATTTTCATGTGGGGAAAATGTGTTTCCAATCCTTTAGTTGCAGAGCACCTTTAAAAGTATAAGTGAGTTAAATCTGTGTGACCTCCCAGGCATTCTGGCTAAATCTAAAATGAAGATATAACCAAGCTGTCTTTGAACTGTGTAGAGCCTGTATAACAAGGATAGTGTGCTGAATTAAAGTAGCTAATTAGCTGTGATGAAAAGCTGATACACAGTGCTGGGTGAAGGCAGCTGCCTTGCTTCTGGACTGGCTTGTTCCAAGGAGCCTCAGGGCTCTCTCTGCAGCACTGCACCACACTGAGCAGGCACACTCCAGCAGTGGAAGGTTGTACAGCTGTAAGCTGCCATTGCTAATCTTATTGAGGGCCTGTCAGAGACTGCATCCTGGCTCCTGGTCAGGCTGTGACCCTGGACCGCACAAGGCTGCTTCCTCCTTTCATCTCATTGCTCTGATTTCTGCAGAAAAGAAAGCCAAGCAAAGTCCTGGAGGATCCCAGATCAGCAATCAGAATCCTGGAGTATGTCCTGTTTTTTTCTTGGTAATTACATACAGCCTCAGGCAGTCAGGATGGGAGTCATCTCATTTAACTGAAGGTGTTGGAGGGTTAGCTATCAGTCCTGGACTGGTTGGTCGCCTCAAAAGGAGAGAGGCAGGTACTTCCAGTCAATGCTTTATCTCTCCTGGAACAGAAGAGATGAATCACACTCTGGAGGTGTCTGTCTGTCTTTCTCCATTGACTGCAGAGGAGAAGTCTCAATGGTAACATTGAACTCGATGCTGGTTTTTGCGACACCTGGAGTTCGGTGAGGTGCATCTTTTGGTATTTGAAGTGTCACCTCAGCCATGTGCTGGAACATTTGATGTTCAGGGTATTGTAAAAGAAGAGGCATATTCCTAGTCTGAAGAACTGTACTACCTAGTGTAAATAACAGCTTGTTTTTTGAAGTGATGAAAAGGTGATATGTGGGAATAAACCATCTGAGACCATTTAAGAAAAATACAGACTCAAAAATTCTACAAAGCCTATGACTTCGGACTAATCAGTCTATGAATCTAGCTGAAGCAATTGCAAGTAACTAAAACTATTTTCTTATTAGATCAAGTCAGCAAGGCACATATTATGAGTAGTATTGTAGGGAGTATGTTGCTTTATTTTCCTTGGTTTTACTCTTATTCTAGATGTATATAAACCAAATGCCTTTCTATCTAATTTCCAGTAGATATCAGCAGTTCACAAAGAGTATTTTTTCTTGTTTTTCCTTTTTTTTCTTCTTATTTTCCAGTGAAGGTGCATGTGATTCAATGAGGACCTTAAAATGTTTTCTTTCTACTCAGAAACTTCAGTGGCATTTTTAACATGCAATATGTGCTAGTTTTGTCACCACAGCTAATTTCTGAGGAGTATTGTTGAAGTATTGAATTTATCTTGAGACTGAGTCAGTTAGAAACACTTTTATCCACAACACCATGGAATAAAAAAAAAAAAAAAGAAGAGGAAAACAGGGCTTTTCTTAGTCATTTTTTGTAGATTAATATTCCATTAAGTTCATTAGTTGAAAGAGGGTATATTTTCCTCAGAAGCTTGATTAAAATCAAAATTTGTTTTAGGATCAAGAATCATCAATCATTTGAAATGTTCCGACAAACCGCGTCTGACTTGTTGAACCAAATCCTTCAGAGTTCCTGAGTTTGGTGCAGCCCGACTGTGGCAGAGGGGTAGTTTCTGGATGCTAAGTTGGAGTGGCTATGTCATCATGCCACCTGCAAGGTATCTCTTGAAGAGATTGTACAGACCAGGTGGGAGCACAAAGGTGTGTTCTCACAGGAGTTGGTTCTGTTTGGCTTCAGGCACAAAACAGACCCTTTTTGAACTTTTTTAGTAGATCTAGAGCTGATTTTGGGGATATTATGAGAAAAATGACACTACTAGATCAGATCTATAATCATATCCCTAGAAGGCAGGAAAAATAGATTCTGAACAGGAAAGTGAGTCATCATTCTTGTGTCACACTGTACATTTATTCCACCTAAACTTCTAATTATACTTTATACACTTTGATTTGAATAATTTCTTTAGTCTTGCCATTTGTATAGGTAGTTTTATCTACTCTAGGTTTTTCAAGGTGTTCAGAATTAAAACTGCTACTCACTTGTAATTGTCTGAAACTCCTGCATAGCATTTTTCCTCTGTAAGATTGGTTGCAGCTGGGTTTGGCAGAGGCAGCATGCTGTGTACAAGCACCTCACTTCCAACAACAGAAGGCAGTTGCATAGAAGCCAGTTTTCTTTCATATCTGCAGAACAATTTTGGGAATCTTAATCTGNTTTTTTTTTTAATAATTATTTTAAAATTATTATTTTTTAAAATATGGTTTTTTTCTTTTTTTTTTTTTTTTTTTTTTTTTTTTTTAAGTACATTTAGCTATTGCACTTGTTTTTATGTATTTATTACAGCAGTGAGGTGAAAACTGAGATGTTATATTCATGGCTTAACTGTTAATATTTTTTTTCTTCAGACCCTACATGAGTTGTGAGGAGGATGCCGCATATGGTGGAGTCCTTTACTGCACAAGCAGTTTGCCTAACATAAAGGATGACAAAATCTGACTGAGTGGAAATAAGATTGAGTTATTTTTGAATTGTTGAAGTTCAATTGATGAAGTTCAATACAAGAGACTGATAAATGACTGCAATTTGCATTTCTGGTACATGGCCTAAAAATGCCTGAAGGCCAAAGCAAACAGCTTAATTTGCAGCATGCTCAGGACTGAGCCTGGACTGAGATTTCCTTTATGGTGATCTGACCTACCTCTCTGGCCTATCCTTATTCCAGTTACCAAGAAAACAGGTTAATTATTTGGCCTTACGTTTTTTGATGCTTTTGAAAACACTGAATACATGACTTAGCTTATTGGCATTAATCAGCTATATTAAAGTTTTAGGAAAATATGAACTGCTTCTCTCTTGTACTGTAGTCAAACTGATTTCATCATTGCTTGAAGCTTGGTTGGAGAGCACCACTGAGCTCTGCCTCAACCAATTCCTGGGCAGGGACCCCACCATCTTTGGACTAGTGTGTAAAGCTGTAGTTTTAAGAGGAGCAGAATAAAAGCCTCTTAAACATTTAAAATAATTGTCCAAAAATGTGAAGGACAAGTGAAAAAGCTTTGAATTGGTGTGTGTCTTTCTTATCTAGATTTATCAGAGCTTAATTGCACATGATTAATAAAAATTTTTGCTGAAAAATAAAATGCTAGTGAACTGCACATCCAATAAGTGAAAAATCCAAATGGGTCAAATTTGGTCCAGTAACTAGATCTTATTCCATTGTTTTTAATAGAGTGACTGAACCTGTCTCATTGTTCCTGCTTTTGCAAACAATGAAGCAATTAACTCCATGTATTATCAGTGAATAAAATACATGAGAAAACTTATATATATTATCTTGGAAGATTCTTCCATACAGTCCTGTGACACCTGTGTGATTTGTTTATTCTCAATAAAAACATTTCTGATGTAAATTGATTTATTCTCAAGCTCCACAGATACATTAATGAACAGATCTTTGTGTGGCACAGTAGAGCATACATTTAGGTGACAGCAGCGATACATTTTAAATGATTAGTATTATTTTAAGAAGATTTAATTACAGGAACACATTAATACATAAGTAGTATCAAGCTAGATTGGAAGATATAGACCGGTAAAAATCCAGCCTAATGGTTGCATTTTGCTGTTGTGGAGTGAATTGATTAAAGGAGAAAGTTAAAAATAATGTGAAGCTAGAGAAAAAGTGAAATGGAATTTTACATCAAAATAGTAAATTTGATGTTTGGAATGGCTTTTGGCTATCAATTCAAAATTCAGTCTGCATGGAACAGGGGACCCTTAGAATTTAGAAGATTATAAATCCTCACTAGTGATTTCTTTTCACATTTTCATCAACCCTGTCCCTGAAAATTGCTAAATGCTTCTTATAGAAAGGAAGAGACTTAAGCCAGAAGTATTCACTGAGCATTCATACTTGCATGTAGTATTGACTAGTGATTTTTAGAATTTGTGTACACACCTCTCAGAATGGAATATAAATCTCTGTTATTAGCAGAGGCAGCTTCTATGCACTTAAATATCTGGAGTTCTTCACAGATAAACTTTTCATGATTATTTTGGTGAGCAGCAGCCACCACATTTAGTGAGATGGTTCAGTGATATGGGTAATTCAGCACTTATTCACTGAAAGGGGAAAAATGAAACTCCTCAGCATAATGGATAATGAATGTGTCTGACTTCAGTGACTACAAGGGGTGGATGGTGAATCATCTTCCTGCAAGACTGAATATAGCTTTTTTTTCCCCAATACTTTCTGACATCTTTCATATGAGAGAATAGATAAATCTGTCTTTTTTTTCATGCAGCTTGGCTTTAACAGCATCAAGCAAGCTATGCTGAACAAATCAGTCTTACTTGATGTCTGTTGTTAAAGAGTTTATTATTCTTTCAGATTATCATGCAAGCTATTAATTGTTACAATTCCAAGTGCACAGTTTTGTCTATATTCACAGTTTTGTCTATATTCACTTAGGCAGTTATTTTGCATTGTTTTAAGGAAGTGATTGATTGTAAAATACATCAGGCCCTCAATATTACTTTGGAAGCTACAATTTTCCCTTATTTCAAAATGGAGACACATAACTTCTAACAGCTTCAGAATTCTTTCAATGTACGCAGAGCTAATTTCTTCTGTTGCTGACTGCTTGTTTTGCTTTCCACATCCAGATGAGTTGATTTACCCCACAGCAGAATACAATCAAAATTACACCAGGCAATTTTTTATCAAAAACATACCTTCTGTTCTGACAAATTTTTTAGGGTTTGTCATGCAGTCAAACACTATCTTGGTCCATGTTCTCCCTCTCTCCCAATCTTACCCTCTTTTTTTTCAGTCTTTTTCTCTGTAGTTCCAGCACTCTGCAATGTAGTTCTTAGTGGTGTATATCTGTGATTGACTTTGCTGTTGGGCAGCGTGACTGGCACTGTGCTGCTTGTCTCTGGACAGGACTGCAATGTGGACTGTGTCACATATCCAATTTATAAAGTTTTTCTCGTACAACAATATAAAAGTTTAATAGTTTCAGTCTCACTGTTTGGCCCAGACAGTTGTATAATTGACATTATTATTAATCCTATTTATCTGGGATAATATTTTTATTCTAATGAATCCTAGGCCTCGATGAAGTCCCTCAAGACAGCACAGGGTTTTAAAAGCAAAGGGAATCAGGTCTTATTTCCCCCCCCCCTCAAACACTTCTGTTTTTCAGCGCCAAATACTGTCAACCTGCCAAAAAAAAGTATATATATATATATATTACATTTATTCATCTGCTCATCTTGATTATCTCAAAAGACATGCCAGTCTCGAGCTCTGAGCTGGAATCTTACCTGCTGACAAGCTGATGTGGAAGTCATCTGAGTTAAGAAGAGAACAGACAAGGTCTTGATGCATCATCTCAGTAAAGTCCTGGGGTGGGAACTCATGGGAGCCATTCAAACTGCAGGATCTAACTGGCCATGTGAGCCTTTATTACCAACTTAAATCCCTTCAATGCCAGTCCTAGGTGCAATTTGTAGGTGAGACATCACTTGACTTTGAAAGTGTTCCTGAAGGACACAGCTCTTGCCAAAATGCAGTCTAATAGCTCTGCTTTGGGACTCTAAGAAAAAGGGGTTGTCATCTTGGTGAGAAATTGCGTATAGACAGAGAATTTTTCTTAAAGAAAATTGATATTTATTGATCATTCCTTTTGCAGGAAGAAAAATGCTCTGTGTAGAGTCTTCACAAAAGGCCCTTTAACATGGGACCAGGTGAAGTAGCTTTGATCCTGGCTGAACAGCTGACTTTATCTTTTTTATTCTTTATTTAAAACCAGTTTTTCTCCATGTGGTTTTGTTTTCAGGGTCAGGGCTTAATAGGAATTTGTTGCTGAGATTTACTTTGCTTGTAGGTTCCACTTTAGAAATTATATTATTGCGATTGTACAACGAATTGGTCAGTTATTGAGCTCTTGAGCAGTTACTAAAAATATAAATGAAAACCTTACAGAACCTACTAAAGGAGATTAAAAGACCTGATTTATAGGGAAGATTGTTTTCTTTATCATTAAAATTTCAAAACCCAGCTTGTTGTTTGATGGCAGATCTGAGTGCTTAGAGAATGACAAAAATTGTTTATACCAGTGTTTGTTGAGTTTGTCTTTTTAGCTAAGGAAAAGCTAAATAATGTGAAGGCTAATATAAATTAGAACTGGCCCAGAAATGACATCAGGATTTTGTTAACTTGGGATTTAGTATGAAACAAATAGGAAGAGAGTATTCAGTCCATGTTCTCTTACCTCCTTCACAAAGCTGCATTCAGAATCACTCATGGACAAAAGCTTCTCAACCAAAAGCTTATTACAACCAAGTATATAGACCAAAACCTTTGATCAAATGGAATTTTAGATGCAGAAGTCTGCAGTCATATGGAGACTCGATCTTACATTAGGAAGATCTTGGCTGATAACCTTCTAAACATCTCATCCTAGATGTCATTGTAATGCGGTATTGTATGTGTTATAATGGTGCTGAGTCAGCCCCACTTGGGGGAGATTACAGACCTATTATTGTCTGCAGAAAGTTAATCTAGCAATGCTCAAGGCTATAGGAGTTTAGCTTCTTTCTTGTTGCCCTAAAATACTGATCTGGGAAAGACCCATTTGGTCTCAGTCCTTGGCAATGCAGCTGTCCATTTTAGCTAACACACTTGAAAATGTAGACTGAAGCATTCTATGCACTAATATTAGCTGTGATGAGATCATTGGACTTATTACTGGTGGTTTTATAATTTTTGCATAATCTAGTCTGCTGATTTATATTATGAGAAATGATTGTTTGGAGTGTTGGAATTTGGAGAGTGAAGCTTTTTTTTTTCTGTCCTCCTTCTTCTACCCAGTACATGATTGGTTTCTCTTTGATTCTTTCTTGGCACTCACACTCGTATTATTCCTCTTCCCTTAATGTGGATACATGCTTTTTGTTTCTTTTTGACCTTCAGAAAAACTCTTTTAAGATGATTGAGCTTAAGGCAAACCAAGTGTGAGGATGTGTCTTGAATGAATGCTGCCCAAGGGAGTGGGGAGGGTGGAGGGGCAAGGCGGTCTAGTGGAAACATTCAGTGTACTTCTTGATTATCTTTTCACAAGGTGTTCTTAAAATTGTTCAAAAGAAAAACAAATACTTTGGGCAGAGACCACTAATATATTAATTTTACTTTTTTGTTGTTTTTGTTTTGTTTTTGTTTTGTTTTTGTTTTGTTTTTGGTTTTTTTATTTTTTTTTATTTTCCCTTGAATGACCTTCATGGGTTATTTCTTTGGTTGTGTTTATGCAACATTTTCTCCTTGAAATCTTAAAGATAATTTTTTTACGTACGGAACATAATGAATTCACATTGTATTTTTAGACATATTTGGTCATATAGCCAGACATGCCTGCAGCAAAATAACATTGGTGCTGGCAAAAAACATGTAGTTAAACAGGTAGGTGGTAAATATCTACAGTCATTGCCTGAAAACAATCAATTATTTGTGTTCCCAAGTTTAACAGTTAAGCTGAATATTTACCCTGCAAACTGAGAAATGGCAGCCAATCTAAGCAAGTCATTTGCTTTTCAGTATTAATTTTGCTTCTTGTGCCAGGCTCTGTAAATATTCCCTCATGTATCATTGTGACAGTGCCATACATTTGAAATGTCAAATTATGCAGTGTCTGGTGTCATAAGAATAATATCAGCAGGAGGGAGAGACAAAAAATACCATGCAGAGAATAAATACTTGTTTTCAGTGTCTGCCTTGCCTGATGTTGCAGTGCTATGGACAGAGTACTCTAAGGGCTGTTTGGATGTATAGAAAATACATCCTTTGAGTATTTTAGCCACCCCTTGAGGAGCCTTTTTCTGGTACTGAAAACAAATGGTTTGTGCAGTTCAGCAGCAGTATTTCTATCTTTCCCTACGCTCTTGCATCCAAAGTGAGCATACCAGAAAGGGCAGAAAAATGCTATTCTTTTTTTCCAATTATTGTTAATTCACTAGCCTTTTGTGAAGTAATATAATGCTGAAGCAAAGTAAGAGGTGAACTTTCAGATGACTACTTTTATATGCAGCACTTTATTCTGCTCTCCTGCCACCCCATTTACCATCAGATTTATACCATACTAGCACAGCAACTGAAGATTAAACAGGGATTAACCTTTTTGGTTATCCACAATTTCTCACACTATTTGTAGAATTAGTATAATTTAACAGTGCATTATTATTGTCCTGGTGGAGTAATACTTCTACTACTTCTATGGAGGTTAGAGAAGTCAGGGATGTGTAACAATCTATTTATAATAATGAGAAAAAAGTGATCACATTATTATTCTCAAGAGGCTTCACAGGAGAAGGGCCTTGTTATATTGTGTTTTGTCATTCAGACTGTGTATTTCTGCCCAAAGTAAGAGATTCTGTGCTCTCTGTCCCTGGAGCCAAGCAATGCCAACTTTCTTTCACCATCCCTGACCCCTTTTCACGCTTCTTCCCACTTCATCAGAAGATTTAAGACAGTACAGAGCTATTTCTGTCAGCATATTCTCTTAGGGTTTGAACATTTCAGGCTGGTGTATAAGTTGAAAGGGCTAAAATCTAAATTTAGTGTCCCTGGGCTTGATTAATTTGCTCATGCTTGAACATCCTAGTGGTGTCTGAGCTATCGCGAGTATCTAGCAGCCTCTAGAAGCAAATGGGTCTCACAGAGGTCTTCTGAAATATATACCAGCTCTTCAGGGATTCGTCAGATACTCTGGTGTGTCTCAACTGACACTAAGGCATTCAAGTATGTATCACCACACCAGACCCTGAATAATCAGTTTGCAAATTGGAAATGTATCTTCCACTTTCTGAATATCTAGTTCTGTAGGAAAGCAGTGAAGAGGCTGTGTTGTTCCTGAAGGGAAAACAATTGCCTGGCAAAATGTCTAAATGCCCCACACTATTGATCAGGTCCAGGAAACAAACACACAGGAAATTTTAGGCATCTCAACCAACTGTTTATGTAGGTACAGGGATGAAGTGGAACTGTTATCATGGTGCTTCTATAACCTTATACATCTCATACAACCCTGTAGATAAGCTCAGGAAGTGTGGGCTGGATGAGTGGAGATGATGTGAATTGAGAACTGGCTGAATGGCACAGCTCAGAGGATGGTGATCAGTGGTGTAGAGTCTGACTAGGACCTATAGCTAGCCATGTTCTCCAGGGACCAGGACTGGACCCAGTCATGTTAAACCTGGAGGAAGAGACAGAGTATACCTGTAGGAGAAGAGAATACAGGTGACCTCACCCCTGATAAATAACAGCTGTGTTAATTAACCAATACAGCCTCACCCCTGATAAGTAACAGTAACAGGAGTCCAATAAGGATGAGTGAGATAAGAGCAGGGGTGAGCTGGTAAGGGGAGGATCATCATGGAGGAAGATCCTTGAGGAATATGAAGGAGAGCATCCTGAAGCAGGATCCTGGGGAAAGAGAATGACTGCTGCAAGGTCAGTCTGGGTCTGCAGTTAGAGCCTGTTGTTGGAACCTGCAGTCCCAGTCTAGCTAGGTAGAAGCCTTCATTCAGAGTCTGCAAACTAGTGTATGCAGTCATAGTTTAGCAGGAAATAACCAGCAGTCAGAAGCTGCAAGGGAGACCTACAGGAGGCTTGCTGCAGCCAAACTCAGTGAATAGTTGTAGTTAAGATGACTAAGCTGTGAAGAGGAATAAACCAGGACTCTTTTTATGCTGTGTTTGACAAGAAGTCTGTGTCTCAGCTCATTTTTATCCTCTGATAAGAGGGCTGCTGCAACATCTACCCTCAGCAGGTTCACTGATGCTACAGAACTGGGAGAGTGGCCAATACCCCAGAGAGCTGTGCTTCCATTCAGTGAGACCTGGACAGGCTGGAGAGTTGGGTGGAGGGCAGCGTAGTGAAGTTCAACAAAGGCAAATGCAGAATCCTGCACCTGGGGAGGAGTAACCCTGTGCACCAGTACAGGGTGGGGGCTGACTTCCAGAAAAGCAGCTCTTTGGCGAAGACCTAGGGGTTCTGATGGACAAGCTGTCCATGAGCCAGCAGTGAATCCTTGTGGCCAAGAAGGGCAGTGGTATCCTGGGGTGTATTAGGGAGAGCATTTCTAGCAGATTGAGGGAGGTGATCCCGCCCTTCTGCTCAGTGCTGGTGAGGCCTCAGCTGGAGTGCTGTGTGCAGTTCTGGGCTCCCCAGATCAAGAGAAACAAGGACCTAGTGGAGAAGAGCCAGCAGAAGATGACAAAGATAAGGTGACTGGATTGTCTCTCTTATGAGGAAAGGCCAAAGCCTGTTCAGCCTCAAGAAGAGACAATCCAGAGGGGTTCTCACTGATGCATGCAAATATCTTCTGGGCAGGTGTCAAGATGATGGGCCAAAGCCCTTTTCAGTGGTCCTCAGTGACAAGACAAGGGGCAACAGGCACAAACTAAAACACAGGATGTTTCATCTGAATGTGAGGGAAGACTTCTTTACTTTGAGGATGGCAGAGCACTGGAACAGACTGCCCAGGGAGGCTGTGGAATCTCCTTGAATGGAGACATTTATACCCACCTTGGATGTGTAACCCTGTGCAACCTGCTCCAGATGAACCTGCTTTAGCAGGAGGGTTGGACTAGATGATCTCCAGAGGTCCCTTCCAATCCCCGCTATTTTGTGATTCTCTTCATATCCACATAATTTCTAGTATCTTTTCAATATGCTGAAGCCCAGTGTCTGAGATTTCCAAATAGCACAAAGTGCTGGATTTAATTTCTTAAACATGTGGCACATATATGAAACTGAAGGCCTGTAGTGCAGAAGACATCTGTGAGCTGCTGTACACAATTCAGAATGAATACTGATGTGTCAAGTTCCTGGTTTTGGTACCTTCATGGGCTCCTAGTGGTTCATCTTGTGATAAATCTTTTATTTTCTATAAAATAGTCCATTTCAAGCAATATGATTGTATCACATTGTATATATCTAGTTCTGTGGATGTCTTTGAGGATTTATAAAAGCACATTATTGTGTTACACAGCTTTGAAATACACAGATGTAAAAATACTGCACATACTGAACAGTGTATATGTCTTTGTTTCATGTATGTTTACCTATTAAAAAAAAAAGATGGTTGAGCATTTAGTGTTGTTTATCTTTAATATTTGTTTTGATTCCAGTGTGGTTATTCTCTCTGTTAAAAGTTATGAGCCAAACTGGAAATTGTGGAAATATCATTGGCTTCATTAAATGTGAAAAAGAAATGATGTGTGTGTTCTCCTTCTGTATTCATATTCATACATTCATATATGTCATATTATAGTTGCAATATGGTCATGGCTTTTTAATCTGCCCACGACTAAAGAGATATTGATAAGAAAGAATCAAGAGGAATGTGGAATATCATTGCATCTCCTGCAGTGTGGAAAGAGTCCAAATGGTGCTGCATTTTTTTTTAAATTTCTGAACACAAGGATTTCCTAACTTCCCCACCTGCTTCAGCACTTAACTGTCCTTATAAACAGATTTTTCCTGCACCCTACAGAAGTGTTCTTCTTTGCCAACATTGCTTATTTCTTGTATAGATGATACACAGAAAACAGTTAATCACTGATGTGTTTATGACAGTATTTCCCATAATCTCATTATGCCTCTCCTCTGTTTGAAACTAGGTCAATCCTATTGCTCTATACTCTGTCCTCATAGACTCTGTTTATCAGTCTTGTTGATTTCTGCTGAGCCTAATTTCCTGAATTGACACCTCTGTGTCTGATGAACCACATCCACATGTCCCAAATTTGCATTTGCCTTTTTGTGTCAGCATTGTACAAATGCTCCAGTGCAGTTTATAGCATCTCAGTCCACTTCTGCTAGAGGGTTTGGGGTTTTTTTTTTCAAATTGTTGATGATGATGGTGGATGTAAGGTACCTCAAGAAGGGTCAAGAACAGGACCCAACCATGTGAGGTGTTCTGTGAGCAGAGCACATCAGACAGCTCTGCTTCCAGCCAGACCCTGTTGCCTTCTTGCACACCTCAGTGCCATTCTTCCTAGGAAAGTGGAGCATTTCTTTGCTGGGCACTGTTGTTGTAGCTCAGCTGGCGCTCTGTCTCATATCTACTGCTTGAAGTTTGTTTGAAAGGATTTATTGTATAAAACTTCCTTCTACTTCCAGTAGTTAGTAATTGCTAGCTGAAAGGACAAATTCTCTGGAGAATGTGTGCAGATAATTTTTCTTTGTAGCACAGACACTGCTGCTGTTTTTAATCCACCATGTCCTCAGAAAGCAGCACCTTTCAACCTGTGTATGGTGTCAAACTGCTGGAGTTGCTTTCTGCAACATTCATTTTTGCCCTTGACATTTATAAAGCCTCAACTAGGACAAATCTCACACAGTCATTATATCCAAACTATGGATATAGCAGGATAGTCATATGGATTGGTGAAAGCTTTGCCTTGATCAGGATGGCCAAGAATCCACGTGGCATAGCATAAAGTATATTTTTGTATTCCTTGGTTCTCCTTCCCCCTGTCTTAAAGAAGCACTGAAAAGATATTGGGAGTCTTCATCTGACATGCAGCTTGTTGGCAGACTTAGTTAAATCATCCTGGGGAATTAGACTCTTTGAAAGCCAACAAATGCAGTACTTCCTCTAAATTCTGTATTTCCTGTATCCATCTTTAATTACAAATATCTCTTCTTCCTCTGTCCCCTGTTGCAGTCATTAAACAAAAGTGAGAATGTTAATTTCTAAAGCGCTTTATGTGCCTGGCGTTGCCTGAGACCAGCCAACATCACAGACAGGGAGATTTATTGAACGTGAACATTTACCTTCTGTGGCTCTTTCTGCTGGGAGGTAACAGTCCTGCCTCTTCTCAGCAGTGTAGGTACAGTTTTATCATGGAATCCTGAGGATTGGAAGAGGCTTTAAAGATTATCTAGTCCCAACCTGCCCTACCATGGGCAGGGGCACCTGGCGCTAGCCCATGTTGCTCAAGGCCTCATCCAATTCTGGCTTTGAATGCTCCCAGAGTTAGGGCATCCACAACCTCCCTGGGGAGCTTGTTTCTAGTATCTCACCACCCTTCCCAGTATCCCAATATCTAGCCTAGATTTTCCCTTTTTCAGTTTGTATCCATGACTCCTTGCTTTATCACTACAGCTGCTGACAAAAAATCCCTCTCCAGCTTCTCCTTTTCAGGCCCTTTTCAGATACTGGAAGTTTGCTGTGTGGTCTCTACACAACCGTCTCTTCTCCAGGCTGAACAGTCCAAACTTTCTCGGCCTTTTTTCTTAGGTGATGTGCTCCAGCCCTCCTACCTACTTCGTGGCCCACCTCTGGACTTGCTCCTGCAGTTCTATGTCCTTCTTGTGTTGGAGGCGTAAGAACTGCACCAGCACTGTGCACAGCACTCCAGTTGGGATCCAGAAGGGCAGGGTAGAGGAAGAGAATCCCATCTCTTCACTTGCTGGCCACGCTGCTTTGGATGCAGCCCAGGACACTGTTGGCTTTCTGGGCTGTGAGCACACTCTGACTGCAGATTGTTTTTCATCAAACATCACCCCCAAATCCTTCTCCGCAGGGTTTGTGGCCACAGAAAGGTATGTGCCCTTGTCTTCTCGGCTTGAGTTGAGAAGCCGCGGTGGTGAGCGCTGGAGGCGGCAGCGCCGTGGCGGGGCTGTCCCGCAGGTGGCGGTGCGCGGCCGGGATTCGCGGCGGCAGCGGCGCGGCCCGTCCGCAGCGCTGGCACCATCCACCCCTGCCCCGCGCCGTCACCATCCATCCCTGCCCAGCGCCGTCACCATCCACCCCTGCCCCGCGCCGTCACCATCCATCCCTGCCCCGCGCCTTCAGTGCCGGCCCGCGCTGCTGCTCCGCTCGGACGGAAAGGGGCGTTCGTGGCCCCGCTTTCCTCCCTTGTTCCATTCCTCATCTTTTCGGCCTTTGTTTGTCCTACGTACAGAATCGTTGGTGTCAGGGGAAGGCTGTAAAAACACCTCCCCGCCTCCCAGGACTATCGCTTCTTTCTCTCTAGGTGCACCAGTGGGTTTTTTCCTCCTGGTAACTTTCTGGCAGGTTCTGGCTCTTTGCTGCCAGATCAGTCCAGCTGTTTCACTACAAACTCGAACACTGGCCATGTTACCATAGTATTTGATATTCGAATGTCCCCTTCACCACTGACTTGGGGCTTATGCTTTCAGTACATTCAAAGCATTCTGCGATGCACTTTCTTTGTAAAATACGAGTATCTTCAGCTTTAAACACTGTCAATTTTTTTCCTTACAGAAAATTTCTTTTCCTAATGAAGCTACTTTTGCAGCTAATAGTGGCATTTACAAAAGAAAAGCTTAAGAAGCTGAAGGAGACCGCTCACTGAAATCTAGCAATCGTTATTATAGAATTCATTATTCTTCATGTAATTTTATTCTGTTCTTGTTTGATTTGATTAGAAATGTGAAACAGGTTGCAATACTCGAAGAGCTTGATCTTCTTTAAGCCTTCTTCAGTGCTTAAGGAAATGTAGAAAAACCTAGGATTTATTTTAGCCTGTATTGTTTTCTGCAGGTTTTTTGTCTGTAGATTTCAGAAACCTTTGTAAGGCAGGCAGCAGCTGTGAGTATGAAACATGGCAATGGATACACATGGCTCTGGTAGTGTGAAGTCTCTAAAATGTGCTTTGTGCAATACCATTTCTTTATACTGATGCAAAGTCCATAAGGTTATTATTTCCAAAGAAAAACAAATGTGAACAAGGTAGATTTACTACCATAAATGTTGTAATTTGCATGTCTGGATGAAAAGCTGTGAGTTTGACTTAAATATTGCAGATGTAAGTAGAAGGTTCAAATGCTTTGTGATGTCATTGCTAACATTTCTGATTTATTGATTTTTATTTTTGATTTATTAATTTTTAATTTTCTCCAAATGTATGTTCCCATATTGACTTTAAAGTATCTAACACAGGCTATAATGTAAATTTTAGTGAGTTATGTTAAACATTATACTATGCTATTTTACATTATACTATAATAACAATGGTGAATCCCAGATTTTGAGGCAAAACACGTGGTGTTTTTATAATTTTATGTCTTTGCTTTTATTTCTTTGTACAAAGCTTTGTTTGTTGACTTTCACTTTTGCAAAGTCACATATTTTAGCCAGTGCCAACTTCTTTTGCCACATTTGCATTTGATTTGTGCTTGTTTTTCAAGATCATATGAGGTGATGAATGAATTGACTAACTATGTATCTCTTTTCCATGTTTGCTTTTAAAGCAGTGAAAAGAAGTTCAAATTAATCATCAGTAGTCTATAAAGAATTTAACCAAGTAACACTTCATCCTGAGGTGCATTTTTATCACCTGTATCAAAATGTATTTATGGTGTCCTTCTCAAATGTGTGTTCTTCTGCTCTCTTGCTACAATTTATTACTCTGACAAATATGATGAACGTTCATGGCAGCGTTGAGGAAGGGCATTCAGCAAGGTTCACTCAATCTCCCTGATTTTACAACAGCAAAGTTCCACAGCAGAACTGCATCTTTGGTGATTTATTATATTGTAGCACTGATTCTGTGACCCATTTCTTCCGTTGTGATCTGTTTTGGGTTCCCAGGCATTGCAGGGCACACCTTCTTTACAGTTTTGCCATCGGAAAAAGAGGGGTGTAAAGATGAGCAGCTTAGTTTGACCCTGAGTTTCATGGGTCTATGCCCTGGGGCGAGGCACTGGATGAGGAGGTTACTTCATTTCAAGGAGTGGAGCATTTCTCATCCTTGAGTGGCACGCAAGCATCTGATAATGTTGTGGGAAGGCAGGAAGGAGCTGAGAAATTCAGGAGATCCATTTGATTTAGTGCTCTGGCAAAAGCCAGAAACAGCATAATGTGGGACCAAACTGATGGCATCTAGCTGTAGTGATACTCTCAGAGTGGGTGGTGATGCAAAGAAGACTGGTTTTGTCTAGTGGCATCCATTAGAGTGCAATAGCCTCAAACAGCAATTTTGGCATAACTTCTCCCATTAATTTATTATTATAACTATAGATATATTGTTTTAATTTTAATTTTAACTATTTTTATTATTTTAATTTTAAATTGTTTCAATTTTAACTGTATTTTAATTTTTATGCCAGATTGTCTTTGAAGTTTTGTCTGTATTTCTCACTCCCCTTGCTGAATTAAGCTATATTTGAAACTCTTCTAGTGGAGTATTTCTGCCATCTGCTCTCTGTAGCTATTATTCAAATTATTTGCAAACCTCTGTTCCAGCAGGGGTGAATCTAGCACAGATTTCCTGACTGACATATTTTTTGCCCTGCAATATGCCCCAGCTGGTACAGATCTGTAATTCTGAGGAGTTGGGTGGGAGTGGAAGGTTATGCTCACCTTTCCAATTATTTCAGTGTCTGTCTCACAGGAAATCATCATCTCTTAGGTTTTACAGAATGAATAAAGAGAAAGAGTGGTTTTTAAGGTTCTCCTTCCTTTACAATCTCAACCTGAACTAGAATCCTACAAATCCTGAATACTCTAAACTTTTCACACCACTGAACAAAGCTCATCACATGCCTGCACTGCCTATTCCTTCTGTTACTGAGAATACAGGCCCCTTTTTGTTTTGCTATGATTAAGGTGCTGCAGTAGTCTGCCCTGCCTCTGGTGATATTCACCTGACATAACAAGAATGATTTTCCTACTTCTTGCCCCATGTCACTTTTTGTTGGTAAATCAGGGTTTTTGAAATACAAACCCAAGGCACTCAAAGTATTAATGGATGTGCATAAACACTTCATAGTTTATTTTTGTGAAAAATTAAAAGGAAGTCAGGAAGAATAGTGTGCATATTACTGTGAAAAGAGGACCCTTAAACTGCCTTAGAAAGTGCTGTAATACTCTAAAGAAATATCTATACGCCCTCCATGCTGATGGGCATACAAGTCAGCTGAGGGGTACAGGCAGTTCTGGTCCGTTTGTGGCCTCCTCAATTAAGGAGGCTTTAAGAACAGGGCCAAAGTAACTTCACAACCATCAGAAATCTTTTTTGCTTTCAGCAAGTGTTTATTCAATTTATAGACAGACATAATTTCAAAACACCATGAGAGCACTGTGCAGCCTCCACCCAACCCTAAGTTTCTAAAGCTGTGTGGGTGACGCCTTAGGAAGGCTGACCTGAAACAGAATATGGACAGAGCTAGAGAATAAAGTAGGTATTTATTGAAAGGCCTCCAGGATCCACCTTGGGCAGGACAGGAGCCTGACCATAGCTACACCCAAGATATACTAAGAATGGTCACAAAATGGCTGACCAGTCATGAGATCTTACATTTTTATAAGTTTTGCTCCATTTGCATATTGGGGTTTAATTGTCCAGTTACAGCTTCTGGTTGTGAGGTTTTATGCTTCTTGTTCCTCTCTTTGTTTATGCTGTTGGGATGAAAGTTGTCCTTGGTCTTTAGCAGAAAAAGAATTTTTGTCTACCTATTCTGTGAAGAGAGCTTACTGCCACTTAATATGAGGCTCAGAATTACACACCTAAGCAGCACAGAATCTAAAAATCATGAAAACTAAAACTTAAGGCATCATTTGGACCACTAACACAATGTCCAGGCCCCACAGATGGAGAAAATGATGGAAGACTTTAAATACAGAAATACAGTTCTTGCCATGTACTATGGGAAAGCAGTGTCACCACACTTGCTCTTCCTTTTCTTATGGCTGTTATTGGTTATAGATTTATAGCAAAGTTTTTTTACTATTACTGGGAGCCTGGCTTTGTTTATCTTAAAGAATTTTGATGTCTCTGCATGTTGTGCAGTGCTATACGTGTACATATGAAACATCTGCTGTAAGTGCCAGGAGTGCACGAGAGACACCACTGCTGCTTCGATAGGCATTCCAGCTGTGGGGAAGTTTTATTTCACTCACTGGTCTGATGACCTGCAATCCTGCATAATACCTCACTTTTGTGGAACTCAACTCCTTTTTGGAGTTAAAATCTATTTAGGTGGCCTCATCAAGGAGTTAAAATCTATTTAGGTGGCATCATCAAGGAGTTACAAGATGGGCCTCATATAAGGGTCTTAATCCCCAGAGCAGAAAGGCAGCCTGAAGATCTGTGGAAGTAACAAAAGCTCTTGCTTTTCAGTACAAGGTCAGTTTTAGCAAAGTTGTTACATGGATGAGCCAAACCACTGGTAATTCACATTTGTGTGGTTGTAGCTTCTGAGACACTCATTGCAAATCTCCTTCTGGGCAGACCACGTGCTACCTGGAGATGGAGTATGAGCTCTGACTCCATCTTCACCTGGGCAGAGGCTGAGGCTGGGCCTAAGGCTTCCAGGTACTGCCCATTGTGAGGCCACTAACAAATTTAGGAGATTTGAATGAAGTTCTAAAAGTAATAAAAAGTGATTCAACCCAGACAAAGATGAAGGAGAGAGATGAAGTTAAAGCTCAGCATGATTGGAACAGCATCTATGGGCTATCTAAATATTTAGATTAGATGATCTAATGGTAAATTTTATGAATCTTTGTGTAAAATACTTCCTTAAGTTTATTGCTGCATGAAATTGTCTACAGTCATATAATGAAGTGGAAAAGTTTCCACTTTAAAAAGTTTCCACTTGAGAATATTGGTAAAAATCATTGTCTTTGGAGTCCTTACAAAAACATTTAAAACAAGGTCACTTCCCACTGGAATTTTCCTTAGTGGAACACTAAACTCAATATGTGTAAATGCAGTTTGTCTCAGGGCTCAGCTTCAACTAGAGTGAATTTTCTTATCACACAAAATTTTCTGAGTTTATCTTAGAATGTCTTCCACATCACATCTGGGTGAGTCAGAGGCTTTTAAAGGTGGTGGAGGGTTCAGAATTTCTGCAGTTCAATAAACAGCTAAACAGCTCGTTGATCAGGGGAGCTATGTGAGAGATCAAAGATTAAGTTCCCATCATGATTTGTAATAGCAGTTAATTCTGGATTTCAGATAGTCCAAAGGAGTCTTTGGTTATTTGTGGTTGAAACATTCAGTGTCTTCTTATTTTTAGCAAAAATTTAGTACAGAAGCAGAGAAGCTTTTTTTTAAAATTTATTATTATTATTATTATTATTATTATTATTATTATTATTATTATTATTCCTACTGCTACTATGTTCTCACTTAAATCTTTGCTTTGATCTAACAGCATATACACATCTCTACCTTTTTTTTCTAATGGTGTACATTTACAGCATATTTTTTCTCTTTCAATTTGTCCTGTTTCTTGCACCTCCTCCCTTGTACTTTCCAGGTGTCTTCTTTCATGATCTGAAAGTGCTGCTGAATAAAGATGAGCCAATAGTTAGTCCAATCTCAGACAGTCTTTTGCTCGGGTAATTGCTCGGAACCAAGCAGCTCTTAAGTGCCCTGACTTCCCTGACTGAGATTGACTGATGGAAAGATTAAGTAAGGCAAAGATTTATAGCCAGCCTAGTAAGAAGAAAGCAAAAATGTAGACTCCTTTAAATAATGTGGTTTTGTTGGTTTTTTTTCCTCTTTCTCCCTACACTGTACTGAGGACACATCCTGAATGTTATCTGAAGTCACATAGATCAGAGCCAAGCTCCTTTGGCTGGGGAAGTGAGCACCCTTCCAGGCACTCCTGAGTGGTGCTGGAGCTGTGCTGGTAGTGCTCCCACAGCTGACAGAACACCCCACAGGAGAGCTAGCTTAAAGGAGAAATCATACCAAGTCTCTCAGAAAACATAATGTAATTCTTACAATAAAGCCAGTAATTTAGATTTATACCTGATTTATTTGCCTTGGTTTTTCACTTGTTAAAGATATTTTCTAGTATATATTGGATGACTTAATCCATTTAAAACAAATGAAATTGGCCCTTGAAACCTTTGTCCCCATCTAATCGGTATGACCACAGCAGATTCTGGGTAATTAATAGGAACATTTTGCAAAAAAACTCCAAACCCCACCATAACCTCATTTATATATGGAAACACTCATTATAATTCTTGCTAAAAATTATTTAATAATTAATATTTACATTAAGCAGTCTATATCTAAGAGACATATTAATAAGAAAATACATAAAAATATATTCATAAATATAAAAAAGTGTCCCATTTACTCAGTGAATCTGAGTAAATGTATTTGCAATACTGCCAGCAGGGTTTTTTTTAAGTCTTTTTAATGAAGCACTGAATAATGGAGAAACAATGCTATGTGTTAGCCTCTTTTTAAAAATATTAGAATCTATAAAATGACCAACATTTTTACATAGTTTGGATTGTTTAAAGTAAATTGCAATATCATAGTGTCTCCTGAGTGATAGTATTACAACTGTACAGCCCTTGGGTCAAACACATTTTAGATGACTATCCCTGGTGCAGACCAGCAGCAGAAGTCTTTTCCTCTCATCCTACACATCATTTATATTAATTTATGTTTGGGAGGTGGGGCCAAAGCACCCCCCTTTTCTTTCCTTTGGACATTATGTGTGTGAGCAACAGAGAGAGAACCATGTTTAGAGATGGTGGCTTTCTCTCAGGGCTTCCACAGAGACGTTGGGGTAAGCAGCTTAGAAAATTCACACATCTATAATTCATAGTGTGGGACATACAGGTTGTGCCTTTTCTAACATGGCTGTTCACTGGGTAGAAGAAACCCATTGTGTTGACAGGCCAGAGACTTTTGACTTAAGAAGTCAAGGAGGAAAACAAAAGAAGTAGTATATTTCAGTACAAAGCTTTTCATATCTGTGCTTTATGGCTTTAATCTTTGGACTCTAATGTGAATAAGATTTCCCCTCGTATTTTTAAAACTGTGCATTATAATTTAATCTCTGGTCCTCAGAATGCTAATATCTGTGGAGGATATTCCCTTAGTAAGCTGTTTGGTAATCATCCTGATGTACTCACAAACACAAATATTCTGAACTACATATTGAAGAGATGGAAAGATTAATAATGCAGAAAACATCAAAATTTTTTGACTGATGTACTTAGATGGTTCTATTATCTATTTCAAGAGTTATCCAGCATGATTTATAATTTCTATTAAAAATATCAAAACACTGTCTGGGCTATATCTAAGCCAGTGAATATCCCTCAATCTTTGTTTTATGTCATTGTACATGTTTACCCACACACTTCACCCTCTAGTTTTCCCTCAAAGCACAGCTTTAGCTACAATAACAGAGGAAATCAATCTTTCTTGAATCCCTAATTTCCCATGGAATCAAATGCCTCTTTCTCTTGAGAGAAATGTTTCAGCTTGTGGGTTGGGTAATCTCTTCACTTTTCACTCTTTAACTGTGTTTATTAAAAAAAAAAAAGCATACAATACTAATCTCCATTCCCTTCTATGACTTTGTCCTTAAAGTCCTGTGTAAAACACATCTATTCCATAAGAGTAATTTACAGCAAGATTTTTACTTAAAGCAAATGTAGGATAAGAACCAGCTCTGTTGAGATTCATATCTAGGAAATAACATATCTAACCCTAAACTTTAAGAATTAGTTCACTGACAACCTACTGTCTAACTGTTGCACTTCAATAATATATACATATATAAAAGTAAAAATAAATTCTTTTTCACTGGTTATATTTAGAAAATGTTTTTATCAGATTTCTCTGGGAACAATAAGAGTGAATTCCAAGGGCTAATCCAACAAAATAGAATACTACCTTACTCTGTGACCAAACCTCAGATAGAACTAAATATGAAGTATCCTTGCTTCCAAAAACTGGGGTGCTTAATGTACAAGAATGAATGATACTATTTTTAAAAAAAATTTGGTCCAAGATATTAATTATCTAAAAAAAATTAATTTGTTGGGATATGAGAATGTTTCCCAGTCTCTGCTTTGACAGCTGAAAATTGCAGATGTCTCCATAAGAGTTTTCACTCCTTCTTTAAACCATATAAAGTGTTAAAGGTCACATGGAAAAAGTGAGTTTGAAGGAAAATTTGGCATCTAAAATATTGGTTTGGTTCTATAGGGAAGGGTCAGACGGGCCCATGTTTTATGAACATGTTCTCTATTCTGTACATGTAGAAGTCTGGAGAGAAATTTGAGGGTAGTCCCATGTCTGCTGGAAAGTCATTAAATTCATTTTGTGATGAATCGACCCTGGTCCCAGAAAAAAAAAAAATCTACCACACTCAAATTGCTAATGGAATAAAAAAAAGGGGGAGTACGTAGTATTTTCCATTTCCAAATGGAGGAGTAGGTAATATTTTTGACTCATGTCATGTGTCCTTTGCAGGAATGAAACAGGATTTATAATCTTATAGTGCTATTTAAAGCTGAAAGCCTGTTTTTCCAAGCAGACGTGTGTATCTGCATTTGCAGCATGCCACTGGCAAGGTAAATGGGATCAGCAGTAAGCTGAAACTGAAAGCTGCAGCTGGCTGACAGTTGCAATTTTACAAAACTCCTTTCTTCCCCTTCAGAGTCTATGCAGATACAAGTTTCAGCAATACTTGCCTCCAGCCTCTTTTAACTTTCTTTTTAATTAAAAAGCTTAATTGGGAGTAATAAAAATTCCAATTAAGCTTTTTAAATAAAACCCAAAAGCTCAAAGTGGCTGCGGTTGCAGATAACTGCTACTGCAACCCGTGACTAGCACTGCAATTTGAACAAGGCATTTGTTTCACCGTAATTAATATTGTGCTTCATGATTGTACCTCTACATCTTTCAAAAGTACTGTACCTTTAAGTCTCACAGAGTTGTTGTTTGCATGTGAAATATGGGCATCCTTGTGAGTTTTGCTAAGTGCAGTACAGGGACTCAAGTCTCTGTGGGTTGCTCTGCCGATGTTCCCCTCAGCATCGTGCTACATGTCATATCTGTAAGCAGAAATAGAACTGGTAACAAGTCCTGATCAGCCAATTTCCCACTGAATTCAATGGTCTTGTAGTCTGCCTAAAATTCCCAGGACTGTTTCCTGCTTCTTCTACAGCTTCTTAGGTTTTTATTATTATTNAGAATTTAAAAAAAAAAAAACAAAAACCAAACGAGGATGACTTGAAAACCAAAATATTCATATATGAAATATAAATACATGTAAACATTCCATGAACTTTAAAGAAAATAAAAATGTTAATCTTCTGCTCAGCTAGTATTTAATTTATTAATAATGTTGAACATATTGAGTTAAATGATGAATAGGCTTAGTTAAAGAATGGCTACATTGCAATACAAAATGTGCCTTTTTTCCCAAATTAAAAGCTTAGTATAGAAATTTAAACCAAGGTATTTTACTTACTTTTTGCCCCCAAATTTTGAAAAATGGAAGTATCTCCTCCAAAAAACCCCTTGGCTATTAGAAGGGCTAATTCTTCTTTCTACCCCAGCCCGTGGCACTGAAAAATATTCCTCCAACCCATTGTTGTTGTGCAGCAATAATGTGGTAAATAAACTGAATGATGTGCTTCTGACAGATATAATGCCCTGTGTCACCAAGTTGCATCACTGTCCAGGAAAAGTACATTTTCCACAGGTTATGGGAATTGAGAGAGACCTACTGTAGGTTGGGCTCGCTTGACTCAGCCTCACTTCCTCTCAGTCAGGGTTTCATCTGCTGCATCTGGGCTCTGACTAACAGCTTTATTCAGGAGACATTGGCAGCTTGAATTACAGGAATGTAGGAAAGATTATGTTTCAAAAATAGAAATTTTTAGTGGTTTCTTTTTTCTGATCCTTCTTTTTTTCTGATCTTTCTTTCATTGCTAGAATAAATCACAGTATCTAATAAGCCAATGAGTCTTTTAAAAAGTGGAGTTTTAAGCGTGTACCAAGGTCTTATTGAATCATGTTATCTAGCATTTCAAATCCTCTTGAAGTTAGTTACAAAGAATAATAGCTATATGTTCAGTCTGAAGAGTTCTAAGATTTTAGTGACTTTGGATTAACAGGAAGATTTCAAACTATCAGTGTTTAAGCTTCACCTTTCTGTCAGTCATTCCTGACAAGGCCAGAATAAGGTAATAACTGCTGTGACTTTAGAGAGGGTGGTTTTTCATTAGTTTAAGCAGAATGTCAATTAAAAAGGAATTGAGATAAAGAACCAGCAACTAGATTAAGTTTACATTTCTTCAAGGATGATAAGAAAAATCCATTTACAGGTTCTATTTCAGACTGAATATACTTTCTAAGGTAAAGGCCCCTTATATTATAGCTTCAGAAGTCTACTGGCAATTTCTGAAAAGATTTAATAACTATTGTATCTAAAATGTTGAAAATTTTTTTAACCGCTGGAAATAATTATTTCTTACCTGAAATGAATATACTAAAATTAATTTAAATTTAATTTCACACATTTTATGACAGAATATTATCATCTTCCATCAGTTCTTCTTCTGTCTGACTACTATTTGTATTCTCTAAGAACTGACAAAGCCTGTTTAAAATGGGAAGAGAAATTAATCTTTCTGTAATCTCTGAATGGGGAAGGACTGCCTGGGGCAGACTTACAGGTAAGTGCATGAACCCTACATGCACTAAATTTTACTTTTTCTGTGATCCATTTGCCAGATTTTGAGCAACTTGGTAGGAGTTATGAACTCAGAATTTAGAAGACTGCATGGGAATGGGGCAACATTTGCCTTTGTCCAGGCTAAAGACAAAAGAAGCTCCTACAGGGATTCACCCTTCCATATATCCTTGTTACTCCTTGTGACAATGCTGGACTTTAAGGTTCACATGAAAATTATAATTTCAGGCAGGATCACATAGGCATTTATTAACCTTGACTCACATATTCAATTTTTTTTTTGCCTTCTTGCAGGCTCAAAATGTTTTCTCTAAAGGAAACCGAAACTGTGGTTTAACGTTACTCTGTTAAGAACTGGGTTAGTCATGGTTTTCTACTTTGCCCATAAATGCAGACTAATCCAGAAGAGAAAATATTTTGAGGGCTGCTTCCCAGTGAGAAATACGGTATAAGCCACAGTGCATGACAAAGGATGGGAAGGGAAGTTCAAACAGTTTGGGACTGTTGACCACAGTGGGCAGATCAAGGTCTATAATCCACTTGTACATGCTTTACAAAGGCAGTTTTTCCACCTTTTACTTGTAATCTGAATAGATTGCAGTTTCAGAGCAAATGATACATAAAAACTTGCACATACACCTGAAATTGGGTAAATCATAAATTCCTAGTATTATATGAAGGTTTTAGTCCTTTTTGCTGTTCCTGTCACAGACAAGTCACAACCCTTAGCAGACAAGTCAGGTGTGGGGTTTTTCAGTAGTGAAACAGCTTTCCATTTTTTAATGGAAATAGTATCACAAAGTAGTAAAATACTGGTTGCAATAAACAAAACTTTCTATCATTAATAGAACAATAGATAGTTGCCCTTATAGGTAATCAAATTTTCTCTTATAGGTAACTAAAGAACAGGAAGCAGGATACCCACCCAATCTGGAGGGGAAGAGAACTACCCTTCAGAGACATCCAAAGCCAGAAGAGATGCTGACAAACTCTGATATTCCTACACTCTTTATATTGCCTGGCAGAATGAGTCACATTATGCTACTTTTTAATAGCTTTCTCACCTTCCTGAAGTGAATTACATGCTTGCAGAGCAGTGATGGCAAACTAGGAGTCATAGCGATCATTATTAGCTTTGCAGTATCCTTAGCATTCAGTACTCATGGATCAGCTGTAATATATTGTGATAAATAATCTGTCCAGAGGGACGTCAGCATTGCATCTGAAGTACAGCCCAGGCTAATACTGTGAAATCAGCTTTGATACAGTCTGTAAGTTAGGTCTTGCTCTATTTCTTTGAATCAGGGCAAGATTCAGCTGATTCCTCCTGATAATGAAACTATTGAGCAGCTTTTTCAGATGTACTTCAATGTTTTGGTGTCATTATTTTAAAACTGATGCGTTTCCCACTCTTTTTATTAGCTACATGTGTATGTAGCTAATTTCTATCATTGCCTAGAAACCTCACCTAAAGCATGGCCGTGATGGAGGGCATTCTTTTGAACCCAATATTCCAAGATTTCTTCATGGTTTTGAAGATTTCAGCTGAATCAATTTTTTGTCACCAAGTTATGCAATAGATTTTGTTTCCACTACAAAAGCTGTGGCATTTAAAGACCATGGGATGACGTGAGGAGCTGATGGCAGTACTAAGCTGAATCTGTAAGGTAACAGCCTGAAACAATTGCAGGTTACAGAAAATAGCCCCAGAAGGGGCTTGGAGAAGTAATCTACATAGTGTGTATGCTGAAGCTCAGTTAGCACTCTGATTTATTCTGAGAAATGCTCATTTAACTGCTTCTTAGAAACTTCCCATAGCACTGGGGAAAGCTATAGATTAAGAGCTTTCACCTACCAGTGAAAACCAAAAGTGATAAAGGCCAGAAATCGTGGTGCTGGCCAAAGAGCAGGTGTTTTTAGCTGGGTTTTTTTTGTGCTGTTGGATGGACTTTCCAATCTGTTTAGAAGGGAGCCAAATTTAATGTGCATAAGAAGTCATTACCTTTCATTTAGCAATGGCAGACCTGTTGTGTTTCAGTTGCACAGAGATTTGAGAGTGCTCTAAAAACCTTATACGGAAACCTCATATAATCATCTGGTTAATGTAACCTTTTTCCAACCAAACCTCTATAGTTCACCTACCAATGAAGAAAGAACTACAAAAAAGAAGGTTAAACATTAGTTTCCCAAAACAGCTTTTATATTTAAGGTGCATTAATATTTCTTGCCGTAGTAGTACAACTGATGATGATGTGATTTAATGGGCTGTTAGCACAATAACGCTCTGTGCCTTAAAAGTGACACAAACTTCTATCCTCCATTTGGAAGTCATCAGTGTCTTTGCAGGCAATGGGACGTGTTCTTCTATTATGTATTTGCCTATTGTCTGGTGGTGAACTTAGGATCGTCTGGATTTCAAATATATTTTTTCTGACAGCTTTAATTGTTGACTTCCTTTAGCCAGCACCTGATAAATTTATACCAGTGACTGATACACACATCTTGTACAGTTGAAAGTGGCATTTAGCATTTTGTGGCTGATATATATGTGTTCAGAGCCTGAACTTTCTTTAACAGGCAATATCATGCTGATAAACTGTGTCTGCCTTCCACAAATGGGCCATCACAAGAGTCAAAGTATGAAAACCAAACCTCTGTATGTTGGTGTTAAAGAATGAGGGGTAAGTGTGAGGTCTGGGAATATCTGGTGGAATATAGATGGGGTGTTAATCTTAGTGAAATCAACATAAACTTTGCAGTAGTTTAAAACAAAGCCTTGTGGTTTGGTTTAAAACGGAGGGTGTCTTTACGGAAGGAAGCAGATCTCCTAACTTGCAGGGAGAAATTTGTCTCTCTCTGTAGTATTATGTACAGATGAATTATTTCTACCTATATTTTATTTTGCAGTCAGGTCAATATCTAAATCCATTTAGTGCCCTGAATCTGTTGCATGTCGTCTCCTGAGGGGTTAGATGCAGCCTGAGGAGAGGCGTGGTGGAGCTGCTTCTGCCTGTCCTGAATACTGTATCTCCTGTGGGATGTAAGGTGCTGATGCTGGGCCTGGGGAAGAGAACTTCAGAAACCCATTTCTGTCCCAGAGGAGAGCCAGCTGTGCCCTCTGACCAGGAAGTCTGGTTGGGATGGCTAAACCAGGACAGTTCAGGTATGACTCAGAAGAATGAGATCAAGATACTTAAGACGATAGTTTTGACGTAAGATCAGCAGACACAGGTTTCTACCTGGCAAATACTGCTGGTTTGGGCAGAGAACTGGTAAATTCATTTGCTTTGGGATGGTTTGGCAAACAATCTGTTGCTTTCATTCATCCAAAGCAGTACTTTCCACGACTAAGATGTGGCATTACTGTTGTATACTACTCTGTCAGATGAACAGGCTGAAGCTGTCTAAATATTTGTTGCAACACATTAACTACAGCTTCAGGAGAACTGTTAATGGCCTTTTCGTTTCAGAAGCTAAAGCAGTATATTTATGGGGTTCATGGACTGCTAGCTTGTGCTGGTTTCAGCTGGGGCAGAGTTATCTTTCTTCACAGTGACCAGTATGGAGCTGTGTTTTGATTTCATGTGGAACACAAGGCTGATAATGCAGAGATGCCTCTGTTATTGCTGAGCAGGGCTTGCAGAGAGCCAAGGCCTTTCCTGCTTTTCATGCTGTCACGTTGGCAAGGAATTTGGGGGTGCTTGGGAAGTTGGAAGGAGACAGCCAAAACAGGTGATCCAAACTGACCAAAGGATATTCCAGACCACGTGACATCATGCTCAGTATATAAAGTGGAGGGAAGAAGGCGAAAGGGCAAAATGTTTGCAGTGATGGTATTTGTCTTACTGGATGACTGTTCGATGGGATGGGGCCCTGCTCTCCTGGAGATGGCAGAGCTGCTCCCTGCCCTTTGGAAGAAGTGAATTAAGCTCTTGCTTTGCTTTGCATATGTGCATAGTGCAGGGCTTTCACTTTCCTTATTAAACTGTATTTATCTCAACCTAAGAGTTTTGTAGCTTTTACATTTCTGATTCTCTCCCCAATCCTGCTTGTGGGGGAATGGGTGAGTGGCTGTGGGCTTTGGTTGCTGGCTGGGGTTAAACCACAAGAATCTTTCTTGGTGGCCAGTATGGGTTGTGTGGGATTTGAGATAATGACAGGTTTGATTGGAATAGGCTAGATTGGATAGAAATCTCTTAGTGGTTAACTAGAAATGAGCAGGGTTCTGTGCTTGCTATGGGGCTTACTTTCCTGACTGCATTTTAGAATCTAGTGCTCATTAGTGTCCACTTTTTGCTTTAGCTTTTTCTAGAATTAGCTAAACCTAACCAAACCTGTGTCCCCGTGTGTCTCTGCCACCTGGCACTGTTAGTGAGGCAATGAAATGAATCTACTCTTTGCATTTCAGCTGTGGTTTGGTGGTCACCCTGGTTACCTGTATGTGTTGATTCACATATACCTATACTCACTGTCGTGGGGATTTCATTAATAAATTCCCATTAAATTCAGTCGAAGTTGAGCTGATGTGTCCTGGAGCCAGGCTGTGGAAAACCGCACAAGAGACAGCCTGTATACTCAGCCTGTCACAAAAGACTGATTCACAAGATTTAAATTATAAGCTTAATTTTTAAGTTATGTATAAGGAGTCAGTTATTTAAATAATACCCTAAGAAAATTAATACAGTAAGGAGTTATAATTACAGCCACCTTTTATGAATTTTAAAGGCAGAGAGACACTGACAAAATATTCACAATGTTTCTGCACTTCACTGGTTTACAAAGAATGTTGCTAGTAGGCAGACCAGTGGGGCAAGGAAACACAATTGCTTACAACAGCCAAGCAGGTATGCTTAATTTTTAAGCCTGCCAGCCCTGACATAAATTCCTTTAATTTTTTCTGAAATCCTCTTGTATGTCTTAATTATCTTGTGTAGTCTCATAGGATGGATTTGATAAGGAAAAACATGAACTATTAATTTTCATCCTGGGGTCTTAAAATAGGCAATTAAGCTTGTACTAAGAGAAAAATGATATAAATCTTCTGTGCCAGAATACAATGCCCTGTGTCTCATTAGCGTGCGGTTTATATATTCCCTCCAACCATAACCATTCCATGATTCTATATACTGTACTCTTCAGCAACGTTTAAGTTTTCAAACCAAGAGGAAACTGACCTTTACAGGAGTACAGGGTATACAAAAATGCCTGGGGTAACTGACCTCCCTATCAGCAGTTTGGTATCAACTTTTGCAAGGTATGTTTAAGATGTATTTGTCAATAAAATTATGTACTTTCAAAAATCTAGAGAGGAGCAGACAACATGGTACGTGAGAGAAACACTGTAGCTGGTTAACCTCAGGGGTGTGAGGATAGTTTGTAGACTGAAAAATATGCCAGCCTTTGTAACCACAATTCTTTTGAGATGCAGCACAAGCCAAGGTTATATGGTTAGAAGATCTATTTTCTTCCAAAATGCTTATAGCAAAAAGATAAAAGCAACAACAAAACCCCAAGGAAATCATGCCTCTTATGATTATCTACCTAATTCTGGCAATCAGATAAACTTCCAGGTGGGACAAGATATGGGTTTTTTTTGTTTGTTTATTTAGTGCTCTAAGTCGTATCAGTCAGTCATTGCTAATTTACATCAAGATCTAACTGATAAAGAAGAAGTTTCATTATGACAGTACTTTATTAAAAATTGTCCAGTTTCGTTGCTAAAATGGTGATTTCATTGTTCTGGTCAAACACACTCCAGTTACTCAATCTGACCTAACATGAAACATGGCCTGAACATCTTCAATAGCCAGCATGTAGATGGCAAAAATGCAATCAGCCTCAGGGATAAAAACAATACTATCATAGAAATTAAACTTTCCTACTCTATAACAATAACTATGAGATGGCTTTATTAAAATCTGGGGTTTGTTTTTGATTTTTTTTTTGTTTTATCATGATTTGTGGAATATCCATTTATAAATTCTAGTAATGTCAGTCATTTCAGAGGCAAGAAGAAAAGATGATGAAAGAAAGCAATAAATTCCAAGGAACTAGTAGGGAAAACAGCAGAAAATAAAGATGAAAAAGAATGGGTGGTGGGGAGAGAAAGTACTGCCCACAGGTTTTAGGTGAAGTGAGATTGGTCATGAGAGTGCAATAGCAGAAAAAAGTGACTTATGAGTTAGTAGTAAGAGAAATCTATGATACTACCAGAATCAGGAAATGAAAAAATGTGTGAAATTTATGTGAGAAGTGGTGGGATGTCTGGTCTTCTCCGAGTCAGAAGATCCATCATATAGTACAGTCAATGTTTTATCAAGCATTCCCTCTGCAGAAGTGCCTGAGTGGTTGAGAATAATGACTGGCAGGAATCTGAGTGTCAGGAAATGAGTTTTAGGGGAAGAACAGGATTTTAATTTGACTGATTTGATTGCCTGGACCTACCTCTTTCTCCATTCTGTAGAACTAGAAAGTGTTCTCTCAGGACAGAGGTCATTAAAACAACACTTTGTGTCCCTTCCTACTTTGTGTAAATCAAAAGAAATTTTAAATAAGAATGATAGGGTTGGAAAATGGGTCTGAGTTAGGGCTAGAAGAATGTGTATTTGCAGGAGTACAATTATAGATATATAATGTATTGGGTAGACATTTGGAAATATTGGTTGTAGCTGCAGAACAAAGTTGCATTGATGTGGCAGTTATGTAGCTCTCTGGAATATTCTTGGAGTTAAGAAGTTCACATAGATTTATATTTTTTGTGTGATAAAAGCAATAAGCTGAGCATCCTTTATGACAACTTTTCCAACTTATTAGATCAATGTAATGCAGAAGTACCAGTGAGTCCTGTCTATTTTTTTAGTAAGCTGCAATTCAAGCACATTCCTCCATACAAAATGAATATTTGATAATAAAAATATGTTTATGTTCAAAGTTCAAGCAAGAAAAGGTCACATTCTTAGGGGGTTTTGTCAACTGTTTGGATCAGGGAACAAGCCGATTACTTAAGGGCTTTCTTTATATATTTTTTTAAATGCATGTGTTGCTATTTCCAAAATAAAACAGAAGAAGAAACAACTGGTTTGATTTAAACAAAAGCAAAGAAGTTTTCTGGTTTTCTCTTCTTTATACTATGTATATTTGCTTCAAGAGCCTGAAATCAGCATTGCTTACGTGTGTAAACTGGAGACAAAGTCCTAGCTTAACTTACAGAATCAGAGAATCATCAAGATTGGAAGAGATTTTTGAGGCCATCTTGTCCAAGAGTCAACCTGCTTCTACCATAATCACTCGAACCACATCCTGAAGTGCCACATCCAGGCACCTGTTGAACAGTTCCAGAGGTGTAGACTCCAGCACTTCTCTGTGCAACTTGATTCCAACACCTGATCACTCCTACACTGAAGAAAAAGGAGGGGAGACTGACAGCTCTTAAACAGCCATGGAATGTGTTATTTGTACCAGTGGGAATATACAGGGAGATAGTGGATATTTGTATAATCCAGTGTTGGAAACTTCCTTCAGTCAAAAGGGGAATACATTTGCACGCCCTTTAGAATTTAGAAATGTGGCAAACCACTAAAACATACATAAATTAAATGAATTCTTCATATTCATAGGCTCACTGCACAATGTTGGATTGTTTAGTTTTCATGGTTTATTTTGTTGCTTTTAATGATGCTATTAATCAAGCTTTCTCATTTTCTTTCACTGCCAGGATTTGACAAGGATTTTCTTTCACCTTGAAAAAGTGCCTGTTCTGAGGAGTTTCTTCCCAGCACTCCTGTACACTCAGCACATCCTGCTGAGTGAAGGCAGCTTGTCTTCTGCACTGCACTTCTCTCTGAAAGATGATTTTAGAGCTGCGGGTTTGATCTCTCTCTTGGTAGTGAAAGATCATAAACAAATATGTCTTTCAAATTGTTTTTCCACTTGAAGCCTTTATGATTCCATCAAAGAGGAAACTGAGCTAACTCAATAAGCAATGGACCGTAAGGCAGTAAACTGATACATTGTTAATTTTTATTGCTGAAGTTTCTTCCTCCGACTCTGGTTCAAAATGCTATTCATATTTTATGATGATGATGATTTTTTTATGTTTGCAACTCCTTCTGATATTCTACTTAATATTTTTTGTTGAGATAGGCCGGCCACAGCAAACAACAAGGCAGGGAGTGTAGTAATGTCTCTGTCTGAATGAATGGAGACCAAACAAGTTACAAATGGAGCTGCAAGTCGTTGGCCAGGGCTAACAGAGCACCTGGCTGGCTGCTCCAGGAACCCGCTCTAGAAAAGCTTTGGAAGAACAGGTTTAGACACCTAATGAAGAAGGATGCAAGGGTGTGAAAGCAGTAAGAAATCTTTTTTGTGGTAGGTGCTCAATAGCCAGCTAAACAGATATGTAAGCTTTGTCTGTTTCTTGTGTCCCGTAGCATTTTAGTGTGTTGTAATTGCAGACTGAGAGCCCAGTGAGGGGATTTTAGTGACTGAGCTCTGGAGGCAAAGCTGCTCATTAGGTGGCAGAGGTGGCTGCTCTACAGTTCAAGCTGTAGAGTTAATTTCTCTGCTTATTCAGGTGCTTCTGCACTTTGTTTAATAGCACACTGTAATTGTGATGTTTGTTTTCCCTCCAAGCCCTTATTTCTCATGTTTTTTGATTACCTAGCTGAACGAGACCCCAGTCTTGACTAGGCTCTGCCATGGTCCATCTGGCCAATATAAAATCCTGTTCAAAGGTTATCGAGGTACTGATTTTGCAGACTCCATTCACAATGTGGTTTGTTAAATAGCTCTGAATATAAAAACACAATCTGCTTCACCAGATTGGGTTTTTAGTCCTTCAGGTCTCTTATTCTACTTCCAGCAGTCACTTTGTCTAATGCTTCAGCAGAAGGGAGACAACAGACACAGCATATCTCGCCAGCAGTGTGAGGGTTTCTATAAAGGGGAAAATTCTGTTTTTAATCCTATATCATCAGCTCCTGCCCGCTATACACATTTTTCCTATCAGAAAAATATTTTTTTCCTTAAAATGATCTCTTCCTTTCAAAGTCCAGTTCAAGACAGTTTAATCCTTGCAGGGAAAAAAAAAAGAAAAAAAAAGAAAAAAAAGAAAAATAAATCACTGACCATCAGAAAACTGCCTGGGGAAATCTCTTTTCCTTCAAAATTACTTATATACACTGTTCTATTTCCTATAGATAATGTGTATTTGAGGTTAACACAAATATTGTGGAAATCTAACTGTCCTTTGAGGGTGTACTGTTGTAAATCAGAGGAGTTTATACCAAAGGTTAGCTCAGATTGATTTAGTCCCTTTTACTCTGATATGGTCCCTGACTTGCAGACTTTGTTGTAAATTGGATAATATTCCTCAATGAAATTAGTGTATGAAGTAAAAATAGGCACATCTGTTCTGCATTTTCTTTTGACTGTGGAAGATTATTTTCAAACTTGTTCATCCGGGTAGTCAACATTACAATTTTCTTAGGATTTGCAGTCCGTAAATTTCCTACTTGGCCCACCACAAGTGATAGATCTAATGAGGGATAAACAGAGATTTAAAATTTGAGTGCTACATGGTCATTGCTGTCTCACAGCTAGACCTTTAAAAACCTTGGTCAGTCATTGCCTAACACTCAGAGCATTTATGGGCTCTGGATGCATTCCTGCCAGCACTGTTCCCTGGCAACCTAAGTTTGTACACTGGTGTCTCTGTATTGGATTTCACTAACAGTGTATCCACTTTCCTGTATTGTTGGTGTGATAATCTAGTTGTTGCAGTGTGGCTTTTCAGCCTCAAGAAGGAGGAAGTGGAGCTTTCCTTCTCTCACCCCATAGCCTTACACTTTGAGAAGCTGTGGGATGCATGACACAGATAAAATGCTATTGAGCACCTATCACAAAACAATATTACTTACTGCTTTCATACCCTTGCATCCTTCTTCATTAAGCATCTAAATAATTTCTGTGGAGACTTGCATCTTCCAACAGCTGGGGTCCTCTGTCACACCCCTGGATGCAAATATTCGTAAACTTTGGGCATCGACCTTCTTCTCCCCATCTTTTAGGGCTCAAGTGCCCTACATGGGTCTGTTACATGTCAAAGCAACTCAGCTGAGAATGTTACAAAGCTGAATTTGAAGCACTCAGGTTCCTATGTATGTTTTGTCTTAAGCAGGAAACTTCTAATGTGGTCACAAAAATGTACACTGAATGTACCTCATCTGATTTAAAAGGTTTACTTAGCTCATAAGACAGCAATAGGGCCTCGAGAGATCATTCACCCTTGCTTACTTGTACATCTGAGACTGGAAGACAAGGCAGTTTAAGTTCTGTTTTCTGTGTGACTCATATTTCCTTTTGATCCCTGCTTATGAGGCCTAATTGATTTTTTGCCTTTTCTCTTTTATATAGCCTCTATATTTTTTACACATGTATTTGTAATTCTATTATTGTACTCTAGATAGCTCCAGTACTTCTCCTTACCCTACCCAATAGGCAGAAAGACATTCATATTCCAAAGACATAACACATTCCAAAAGTTGGGGGTCTGAGGCTCCTATCCATTCTTGGTTTTTCCTGGCAACCAAGATTGAGACCAGCTCTTTGAGACATATTTCTGTAAGTTCCCATCTGAGGGGGGAAGATTTAGAAGTGGCTTGAACTGGATGTGGGCGGGAATTACCTCTCCCGTTATAATTCTAATTGGTGATTCTTGTCAAATATGCTGAGTTGCAAAAACTACAAAAATTGTGTACACACTATGCTGCATGTGCATCTTCAGCATTTTCCACCTGGGGAATTGTGCATCTAAGGATCCTTAAAAAGGTAAGTCCTTTTTATCACCAAAACTGTGTCTGTCTGGTAATTTTAGCACCAGCAAAAAAAGCATCACTTCATTTAGACCAGCAAATGTGTGATGGGTAACAGCATGGTCATAACACCTCAGTTTTGGGATAAGTAGCTTCTGTTATTCACTGAATTCAGCATAGTGTTTTGCCAAATTCCTGATGGAAAGTTTCCAAGGCTGGGTTGATTTTTTTGGAGCAAACATTGTGATTCTGATGTTCCAATATCTTCCTCACTGTATAGTTTTAAAAACACTGGAATACACAAAATAATTATTAAATCTGCAGTTCAAATGAGAAAACTGCAAAGTTGTTTCTCTAGTGTTTATAATTTCATTTTTATTTGGGAGGTGTGCAGATGCAGTGAAATTATTGCTTAAAATTTAAAATGTACTACTCATACTTTATGACAAGTTACTGAATTTGTGTATTAAGAATGTTTCTTTGGAAAGTATTTAAAGTTTAATTTAACCGGTTTTATAGATACCCATTTTCTGCTAAAATAGGTATTTTTTATAAGAGTATGCATGTGCTAGTTTGCTCTCACAGTCAGTTTATGATTAGAAATGTGCAAGAAAGAAGCATTAATGTCAGTTTAAATGTTCTTGGCAGTGAGAATCTAGATATTTTTATTCTATTATGATTATAAAGTTGTGAAAATATAAAAAAATTACAGTGAACTCTCAAATCAAGAACTATTGAAACAACACCATAAAATCTGGAATTCAGGTAAAACAGTGTTCATAGTTACCAGATGTTTCTATTCACTACTGCTGCTCACAGAATGGAGTCCACTTGCTAAAGATGGAGGATGTCAGCTTAATTTGTGTAGCTGTGAGGAATAAAGGCTCACCCATTACCAATTTTATTCTGATGACCTTAAAAAGAGATGCTTCAGTATTCCATTACCATTTATTTCCCTGAACCACTTAAATGCAAAAGTTTTAAGTCTTTCTAATGTATTTAAAAATGATAAATATGAATGAAGACAGTGCAATAAAAAAAGATAAATAAAATCAGGGCCTATTCTGCATTGACAGGGTGAGCTGAATAGCTCCTTGTCTTCAATACTTAACTAGCTGGAGCCATTGTTCAGCTTTTGTGCAGGAGACAGTATGTAATTCAAAAGCTTTACTTTCAAGACTTAGGGAAAATTGACTTCAGAAGCAGTGAAAACATCATAAAACCACATCAATAAATCTACACATACATGCTGAACCCAGCCATCTGTCAGTTTACATGTAATCCAGGCTATCCTCTCTCCCACAGAGATGTAGATTTTTGTCTATGTCCATTTCCAAAGACAAAGAAATAGAATAATTTTCTGTCAAGGGATAACTCTTTTTAAAAAAATATTCTATTTGAATATATTAAAGCTGTCCACAGGACTGAATCCAGTTTTTTTATCCAATCCTTCCACTGTGGTGCAGTTTTTCTGTCTCTTCCCATGTTTCTTTGCTGCCCACATGACTTGGAAAGAAGAGAGGGGCTGCCAAAATGACCCAAAATAACCCATACTCTCTGCCCCAGTGTTACACTGCAGCAAAAGGGGTGTTGTCATCCTGTGATGCCCTTGGGCGTTGTTCAGTAAATGAGGAAGTTGCTCAGATTTTGTGAAATAATGCTTCAGCAGCTGAGACTTAGAAAGGGTAGCTTAAGTTCAGACAATACTATCTATATACCTTGCCATCAAAGCAGGTAAGAGCACACATCCTTAGAAAAGGAAGCTGCTGTTTGTTTTCAGTAAGTGTGTGCTGTTCAGCTAAAAAACAAAGTATCCAATTTTCTCAAAGGTTGGGAAAGTTCAAACCACAAAATGCTTTTGCCCTTGAACATAAAAGTACCTAATAATTTCAGGATACTCTCAGCACTCGGGTAAAAGAACATTTTGAGCACATACAAACAAAACAAGTGTGGTAATGATAGGTGGTGTAAAATGAGTTATTTTGTGTCTCCAGAGTTATAAACATTAATGGCTTAATATATATTCTCTCTCCAGACAGTTAAATTAATCCTCTCAGCAGAAGCAATATAAATTTAGACTATATTTTCCAGATGATTTTGCTTACTTCTGATCTCCTTTAGTACATAATGTGCTGTAGCTCTAAGAAAATGAATGCTTACAAGTGTAGATATTTATATGAGTCAGCAAAGCTGGCATAAAGTTGATGACACCTTGCATGCCCAATGGAGCTGACATTCACTGCTTAATGAAAAAAATAAAATTCTGATCTTAGGCTGATTATAATGCTATAGATTGATGTGCCAATGAGCCTATTTGAAAACATTATCTTGTGCTTGCATAGCAATTTATGTAACTCAGATTGCAATAAAGAACAAATACGAACATTACCCATTTAAGACACAAGTCAAGAATAACCCAACTGAAGTCAAAATACTCCTGTTCCACCTAGTATTAGCTGATCTGCTTTAATCTTTGCTAGGCAGCAGTTCCCTCATGCTGAACTTGGTTTTCAGTTGGATGCTGGTTGCAATTTCTACAATGAATCTGCAAGGAATGCTCCCATTGTCCCCATAACTTTACTTCATCTTGAATATTTTCAGTCATTACATAGCAACCACAGTGACTTCATACCATGCATGTGTATTGCACCTCTGCATTATTTTGCTTTTCTTTCGCCCGAGAATTAACAGAACCCGAAGGAGAAATTAGGGCATAGTAATAAACAGGGGGAAAAAAACCCCCTCAACTCCTCATTGCAGAGGTATATTGTTAGATGTATTTCTTTCATGGTTGTCAGTGGGATTTCAGCATTTTACTTGTGGTGTGGATATTGAGACATGAAAGTTTCAAATTAAAGGTATTTATCAAATCAAGCCATTATTTTAGCAATGAGCGTAATTAAGGAATAGCTCTGGAAACTGCTGTGTTCTGAGTAACTGTCTCAGCATGGTAAAGACTGAAGATGAATCCTAAATGTTTCTAAGATAAAAGCAGCAGTAAAAAAATCAGCAAGTGTGATGGGAAGAATGAGAAAACTACCATAAACTCAGGGATAGGAACATGGATAATATCTAAGCAAAACTGCAGAGCGCTGTGTATTGGGGTGACCAATATAGTGTTAGCAACAAACACTTGTTCTCTTCTCATTCGGTAGATCTTTTCAGGGTAAAAGTTGTACTTAGTAATGTCATATTTAGTAAAACAAGCTAAGAAATCCCATCAAGTTAGAAAATGCATGCGATTGCTTCCATCAGGTGTTTTTCATCTAGAAACATCTAGAATAACAAATGTTTTCTGATTTTCATGATAATTGTATTTTTAGATTCCCAAGTAGACTATCTTCTTTTGGTTTGCATCAATATTCAAACAGTCCTCTTATGGTTTACTGAAACTTGTACAGAGTGTCTTACTCAGTTGCTTTTTGGGGAGAGACTAGGTCAGATTTCACATTGGATAAGAAGCTGTGAGAAGACTGAAGATAGTGAAGATGAGGGCTGTGCCCCCACATAGATGAGGCTGTCCTGCCAGGCAGTTTGGGTGACAGGGAATTTTGGAGATTTCTTGAGACATTGTGAAAAAGTAGTGGAACTGTGAACTCTCTCATAGCTGAAAGTCCATATTTAGCTAAATGATATAAGGAAGTTCAATTTGGCTTAATTGAAAACTATGGTATTCAGCTTGCCGAGAGAAAAAAATCTGGTATTAGGCAAAAAATTAATCCTCAAGTAATAGGCTATGAGGTTTCTGGCTTTAAAAGAAAAAAAAAATTGTTTCAGAGGTGCTGTTTTTCTGCTGTCAACAGCTCAAAGTGCAACATTTATTAAAAATGCAAGAGAGTTCATAAACAAGGGCATAATCTTAGCTGGACTTGATAATTTCCTCTAGCTGTGACACTCTATGGACAAAAGCCAGAGCCAGAATGTAGATAGAGATAATTTAGTTTATTTCTAGCTCTTGCAGCCAGTAAGATTTAAAAATTTAGGCACACCAATGTTTTCTCAAATCTTCAAAGGAATGCAGGGAGAGGATGCAAGAATAATTGGAGTTTTGGCATAAAAGCAAGTGTTGACAACAATGAAGTTGATGATGGACTATTTTAAAAGGCAAAAGCAGTTAAATTTCAAACCTTGTAAAAGTGCAGATAGTAGGTTGTTCCTGCTGCTATTGTGTATGGCTTTTTTTCCTCACTTTTTCTGCAAAGACCAGTGAACTTTCGAATTCTCAGCTTCTTTCTGTGTTGCTGAATAAAAGAGAGATGGGATGTTGCTTCAAGCAGTGGTCTGCCTACCATTCAGACTGGTTATGCCCATGCATGCACCCCTAAAAGTTTGTTCTGTGATGGCTGGCCATTTCTGAGATGTTTTTTGGGTATGGCTCAGAAGACACCATGCCCAACATCAGTATTGGATTAACTACTAATTTTCAGTGCTTTGTGTTCCCTGCCAAAGTTGTCTTTTACTTACCTTCTCTTTGCTTGAAAGAGAAGAAAATCTGGAATAAATACTTCTACAATCAAGTTTTGAAGAATAGTCCTCTAGAAGATAATGATTTCCCCCCTCACCCCAGTTATTGTCCTCAAATATGACCACAGATAACTTTATCTTTCAGATTTCAAATGTGAATGTATATGTCAGGTCTTTACCATTTAACAAGTTCTAGAAAAACTACTATTTAAGTCAGGTAGCTTCCACAACATACATAGATACAAGCTTGTAAGTCTGAAAGATCACAATAAACATCTTACTCTCATCAACTAAACCCTATCTACTTAGCTTTAGTTTAATCCTGGTCTAAAATGCAAATGGTCTTTATCTCCTTCAAGGGTCACAGAAACTAGCTTTTTCTAGTCAGATGCACAACTTTGAAAGACATACAGTACATGGCTAGTCTGTCAAAAGTACAGAGAATTTTAAGTAGTTTGGCATTATCATAACTGTATTAAGCTGTATTTGGTTTTATCGTGTCGTGTTCTTTGACATTCTGCTTGGCGTGTGTATGCTGCCTGTCAATCAGAGAGCCAGCATGTCAGGAGGGAACTTCACTGCAGGAATGGTGCTGCTTGGAGAATTCAGATGAGCTTAAGGAAAAGGAGCAAAGAGTGCTTGCCAGCTGCAAGGAGAATTTTTGAGGTGAATCTCAATCTCATTAGGTGTATGGTTAAAATCATGAATAGTGATGGCATGGAAGAGAAAAAAGCTCTGATGTACTACAAAATTCTTTGCACTGGAAATGTTTTTGTTTTTAAAAATTTTCTACAGTTTTTCATTGGTGAGAAGCTTAGTGAAATGAGTGAGCAGCTAAGCACAACAACATCCTTCTAAATTAAAAAAGGAAGTTCCTGAATAATAAAAAGCATGCATGTACAACTATGTAATATATACTGAACATGGGGAAATCCAAAACAGATAAACTTCCTTTTGTGGACAACTTGTGACAAATTGTCCTGTGTCATGACTAGGCTGTGCATCTACAATAGCCTGATGGTTCCAGAACTTGCTTACTATTGCATTTTGCTGAACATTTTGTCCACACATATGCCTGTCTGCCTTCTTGTCTGTTTGAAATTCTCCCTGCCTTGTTGGCTGCTACTGTCACCATATACACGTGAGTAAATCTGTGGTGACAGGGAATGTTCCTGGGACCTGGAAGCTGACCAGCTACACTGGTGACATGTCATGGTGCTCCATGGGGTGGTTTTGCCCTTGTCAGCTGTCTCTCAGCCCATACTTGGGAGGGCCTTGTTCAGGTGTTAGCAAAAAGAAGAGACCTAACAAGAAATCTTGATACACCTATCTTGTTTGGAAGGCGAGAGGAATGCAGTTGTATGGACATGGAGTGGTCCATGGCATTCGGTTTCTGTGTCATAGAGTGGTACTGGCATATTAACTTTACTTTTCTGTAGATACGAAGTTTTTCTATTCCTGCTGCTAAGCTGCTGCTCCTTCAGTGTCTTCTCCTCAGCTTTGGAGATCAGTGTGACTCTTGTACATGCTCAGAGAAACAGAAAAGAGAAATACAAGATATAGCCCACATGTGATAGTTATCTATAGTGCAAGTGATGGTATTTTCTACTGCAAAGTTTCTCTCAATCTGGAAGATAAGAAGCACTTAAAATGTGCTCAGGATTGGAATGGACCTTTGGCTTAGTCCTTCCTTTAACTTCACAGTGATCACAGCATTAGGGACATCTCTCTGTCCTGATGAAAATGGTTACTGTAAGTTACTTCTTCTCCAGGGCTCTAAAAAGGAGAGCTAGAAATGGGAGTGTGACTGTAAAATATATACAGAGTTATTTTCAAGGTTAATGCTAGGTGCAAGTCCAAATTCTGACCCATTTTATCCAGTAATAGAAAAAAACCCCAGATTTCTCTCCAAAATGATAGTGTAGATGAGTAGTAAATTCCTTGATGGAAACTTATTTGTGGGGGAAAAAAACTCTGGCAAGTTGAAAAGCTCTGTGGAAGACACTAGAAAACCAGATTTTTGGCTTGGAAATTTCTAACTAACAAATATCCATGCAGTGTTGTAATGTTCTCTCTTCAGTCTTCATGGAATTAATGTTTTGATTTACTTTTAAAAATTTTGATGTGACTTTTATTGCAACTTTTTCTGATGTTTTGTTATTATGCGCTTAAATGTGGTAATTTAAACCAGACAGACTGAAATCTCTAAATCCCCTGAATCGTCTTCCGTATGGCATTAGCAAACTCCAAAGAAAGTCTGAAAGAAAGATTTGTCTCCTAATTCTTTCATTTCCCTCATCTTATAGAGATAAGGAACACTGAAATTTTGCTGGTGAAAAATACTGTTGTTATTTCTCTCAGGACCCAAGGAATACTGCAAAGACTATCCCTGTTCCATTTGAAATCCAGATGCAAATAGACAGGTTTGAACTCCCAGCTTGCAGCAGACTCAGCTCCTTTCTTGGAAAAACTGGTTAGGTGATATATCTAGGAGCTTACAGGAAAGAGATTTTATTGGTAGTGAGAGACAGCTGGATATAGAAGAGTTACTTCAGGAAAGTGAAAACAGAACTGAGCTCAAGAATGATTAATTTTAATCAGACTAGTGTTGCTTCAGCAAAGCATACCAAGCCTTTTCTGGTTTTGTGATACTTAATTAAATTTGGAAGCTTAGAAAGAAAAGGTGTTTCCCAATTAAAGTTTACCTCATCAAAATTTCATTCTATGTTTTAAACAATTCTTGACAGTGCATGCTGTTAAGCACTATCTGGTCATTTTATTTCCTGGTATAGTTGTTACTTACCAGAACTTAAACCAGGGTATCTTTATTTTAAATTCTTACTTTGGGAATTTATACTGTTCTACATATATTACTAGTGATATGTGTCATATTGTATAGTTTACATCTGCAGAATATCTGATTGACTGTGATTTTTGCTTGATGTAAAGAAGACTTTTCTTTGTATCTTAACAGAAGTTGCAGCAGGGCAGAGTAGGATTAACAAAGAGCTAACATTTCGGAAAGGAAGGCTTTTAAAGAACACAGCCACAAAGATAAAACACTGTCACTGCTTTTCTTCTACCTGGTAAAAATCTGGCCTGGAATTCTGTATTTACCTCTGTGTTCTTGGGTATGGTTTTCTCAAACATCTGTTGGGTTGAGGTTGCTAAAATGGAAGAGAGAATAGGAGCATGTTTTAATGTGGTTTGAAACTTTTATTTTTTTGTGGAGCTTTTTCCAGTAAGTGGAATTATTTTTTTAAGCTATTGGCAGAAGTAATCATGAAAAAGGTAGATGTCATTTCAACAGAATGAGAGTTCTGTGTCACCAATATGATTATGAACTTTGAGCAACTGTTGTTTCCCAAACTGTAGTAAATCTGACCAGAATTAGGTGTGCTATGAAAAGAACTCAGACCAAGATATTGAAAAGCTGTAAGTGAAGGACAGAGACCTATTGAATCTATAGGTCTAAAGGTGGTGCAACATGTGAAATTCAAGATGATGCTTCAGGTCCATGTCACAAGAACTGTGTGGTTGGTCTTTCCAAAATGCTTGTGTATTTCCTTCTAAAATAACTCTGTTAATTCTTTTGTTTGTTTGTTTGTTTGTTTTTTTGTTTATTTTAGACCAAAGTCTTTTGAAGACAGAGTTGGAAGCTAGTCAGTTATTATCTTCTTATGTAGAACCAAATTTATGCTATAATATTATTCTGACTATTATGCTGGAACAAAGAGTAACAATTCACAAATATTTGATTTGGAAAAAAGATCACAATGGAAAGGAACTGGTGGGTTTTGCACGAGGACAACATAGTCATCTTTATCCTAAGAGAGAGATTTAGGCAATCTTCATCCTTCATCCTAAAATAATCTTCCTAGATTGAGAGGTATAAAATTAACTTGTTTAAATTTACTCATATTCTGAGCATAACTCCTGTTAATGCTGATGAGAAATGGACTGAACTTACTGGGGATGAAGTTACTTAATTCTCCAAAGCATCTTATATTTCTTTTTCATGGCTGTGATCATTTCCTTCCTCTACCATAATTATATTCCATGCTATATAGATCTCAGCATTTTATCTTGGAGTTATCCTTCAGAATAAAATTCTCAGTAATTTCTTTCCAGCAGTATTTCTGTAATCACATCAGAAAATATCCATTAATTTCAAACATGAGAAATAAAGAAAAAATAGTTTTAATTATTTTTCAAACAATTCTTTATTTTTTCTTCCCTGTTGACATTATTTATCTATGTAAAAATTTGAAAAATAAATTTTGCATGGATAGCTGTTATGCTCTCAGTTTGCTATCATACCTAACTTAAACATTTTTAATAGCATTTCTCAGACAGGAGTTTAACAATAAGATGGTTTAAACAAAAGAGTAGTAAAACCAGGCAATTGCAAAAGATAAACCACACATTTATGTTCACTTGAGCCCAAGATACTTAAAGTCAACCTACTACTGAGCTTCTTGTAACACAATAAAAAATTTAGCATTACACATGCCTGATTTTCTTCTTACTGTTTTTATGTCTAAGAACCTTTGCAATTTTAATCTGCTTAAAATTATACAAGAGTCCATAAAAGCATTTATTTACTTTATGCTCCTTGTGACATGTAGGCAATATCTAGGCCCTTTTTCATCACCTGGGAGTTTATGGAAACTATTGCTGTACACCAGCTGTTGTGAGAGTTGCATAGCTGGGTTTGTAGAGGGCTGGTTGTGCTCCTTGTCACTGGGAAATCTCCTGGCACTGGCTCACACTGTGAATTGCCTGGTGAGAAAAGGAAAGAAAAAGGGTCCTTGGTTTCTTAAGTTATTTTTCCTTTAGATTACAGTATGAAAAGAATCTTCACATTTATGTGGCCTTGGATTTATTTCCTTGAGGAACTGTGCTGCAAGCTTGGTGCAGATGCACAGTTGCCTGCTCCTCTGAAAGACCTTTGGGCTTAAAAAATGTCTTTTACTGCACCAAGCCAAAATATCACAGAAAACTTAAAGCACACCTTAGTTCCAAAATTTTTGCTTTTGAACCTTTCTTCTCAGAACTGTAAATGGGTAGAGAAGGCAGCATGTTTCTACAGAGGAATTTTTCACAGGCACTGTCTGGGAGGGTCTTGGCTGTACCACAGCTGCACTGGCAACAACACGGCGCAGCCTCTAGTGCTCCGACTCCCTGTGTAGTAAACTTCACAGAAAAAAAAAAAAATCATGCCAGGTAAGGCTTCGCCATCGTGCTTTTCTTCCTTGCTGCTCACTATGTAACACTGATAATCTTCATGACTTCTACCACACTTTAAAATGTCTGCCATTTTTACCTGGACATGTACATCATGATATCCTGCAACATGGAAGAAATCAAATTTCTACTAAAGAACCTTGAAATTGGAAAAAAAAAAAAANAAAAAAAAAAGAAAGACAACAAAACTTTGCATATGTTTAGCCTTTGGAGGTAGAGAAACATGCAAAAATGGCAGTTCCGTAGGTTAATAGTCCAGTGATCCAGTGCACAAATTAACTGAGGCTCAATATGTAGTCTTAAGACTCAGAGGTTATTAAGCAAATCAATGAAACTTTTAGAATTCACTTTTTCTCTCTGAAAGATCACTGTTGGAAGATATTCAAATAACAGGACTACTACGGCAGTATGCAACATGAGGGTTTACAAAGTCTGCTGTGCTCCCAGAGAATGTTTTCTCAATGACCTCCTGAGCCAGCATCCTGGATCTTGCTGTAAGATGCAGCAGGACACAAGGAGCCTAGAGAGAGCCTTAGTTCCTAATAAATTTTTGACAAATAAATATAGGTAAAGTCTGAGTAGCAAAGCAATGACTCAGGACCATTTCTAGACTCTTAGGACTGACTGCAGTACCCCAGACAACCTGTGGATGTGGGAGTCCCTACAGCAGACTGCAGGGTGGCTGAACTGCCAAATGCATCCCAAATGGAAAGGCAGCCCACTTGTCAGAGTAACACATTCACTGCCAATAGGGAAGATGTTTTATAGCCAGGAGTGGACCTGGCTGTTCCTGTGGAGGTTGTTCCTGTGGAGATGGGATTACTGAACTATCCACAGGTATTGTTACTACTTTCAGTCTGTAGTCATCAGGCCAAGAAGAAAAGCTGTGTAGAGATTTCTACTTCATAAATCATCTCTGCTTGTTTGTTTCCTTTCTACATAAATCCAGGAAGGACTCTTTTTTTTTGTTTTCTTTTCTTTAAATGCTGATACTTTTCAATCACATGGGACCTTAATTTTGCCTCAAGTCACTGAAAGTTGCAATAATGTAAATGCAGATGTTTTTAGCAGTATTTCTATTCACCAGAGACTGAAAGATATCTGTAAACCCACATAATGTATTGTTTTAAATCAGAATTATGCTAGAGAACTCCAATTTTGTCTAAAACTTCAAGAAAGCACAGAATTTTGTATTTTCTTATATTTAGTAGTCTAATGGGATTCATTGAGCATTTGAAGTCAATTGGTCTGGGATGATTTCTTAAGTAAACACAGACTTTACCTCGGGATTGAAATTAGTTTTTTGGAAACTATAATGCTAGAACTATGGTATTGACGCTGACAATTAAGATAAGAGACATCCTTTGCACAGAAATTTAATGAAAAGAATTGCTATCATGTATTTCAAAATTACAGTCTGATAATTTCTTTTCATACTTTATAACCATCACATGGCATATTTTTCCAGAGGTGCTACCTAATTATGTTGTAATTAAATGTGATTCATCAAATAGAAGTGAAGACAAAACTGGCAATCAGTGAGTCTTTTTCATTCACAGAATCTGTAAAATAGGTGTATCTTGTAATTAGTTTACAGATGTTTACTTTGGAACAAGGAAATCAAAATTATAATTTCCTTCTCATCATCTGATAGAATATTTTAGCATATATATGCAGCACATAACAATGGCTTTCATGGGTGGGACTACCAGAAATTATCAGCGTAGCCACAATAATAAGAATTATTCAGAGGGCTCCAAAATATAATCTCTTTCTGAAGATAGTGAATAAGACCATGTGTTAAGTCTAGAGGCAGTAGAAGAAGCTTACTTCTGTTTGTGCACACTAACTATAGCTGAAACATCATAGAATAACAGAATGTTTTGGGTTGGAAGGGATTTTAAAGATCATCCAGTTCCAACCCCACTTCTGTGGGCAGGGAACCTTTCACTAGATCAGTTTGCTCAGAGCTCCATCAAGCCTGCCCTTGAAGGTTGCAGATGCAATCCATTTTTTCAAATTTTTTTTTTTAATGTTGATTGAGTTTACTTTCCTATGTAAAATTAAGTTGATACTATTGGCAAACCACATACTGCCTGGCTCAGTGTATTGATTAGAAGGGCACCTTCTTGGGAGCATTTGTGGGTTTCAGTTGTCTTTCTGCTAGAAGGATTTGGCTGTGCTTTAATTTCATTGGCTATAATTATGGAGGTTTTGGGTAACTGAGAGAAATGGGTTGGTTTGTTCCCTGGGCTTCTCAGTTGGTGAAGAAGCTTAAAGTCTGTGTGCTGTATACACCAAGCTCTAGTTTCAACCCAGTGCTCTGCTCACATACAGAAGGAGCAGGGTCTCTGTCACTTCTGTTTTGGGGATGTCCCCAGCACATGGGAGTCTGCCATACACACACTAACACAGGGCTGGTGGGCTGTGGGTCTGCCTGCTCCTCCTACAGGGACCAAAAAATGTCAGGATCCGGTGGTGGAAAAACCCTTGGGACTAGGGCACTTGTGGAAATAGCTATCACATTGCTCTCCCCAAGACAAGACCAAAGACAGACTGTCAGAGGGGCAGCTGGCCCCCGAGCCCTCCCATCCTCATGCCTGCCACCAACTGAAGGCAGGAGAGACTTCTCAGGAAGAAAAAAATAACTTAGATTTTTTTTTTTATTGCTGCAAGTATATTTAGCCTAATCAAGCTTAAAGCAGGTAATAATGAGCCATCCTATTTATTTATTGCTTTCTGCTAAAAAAGAGATTTGTTTTCTTTCTAAATACAGACCCAAGCCAGCCCTATTTCCATCACTCACTGTGCTTCTCTATGTTTATCCACCCACACAATCTATTTGAAGGTACAACCACCTATAGGACTCTACTTATCTTCCCAGACTTTGCAAAGGCTGACTGGAGAAAAAAAGCATCTTAAGTGAGCCCTGTTTAGGGTTTCCTTTTTTTCCCCCCTCTTCTTTTGTTTAAAGAACATTTGGCTGAGATCTAACTTGTAGTTTTATAGCTATTTCTGCTCTTTCAGTAGCAATGAATCATTCATTTTGGTGACAAATTATTTCCAGGACAACCTGCTATGATATGACAGAAAATTACAGCTTAAGAGAGCATGAAAGAGAAGGAGCAGATGATATCTCACAGCCCCACAAACAATCCTGTTATCATGAAAAGTATGCCTATTAATAGCTATAAAGATGAAGGAAAACAGGTACCATTTACAATTTTAAAGGTTGGTTGCTAAGATGAAGATTTTCCTAAGGACTTTGAGCTGCTTTTTGATAGTGATAACCCATTATCAGTTCCGAAAAATGCCTGGCAATAGGCACTGAAGCAGAAGATGCACCACAGGCAGACAGGGAACACTCTTGAAGCTTAATCACATGCAAATTGGAGATTAAGAGATTACAACTGACATCAGTGCATATAAGGAATATGGTGTAACGCCTTCATGTATCTTCAGTTTTAATTCCATATTAATCTTAGTGTGAATCGTTCAGAATTGGGAAGATAAACCAAAGAAGCCTCAACTTTTCTGCTACTGAGATCCACAGAACCATTTACAAAGTTAGCTGCTTTGTTACATACACATCTGTGTATGCTGGAGGAGTTTAAAATATATTTTCAAAGACAGCTTGCACAGTAGGAAGCAATAGTAGCTCTAGAAGAGCCTGCAGGATTTTGGGGACCATGTCTGAAGTGGGATGTACCATGCATCCAGCTGCCCAGGCCGTGATGGCCTGAAACTCGGATGCCCTTGCTCTGTCTGGGACTGGATGGTCATACTCTTGCCAAGAATACACAATTTTTAGTGATGACCCGTGCCTTCCTGCTATCTATTCTGAAATCTGTTTAGGGACAGAAAAAAAAGTGCATTTGCAAGGAATTGACTTTCTTTATTCTATGATTAACAGACACAGAAGATATCTGATGATTACTAGTACAAGAACAGACTCCAGGTGTGCATGTGGATTGTCCTTTAAAATATTATCTCTATCATGGATTGACAGGGAGACAGACCTGTAACCAGAAAGGACCACGATGATAAATGATCTATTGTACAATTTTGAAAAGAATGCTTCATTTCTTTGTGCCCTCTCTGCTCTGATCTTTGACATCATGGTAATCAGAGGCTAAGTTCAACTTAATATTTTTGAAGGAAACTGCTGGACCTAGGCCAGAGAAGGCCACAGAGATGATCAGAAGGCTTGAGCACCTCTACTTTGAGGAAAGGCTATGAGAATTGGGATTGTTCAGCCTAGAGAACAGAAGGGCTCAGGGTGACCTCCTAGCAAGCTTCCAGTACCTAAGGAGGGCCAACAAGAAGTCTGGAGAGGGACTTTTCCCAAAGGCATGTAGTGATAGGACAATGGGAGTGGGTTCCAACTCAAACACAGTAGGTTTAAAGTAGATATTAGGAAGAAATCCGTTATTGTGAGGGTGGTGAGGCACTGGAACAGGTTGCCCAGAGAAGTTGAGGATACCCCATTCCTGGAAGTGTTCAAGGCCAACTTGAATAGGGCTTTGAGCAACCTTCTCTGGCTGAAGGTGATCCTGCTCATGGCAGGGGGATTGGAACTGGGTGATCTTTAAGGTTCCTTCCAACACAAAACATTTATGCTTCTCTGATTCATATATAGTGAGATGGATTTCTTTAATTTTCTCTTTCTGTGATGAAAAATAATTTGTGGGACGTGTGTACTTACTAGTTGTACTAAGACATTAGTCCTTGGTGCCTAGCTCAAAGTCATCCTACTCTGAAATTTTGAGTACAATGACTTTGGCAAGGGCCATAATGTAATAGGGACAAACAAACAGCATACAGCCTTGGCATGGATACATACTTTTTGTGGAATCTTGGCCAAATTATTCAACACTCTCCCTGCCATGCCCCACCATGATTTCAATTTATAAAATGAGTTCAGATATTGTTTCTTTCTTGTATGAGGATGAAAAACACTTTTATGACATAATAGAATCTATGGGCTAGATTCTTAGTTCAGGGTTATAAGGCATGTGCCATTGTTGATTTGTGCTAACTGAACATCTTTATCCATAAAAATACTTTCTTCATCACTGCTAAATGTATTTAAGGATTTTTCCACTCCAGTTTGTTCTTCCTTTTAAACCGTGTAAGTTCATTTTTTTAATATTTTATAAATTATTTTCTGCTAGTTACAGAAATATAAAATTTCTGAATTCAGAAAAAAAGTATTGTCATAAATAATTAAAAAGAAGATTATTTTAGGCCAACCGATCATCATTTATTGGCCAAAAAGAAAGAGTGTTATTTATACAGTAGCATTTCACACATGCTTATCAGTAAATTGTTTTTACAATATATGACTAGAACTGGCAGCTGTGTGACCACAAATAAGAGAATTGTAATTATTCTGTCTTTTATACAAAAATGAATGCAATGAAGGTATTATGTACATATTTTTTCATAGCAAGAATAACCAATAATTTACCAACCACAGGATTCTCTCAGCTGGATGCAGGAAGCAGTACTGCATTTTCGTAAACAATTCACCTGTATGCCAACTGCCAGTCTGACATTGAGGGAAATGAAAAGCATTTCCCTCAAAAACTTTTTTCCCTTGAATGAAATTCTGGGAAAAAGTGTGAGATCTGTATTAGTAGGGAAGAAAGATAACCTCCTAATGTAAGCTACTCACAGGCATTATTTACAACCAAAAGCTACTCTAGGAGAAAATTTCTATTGAAAGCCCAAATGATACTGTGGTTACTACAATAGGCATTTCATTCAGGGTAGAAAAGAATTGCTTAAAAGATGTCTTGTAAAATACTCTTCTTTGGCAAAGAAATGAGTGTGTAGAGTTAAATAGACCTGTATTTTCTTCCAATGTCGTAGACAGAAATGGTGAATATATGCAATTATCTTCATATTGCAAGCACGGGTTCAGCATGTGTGAGGAGCTAAAAAGCTCAAAAATGATACAGCACTTACATCCATTTGGAAATGACAGAAACATTGAGAAGGAGACAGATAGGACCCAGTCCTCTGCTGATGTAACCTGACAGAGCTCCATTGAAATAAGTGGAGCTATTATGATTCAGGCCAGCAGAGGAGCTGGTCAATAAGTGCACTGCTTTGAGACTTGAACTTTTCTAACATTATGGTAATTGTAAGTGCTGGATACTTTACTTTTTCTTCAGGGCTACATATATATTTATTTCTTCTGCAGCCCACTTGGCATCTTATAAAAAAATAGAAAAAAAAATCTTAAAGCTGCTAATCTGTCAGTCCCTTTTTAAGGCAAATTCTCAGTACTCAGGCTTTGGTGAGCTTTCAGTCTCATTACAAACACACACTCTGTGTTGAAAGGAGCCATTTACTGTGCATGTAAATGCATGCTGAAGCTGGTCACTGTTGCTACTGGGCCGGACTCTTCACAATTTCACTTTCATGACTCCAATGTTCACTGCATCCTGCCTAATACCCTATAGCCCACAGACCTGGTAGGTGTGCTTTTAGCAACCTGCTGTCCATTAACAGCTTTAATGGTGCTCCAGGAAGATGTCTAACTGTATGCAATTTTAAAGTATTCTTGTATCTCAGTTGGAAGTACTTGATTTTCTTTTGATCTTGCTTCTTTTCAACAAAAAGAGTGCAGAAAAGTATCTGGAGCTGAAAGGTTTCTCACAGAGCCTTATCAATGACAGCTGTCAATGACAAGACCTAATGGTTCTCTGTGCCAGTATCCTAATATTGTCTCAGCCAACCGTATTCCAGTGAAGTGTAAGGCTGTGTTGGGGAAGATTTAAAAAAAAAAAAGTTTACACATGCTGCTTATATACTATACACACTTCGAATATTCACAGAGTTTCAAAGAATGAAAATTACTGAAATCCTAAGTAACTCAGATTTTGAACAGTTCATCATGGATGATGAACATTTCTGATTAGACTTTTGTGCCTCTGGATGTCACTGTTGTTTTGCAATAATACAAACATGTTATTTGACAAAGCAACAAATGAAAATGGTATAATCATCACCATCTTATGTTTGTTAGAAGGTACAAGGCTGATCACACTGGCTATTTGAGATCTGTGAGTAATTCAGTGTAAGGGACGAATAACTGAATATATAAAACAGTGCTTTCTTCAGTTTTATATTTGGTGAAAAGGGAAAAAACCCTATCAACATCTCAGATGTCCCAAAATGCATTTCTTTGGAAGCATTGAAAATGGAACATGAACCTTCATTGCCCTGATGGGGTCCTATCAGGATGTATCCAGGATAAATATTGGCTTATGCAAGTCAGAAGAAATGGTGATATGTGTGAGGAGGAGATGAATAAGTGTCAAGGACCGTACACTACTGCTGCTGCTCACAACTGCTCAAGAGGAGTGGAACTTACTTTTTCTGAGTGAAGCTCTTCTGCATTTGGCACAAATTGGGAGCAAAAAGAAGGGAGGGAAAAATCATACCTTTCTTCTTTTGTAGACTTTTGCAGGGCAAAGTGTTCTAGTGTATGAAATTAAATATAAAGTTAATGGGGATTTAGTTATTAGGAAGGGTATTTTTCAGATTAATTAATGGCTGCAATTGCCTCAGTTATCTACAATAAAATAGGAGGCACTATGTGCAAAAAAGTCTTCCTCGGAACAAAGCAGATTCACTGGAAGTTTGTAGGGCAACTGGGGTGTGACATAAATAAACTAGGGTGGGAAATAAATAAAGGAGTGTATGATTTTTTAAATGTCTCTGATCTTCAGTTTTTGTTGTCAATTTAATGAATTAGAGAGGCTGCCTTTTGCTGGGAAGTATAAAATATTAAATAAATAGAGAAATAGAGTATTTCCATGAAAAAATTGACATATCTCATTTTTAAAGAATCCTTGAATTTCATTTGAACTAAATCTAAATAGGAAAATTTGCCTTGAGGAGGTCTAGGACATAATGATCAGGAAACACACTGGTATTGTTTGTTTTAAAATCGGCAGCCACTGACTTCAGTTTGGATAGAATTTCTTCTTTACAAAGGGATCCCATAGGACCCCACCCAGTCAGGGTCACACTTACCTCCATGAGCAATTGTTGTGGTTTAACCCTATCTGGCAACAAAGCACAAAGCAGCTGCTTGCTCAACTTCCCTCTCCCCCGGCCCCCCTGCTGGGGAGGAAACATGGAAGCATTGGTTGAGGTAAGAACATATAAATAACTAAAACAAATGAAATATAATACTGATATTGTTATTAATAATAGCAATAATAATACTAATGGAGAGATACAGGGGACTAAGCCCCAAGAAACACCAGTGATGCACATTACATTTTCTCACCACCCACTGACTGATGTCGCCTGTCCTCAAACAGTGACTGGTGCCTCCCAGCCAACTCCCCACAGTTTATATACTGAATGTGACATTCTATTGTATGGGATACCCCTTTGGCCAGTTCAGCTCAGCTGTCCTGGCTGTGGTCCCTTTCAGCTTCTTGTGCCCCTGCTCACAGGCAGAGCATGGGAAACTGAGAAGTCCTTGACTTAGAAAAAGTGCTGCTCAGCAACAACTGAAACATCAGTGTGTTATCAACACTCTTCTCATCCTAAATCCAAAAGACAGCAGATACTAGGGAGAAAATTAACTCCATCCCAGCCAAAACTAGGACAGCAATGAATTAAAGTAAATCCAAAGTACTTTTTGCTATCATACCTCAGCTAGACTAGAGCAAATGTATTAAATCACTCACATACTGTTAAGAAGATGCTATTTTTAGACTGTAAATTCCTTTTCCCAGTAGCAGGGTGTTAATGTCACATCATGCTATGAGGGTGGGTTTTCATTCTTTTATCTTTTTTTTTAAGCTTGCAGACAAATATCTTACACATTTCTTTTATGGTTTTAACCTGCTACTATTACAAGGCTAATTAATAAGGCTTTATGAGCTAATTAATATGCTTTTATCTATATGAGCTTTTATCTTTATGTGACTGATTGCTACAGCAATTCTATAACATTACAGGAAGCTATTTATTTTCAAATTAGCAATGTCATCATGACCTTTTACCACACAGCTAAGTCAAGGTTCTGGCCTGCCAGGTACATAGAGGGCAGCTGAGACTGTTCCGTGCTGGCTGTAAATTACACGCTGATGAGTGAGTGTGATGGTCTCCGTTCCTTGATGTGAATGCAGCAGTTTGTTCTCCCAAACATAAGTGATGATGGAATTCTTGAACACTGACATGTAGGATGAAATAGTCCATTTTTAATGTAGTGATGACAGTAGGAGTATTAATGAATGTGCTTACTGGGGGAAGCAGAGATACCTGTGCCTAGACCTGGGTCCTGGCCCCCCAGGGACATCTCCAATACACCCAGTTGCTCTGTTCAAGATTCTGTGCAGGGCGTGTTTTGGGAGGTCACAGCATGAGTCTGATGTGGACCTACATTTTTGATTTTGGATTTACTCCAAATCCAATATCTGTTCTGAGTTCTGGGCAAAACACTGAAAGCTCCCAGTGCAAAGGAATAAGGCACAAATATTTATATTACTGTGATATATGGGACCTGGGCAGGATACGGCCAAGCTCAGCCCTTCAGTACTAACCCGTAGTAGGAATTTCTTCCTTCAAAATTTAAAATCTCAGCAGTAACAAAAAGAGAAGGTTAGAGTACAGCCATGATGTTCTGTCTTGTAATGACCATGACTTCGCATTAGTTTGCATTCAAATATATTTGAATTACAGGGGAATTTGTTTTGAAATATTAATTTTGTAATCTTTGAACCATCCAGCATCTCAAGTCTCTCATTTGAGGTGACTGGACATGGTCAATTCCAAGATGCCACTACAAATACTTAGACTTTAACAAAAGATGGTTTTTTGAGGAAAATGACATTTAGATTCTCTGGAAAAAAATTAACTTATAACTCAGCTAATTTAAATCACAAAAACAATATTAGTTGGGAGAATATTATTATTATACTACTCATACCAAAACCTCACGTTTTTTACTCTACTGTAGTTTCAAAGTTACAGATAAGTAACTTAAAAAAATGCATCATATTTGCTTCAAAAAGAGTTTTGGTTTGGATTCCTCAAAAGTACATAGAGTGATTTCTTTCAAGGTTAGAACTGATCTGACTTGCCTTCATTAATATTAAAATATCAAATTCGGGGCAATTACACAAAGGGATTAAAAACTAGTGTATCTAGGGGAAAACACTCACAAAAGGATGGGAAGGAATTTATGTGGTATTTGTGCAACTATCATACAAGCTTTCGAAGGATTTCTATTGTAATTCAAGATTAGTTAGGCATAAGTTAATGGACTCTTAAAGTATTACCCAAAGCTTATTATGATAGACTATAGCAGCCTCTTTTTAAAATGTTTTTTAATAATATCAACTACAGGGTCCCTGAAGACATGACATTTCTAGGGTTAGTATTTCCTCATCAAACATTAAAATAGGTCAAGCGATTTGGTTTCAGTGCCTTTTCTGTTCATGCTCCTGCTGTACTGTGCATATCAAGTAGAGTGCATTATGTAGATTTACCAACTGTTGAGTTCTCTGCTTTGTTTCATTATGTTGTTTATTTTGCAATCTGTACTGAGAGTGGAAGAATTACAATTACACACCAAGGAATTCTGATATTAACTAGTTCCATAAAGTTAAGGTCATCTTCTGTAGCAATTAGAGATAAATTCATTTATCAGAATTCAATCTTGCAGATGCAGGTAATCCATAATGAAAAGACTGAGATGAGAACAAATGACTCAACAAGGTTCTTAGTTGCATGATTAAACTACTAATATCTTACAGTATGAGTAGTAATATATCTCTGTGGATCAAAGTGTTTCCCAGAAAATATTGCCATTTGTCAATGGGAATTTGGCTAAATTAAGGCTCAAAAGTTTATTTTTAAAGGTAAATAGTCAAAAGCAAATATTCCTCCCTCACTTCCAAACAGGACATTTTTCCACACCCCTTGTTTTATTTCTAAACAGAAACAGGGATAAAGCAGGTTTAGAAACAAAGTAGAAACATTTAAAGCTTGATTCCATCAATCAACATTACATTATGTACAAAGTTTTGCAAATACTAGACAGGAATCAGACCAAACAGGTCCATCTTATAAGTTTAACTTTGGTTGAGTATAAAGGAATGAGACCCTTCAGACTTTTTTTGTTTAAAAACTGAATGTACAAAGCAGTGCACAGAAAAGAAATGTTTAAGGCAGATATTTAGAATAGAATAAAAATCTTTTGATGTTTCAGAAATAAAGCTGCACACATCTTTTAAATATAGAACCTGGCATGAAAAAAGGATTCTTAGAGCATGAGTTGAAGGGAAGACATGAAAGTGTGTGATTTTATATTTGCAGTTCACCAGTAACATTGTTAAATATCTTTTAATACCTTTTGTTAAAGAGTAGCAAAATGCTATTGTAACTGATTTAATCAAAAGCAAGATTGGCAGCAGAGCTGCCGCTGCGCAGTACACAAGGTTAAGCGATAGTTTGTCATGCTTGGTTTTTATTTTAAGCTGTCTAATATTTAGCCACTTAACAATTTAGGAGGCTGAATCTTTTGTTTTGAAAAATGTTGCAGAAGTTGTACAGGGCAATGTCCTTGATCCAGGAGCAGCCTCCATGAAAGAGTATGTCAAGTATAGTTTGGAGTGAGCAGGCTCAAATTATCCATGAGTCTTTGATTTAATTTTGATGCCAGAGACAATCTTTTTTCTGCTATTTTTCACAAAGGCTGTCAAGTCCTTGTCAAGTAAAAGCAAAATCATGTGTTTTGGTGTGCCCCTTTGCTAATACTGGCATATCATTATCTTGGCTTATCTTTCTTCTGTGTATTTGGTTATGTTTCTGGCAAATTAAAATGCTTATCATTATGATTTCAAAGATGCTTTATTGGTATTTATATATTTCAAGATGAGCTGCCAGGTATTCTGATGAAATTTCTGAGTATCCCTTTGAACAAACTTAGATTTATTTATTTTAGTAGCTCACTGAGGAGTAAACATCATGATTTTCCTCTTGTAATTCAAATAAATCTCAGATTTATTTCCATGTCAAGCAATGTGACACAAAATAACACTCATTTTTTTTGAATGGTAACTATGACCAGCAAAATAAAAGAGCCATTACTTAGGAAAGGCTTGATCCAACATACCTGCAAATTACTGCAACTTGTCTTTTGACTTGCAGATTTTGGATCATGGTGTGAGTGTGCAGATTCAAGGACCCAACAGTTACGACAACTTTGTGTCTTTTTACTGCCTGCCTTATTACATCTTGCTTGCAATTTGTGGCCAAGATTGCATACCAAGAGTCTTTTTGGAAGGATTATAGTTTCTCATGTATGTGAAGTATTTCTCAAGTTTCTGTTGGCTCTAAAATAATTAATGACTCTAAGATAGAAAAATGAATAACCTGAATGCTAATAACTGCAACTTCATTTTTAAATCAAATTTTAAATATTAGAAATTTACAAAACTACTTATGCAAATGAAATTGCCCCATCTCACTGGCTATGCTAATCCTACTCAATTATGTTGCTGCTAAGACATACATTTATGGAGTTTAGATAAATGTGTGCAATTCTTCAAAGGCTTTATGTAATTGCTTCTAGGTTTGCCATCAGTCTGTACTTGTCTTTGTGATTGTATCTGTACTTGGTAGGTTTTCATGTTGTAATTGTATGTTAATTGTTTGTGATTGTATCTATGAGGTTTTTATGCAGTAATTTTGAATGGCAAATTGTCTGATTGTACCTTTGATGAAAAATTTGATGTTACTTTTATCCAAAATGTACTTACTAACAAGCAATTGACATAAACCAATACATACTAAAATGAAAATTATTTAAATAAAATGGGAGGGCATTTCCACAAAGTTAACACGTTGTGAATTAAAGAGGTAAGTATTTTAGTACTTTATAACTTGGCACTTCAATTTATTCTGACAAAGTGATTGAGAGAGGCTGGTCACTATTTTATGACTCAGAGGCTTTGAGAGTTTTCACAATCTTTTTGGTTGTTCCTCTGTGCAAATTCCCATAAGCACTTGAGCTAATTATATCAACTTTTACGAGATACTCAGGGGCCATTGTAATTTTTCAATGCAAAAACACAGCATGAAGAGCAGAGCCAGAGCCAGCCCATGGGCAGGCATTTTCCTGGGTGCCATCCAGTGTCAGGGACTTTGGTGTGAGTAGACACCAGGCACCTTCTGCTGTTGTTAACTGGTCCCAGAAGAGCCTTGCTATAAGCCTGTTAGATCCAGGTAATTTTGGTAGTGAGTATTCTGAATTATTTCTGTTTCCAAAACGTGTCAAGGCTCTCAGTACAGCCCTGGAGCCATGAGGTGCTTTCAAGACCATATGTAAGCCGCCAGGTGTGGCTCCAAATGAGGACAAATTATAGGCATATTCCATATATTCTAGTGTATGAAATATACTTTTTACCCAAGCACTCACATATGGAAGACAAAAGCTAGTTTATTGTCAGTAGTAGTAGTTTTAGAATTAGATTTTTTTGTTTGCTTATTTAGGAACTGTTTTTCCATGATTTTCATTTTCATGGCTGATTCAACTAGAAAAAAAATAGATTTTAAAAACCTCTCTGAAATCAACAGTCCAAAAGAAATTTAATGCTCTTGGATTATGTTCTCTCTCTCTCTCTCTCTCTCTCTCTCTCTCTCTTTTTTAGCTTGTTTATTTTGAGTAGATACAGGCTGCCTTTTCTGTTTCATCATTCAAAGCTAGTGGTAGGGAATTCTCAAGTTGAATTTTTTACTACAATATTTTTGCATTTGATTTTTGATGCTTTTCTTACATGTCTTGATTTTGGATAGGGGAAATTGAATAAACATGCTACACTCGGCACATTTTCTTAATTGCTTGATGCCACTTCATTCAGATAATGTGATGAAAGTTTCTCCTTGCCCTTAGAGACTATTCATTCAGTTCTGACATTGCTTGTATTTCTAGAAATGATTGGACTCATTTTTTAAAAATAGCAATTTTTTTTGTTCTTTCATGTTTTCCCCCAAACAGCTTAACAGTAGATGATAAATGTAGAGGCCCCAGCCCAAGACCTAGCTATTCAGTAGCTAGAGTTCAGCAATTAACCTAAAAGAAGAAGAATTAGCTACAAGCTGTTTGTGTTAGCAAATGCTAACATGAATAGGTGAGCAGGCAAGACCTGCTGTACTATTTAAATGGATTAGGTGGGCCAGTTAACTATTGTGAGGAGTCATTTCAATTAATTTAATTGAATATCTTTTGGCAGTGATCCCAAAAGGGAGACACTTAATTGCCCAGAAAGCCTGTGGTAGACAAACAGAATAAATATAATATACTTTCAGAATAAATATAATATACTTCTAATGGATTCTGTGTTTTCCTTAAATGTGAACTAACTTTACTTTTTTAAAGGTAGGAACAATTTGAAAGCTCTGATTCTATTTCTTTTGTCCAACCTTTGGAGTTCTCTAGGATTGCCTGTGAGAGAGCATGAAAACCGAGATGGCATATAAGGAAAGATGTGCCACTTTGGCAGGGAAAACTTCAGTATTTAGTTAAAGTAACAAGCCAGGCTCTTCTATTATAAGTCCTGCTTGAATAGAAATGTCTCAAAAGACTTAATCAAAGATGTCAGGATGTATAGCTCTCCACAGTCTGGAATTTCCTCAAACCAATGGATCTAGTGAAGCTTAGCATCGTGATGAATTAGAACAGTTCCCACACTTCACTGATACCCAGAGTCCAGTAAAAGGGAGGGAACTAAATATTTGTGGCTAAGAGTCTTTCAAGAGGGAAGTGAAAGCATAGGTCAAACCTATGCTTTCTGAGTTGTTTATTTCTTTACCACAGAAGAAGTTAAGAAACTACCAACACCTCAAATCTCTACACATCCTACAACTGGAATGGTTTCTGGAGTCTCCTGCAGACTTCATGAGCCCAATAACCAGTGTCTGTGTGGGGCTGTGTCCCTTCTCTGATGATTTGTAGCCATGACATTGGGCTGTGGGAGTTTTAACAAGTCAAATGGGACTGAAAAGAATGAGCACAAGGAGGAAGTCATCAGTGAATCATGGAGATTGGTGTGCTGTTGTGCCTTCTAGCAAAAACAAATTCTGAGTTTTGGTCCATTTTCAGAATCACATCTGTGTTTTACATTCTCCTAGCAGACCAGATCAGAAAACCCTCTGCAGAACCAATAGGTATCTGTACTGTCTGAGCAAGAGGGATTGCTTGCTACCCCTACATGCTGGGTCACCTAGCTTGTGGTATAGCAAAATATCTTTCATTACAGGTTTTGAACTTTGTGTGGCTGAGAAAGGAACAAAATAAATGTCTCCATTCATCTAAGACATCTCTAATCACGTGACAGCTATGCAAAAACATGTGAGGCTTTAAAAAAATTATTTACAATAATAATAGGTTTGCCTCCTTTCAGATCACAAACAAGTTTTTGCTGTAATAAGCAGATAAGGTATTGGTATTTTCCATCTGAATGATTTTTGAAGAATTTATCCCTCCTTTGCCTAATTGAAAGAGTCCTGAAATTGAACCAACATGCCATGCACAGCATTTCCCTCTCATGTCCACTTTTTTGAAGGTCTGGAACGCCAGAGAAGTTTTTATCGTGTCAAGTAAAATCCACTTTTTTTCAGAAGATCAGCAAAAGGTTTTCTCATGCTCTGTTACGTACAGGAACCCAAGCCTCCTGTGGTGTTCTGCATTCATTCATTGTGCTCCTTGGAAAGAGGGCAATTTCAAACCTGAGGGGAACAGCTTCTCCTTTAAACTTCACAGCTGGCTGTGCTAAGAAGCCCGTGCTCAAACCAAAAATAAACACCTGCTTGAAGAGTGTATAGGTGACTGCTAATGAAAAAAAGGAAAGGAAAATGTAGGTTAAAAGCTAAGCTAGTTTTAGACTCAATGTGAGCATTTGTTTGTGTACATCTGACAGACTTTTTACAGACAGATCTTCATTAAGTAATAAACCCTTCCAAGAAAACTGTCCTAAATATTAATGTTTGCTTTCAATTGTTTGTACACATTTACTGAGAATAACCAAAAATTTGGCCATTTTAAGTAGCAATAGTAAATTATATATCATAGATTCATAGAACAATCTATGTTCACTGACACTTGATTACTTTATACTAATTGGTTTAGTAAGTACCAATTATATCCCTAAATGGTTTTCTGAATGTTAATATTCCTCTGAATGTTAATGCTACATTCCTCATCTTCCAAATATTTTGTAGTTAGAAAATGAAGCAGTGAGATTTCTCTTTCATACCTATTAGTCATCATTACATTCTCTAGTAAAATGTTATTTCAATGTAATGATATTTGCAAACATGTTTAGACTGTAGTTCCCAACATTCATTTTAAATGTTAACCCATTATATTACTCAAGGTAGAATAAATGTGGCACAAAACCATGAAGGAGAGAAACCATCAGACAAAGTTATGAACAGAATGTGTTTTTATACATTTTTCTGTATATAAAGTTTGGCTGACTAATTAATGGAAGTATAAAGGGCTTATAACGACGTTAACTGTTGATATGGCCTAATTAAGCTCTAGTGCAATTTAGTAATGCATCACATTAGTGATTCCTCAGAATAGAAGTGGTCCCACTGGTGTTAATAAAGCTGTTTGGTTGGCTTTGTGTGCTGAAGATTTTTCTGTTGAAAAGTAATATTTTGCTGAAACTAAAAGCCCTGCAGGAAAATGTCAAATCCTGAGAAAATTTAAGAAATGTAGGAAAAAAATTGGGTTCTGAACTGGCACTTGGAAATTAAATGGCAGTCTTCATTTAGTCTTGCATGGAACTTTGCTTAATTTTATCCAAAAATAAAGCAAACCAAACCCAATATTTATGTCAAAATGTTGATATGAAATGACAATGATTCTGGATCTGGACCTCTCATGCCCCTGTTTAACTTCAAGTACTAAAATCCCCAATGTCTCCCTTGATTGTTTTGGAAGAAGCTATACAAGTTTAACATTCACAAACAGATAAAATGAACAACCTTTAGCTTAAGCAAGTATCTATTAAAAATACATATATTTTTACAATAACATGTACCTATTCTGCTCATGATGAGACAGATGAGGCTAGCTGCCAGTGAATTTGTTTGCACTCCCATAGGAGTCTAGCTGCAGTAGAATTGAACCCTATGTGAATTAATTTATCCTGCTTTCAGGCTGCTTGGCAGCTTTTGGCACTTCTGCTCCTGTATTTATGGCTGGCCTGAGGATGTACACGCTGCATGACAGTGTGCAGCACAGGCATATATCCTTATTCAGTGTTTAAGCATGGGAGTAGTTGTTACTCTGAGTTGTCAGCTGGTTATTTCTTAGAGAAGCTGTCATGGGGATTGCATGCTGTGGAATTCACATTACTATTTAAAATACTGTGTGATTTTTCTAGATTAAAGAACCCTGTCAGGTAAAATACAGACCACATTATTAATTTTATGTCTTCCTTCTATACTTAGTGTGTTTTGAATTAAAATTTTTGGATTTGTGTTCCATTTGAATGACTCCGTCTTTGCCTTTGTGTTAATCTCTGGTCCTTAGCTGGTAAAAATGTGACTTCTCTTTGTTTTAAATGACTGTGTTTTAAATTTCTGTATGAACAGTTAACATAAAAACTTATGCTAATTGTTTGACAGGAAGAATGTAAATTCACTTCCAAATTTTCCCTTAAGAAAGTCTCATTGCATTTTCTTTTCTCAATGAAAATCTGACATTACAACTCGACACAGCTGTAAAGTCTTGCAATGTTTTTTTAGGTGAGGGTAAATACACACTGTGCAGCGTGTTTTACGGTGAGGATACCTAAACTGCCAATCAGAACTGAGGCACCTGTGGTAGTAGATGCAAGGACTTTGATAACTTGTTTCCAGCCTGTGAAGAATGCTTGAAACAAGTGAGGTACTAAACCTCAGATACATGCTAAATGGAGTGATTATTCAGATGGACTATGTATGCCCATCGCTGATAGCAGATGGTGAAGAGAGGAAAAATTAAGCTTCCTTATGTACACGCACATTTTCAGAACATGATATGATAGTAAGAGCAAAGGTGTATTTTAAGGTTCTGGTACCTGAGCTGGAGTTCTCATGGAATTTGTATATTTAAGACACAGCGCCATGCAAAGGGATTTGAAACAGAGTTTGACGTGCTGTGACCTCTCCTTGCACAGTGTAACTTGGTTCTAGAGATGGTCCAGTCACATCAGCTTTACACTGTAGCCAGGTGCATTACCTGTGCTAGAGTAAAGATTTTAGAGTCAGCCTTGATAAATCTACATGGAGCTGCATTGCAGAGTAGACCTAATGTGTGTTGCTGTTGTATTTAGCAAAGAACTTAAGAAAATATTAATGGGGAAAATTCCATGTTGTATTTGCAGAAGAATAGAGATTCTTCAAACTGCTTCATATTCCTTTTGTGTTGAATAACTCCAATATTTGAAGCTGTAACCAAGTGGAATCCAATAGCAATTAGGTACAAAGACACCCTCTTTTTCCATTTTAGAGAAGCCATGGGATGTCTTGGGTCTGTGGTAACTTGTCGTAATATGTCTTGCACTACTTAGAAGTTCTCTTCTGATTTTTCTTTGGCTTGGCTTTGAAGCTGCTAAATCAGGCATCATTGGAGGAATAATCTCTTTTGCATCATTTCCAAAAGATGGAGTAACTGAAAATTAATGGAACTGAAGGGAGAAAAACTGATATCCTCAAAAAAAAAAAAAAAAAAAAAAAAAAAAAAAAAAAAAAAAAAAAAAAAAAAAAAANAAAAAAAAAAAAAAAAAAAAAAAAAAAAAAAAAAAAAAAAAAAAAAGGGCAGCACAGTCTAAAAATAAAATGTAATGAAGCAGATTTGATATAGTACATAGCAAGCTTGAGCTAAAATTACTTTCCTTAGGAAAAGGAGAGTCTGTTTTGAACTCTGTGATCAACCTGGCAAAAGTATTACTTGTCATTATGTTAAAAAAAATAACGAGCTTACTGCAAGGCAGCAGCTCAGCAAGTGGTGATTCTTGCTCATTTTCTCACAGGAGAGATGGTCTGTTTGTAAACTGGGCATTGAATAAATACTTGCAAAACCTAAGGTCTGTGATAAATCCGGCTATTTTTTGCCTTTGTGATCTTGAGCATGTTTTTCCTCTGCTGTTCTTCCTACTTGTTTTTATGTCTTAGTTACAGATGTAGTAAGCTCAGGGGAACAGTGCCTCTCTCTTCTTTTCTGGAAAGCTAAGCAGCACACATGGTTTGTTCTCTGTCTCTGTCAACTCAAATTTCAAAATCCCAGCCTGACTTGCCTCTCTGCAAACCTATTTATGCTTTCCCAGCTCTTTGTGATCCTGCCTGTTCCTCCCATCTGCTCTCCCCTGCTGCAAGAGCTGCAGGGATACCAGAGGACCACGTTTCTTATCTCAGGGAAAGCTATCATTCTGCAATACTCTGACTTGTGTCTTTGGCAAAGTACTTTGCTCTTTTAAGCACATATTTTGATGACTCTTTTCAAAACATATTTGTTTCCCGAACTGAATAAGGCAGACCTTCTCTCAGTCACATACATGAACAAGAAATCAGTGAAAGTCTGTAAAAAGAACACTCAGGTCTGGTCAGTCTGCTTCTAGTTTTCCTAAAGTGAATATTTTATGCCTAAATTGTAAAGCTGCACTGATTTATGACAGCTCTGGAACAGGACAACCCATTTCCAAAGAACTTTGTAATTAAATAATGTTTAATTAAGTGTGAAGAATTCAAATATTTTTAAATTCAATCAGAGTCTAGCATTTCTATTGCATCACAAAGTTACAGAGAGGCTAAGGATTTCTAACAAATTCTGTAAGATTTTTACTTGAAGAGTAAATTTCCCTTTCTTACTAAGCACCATCTGAAAAAAAGATGATTTGTAAGAAATACGATTTCCTAGTTGAAAAAGAACCAATCTATAAATTTATCTTCAAGGATTTTATTGCCTAGGCCTTTGTTTCTGAATTAATGTTAAAAATGTTATTAAACCCCCCCAACAGACATTAGCTCTGCCTTTGAAAAAAATAAGCTTTTTAGAAGGAAATTGGGGATCGGATAACATTTTAAAATGAGGCCTGTAGTGTCTTTACCATATCCCATATCTTCCCCAATATCTTATTTAAATGTAATATAAACTAGGGGGGTTTTTTGTTTATTTGCTTGGGAAAAAGAGATCATTTTCTGCTGGAATTAATGGTAGATTAATGGTAAGAGTCAGAGAAGAGATAGGGACATTATTTACATGAGACCTCCTTATAAGTGCTGGTACAGGACAACTTATTCTAAGGGATTTATATTAATGGGATGTCATATGCAGCAAGGAATAAAACACATACTTAATGTGGGTAAAAACACTGAAATAAAATGGAGAGAGTATTAGATCAAGCTTGTAATTGGTTTCATCTGACAATACCTAATTTTGCAAAGTACCTGGGGAAAACAAGCTTGGATCATAAGGATTTAAGCCATCTGCAGTTAAATGCTTGCAAATGAACCTTAGTTTGAGTGACTTTTAAAGGACTGATTTATATTTACTGACATATATATACCTATGCATAAATTCACAGATACATGAATGATTAAAAACTGAAAATGAAGCCAAGAGAAAATGATGGGCCATTTTACTTAAATGATGTAAACTAAATTCCTTTGAAAAAAAATCAGAAATCTGATTTTTTAAAAACTTTTAAAAAACATCTTCTGAGATAATGTAAGTGGGTTTATTTTCCCTGAGAAAATGTAGCCAAGTATTTTTCAGTGAAGCTGAGAGGCAAAAAAAGCTTTAGCTAATAATGTTGCTCACTGCAGAGAGCTCTTGAATTCTAGATGTGATTTTAAAACCAAGGTTCAGAAGCTGATTAAGGACCAGAATCCCTGACTGAGTTTCTGATTAACATTTTGAACATGGAGCGAAATATTCAGTCTCTGCATAATTATGAAATAGAGACATCAAAGAAGAAAAATGCCTTTGAGTGATCTATTCTATCTCTTTGTGAAAGCAAGATTATATTTTTAAGCTGGCAGTTACAAGGGTTTTTTCAAATGTAATTTTGAGGGTTCCCATTGATAGAATGTAAACAGTTTCTCTTGGAAAAACATTCCATGATCTAAAGAGTCTTTCTGAAAAATTTTGCTGTTGCATTGACATCCACAAATCTTTCTTTTTTTCTGTCTCAGGTGACCTCTCGTTGCACTTACTGTTTGCCTTCACATCCATATTAAAATATTAATGGAAGAGTGAAAAAAGAAAAGGTCTAAAAACATACAGAGTTTAAAAATATTTTAAAAGACCAAACCTGCATAGAAACAAACACATTAATTTTTTTTCAAGCATTTGACTTATAGGATGGGACACATTATATAAGTTTTGTTATAATTTCCTTATATTTAGTGAAAGCTTTCCTTCCTTCCTNTAAGGGATAAGATTTAAATTATCACATATCTAGACTGATGTGAAAATGGTGTCTAATTGTGACATTTTCTTCTGCTCTGGAATCTCTTCTTATATTCTGTTACCAATTTTCTGATGCTTCTTGAATTTAAATGTGTTGAGGAACTGCTTCTTACACAGTGAATAAATAGTATTTTTTAATTATGCAATATTACTATTTTGTTTATGTAAAGCAAAAAATGTATATTCTAGCTTAAATAATTACATTTGGCCTATATTTATTTCCTTTGCAGTTTAGTAAGTGTATTATTTTCTCCCAATGGTGTTAATGCAATGTATGAACTGCACAATGTAATAAGAAGCCAAACATACATCTACAGAAGTAGCATATTTTTAACACAGCTATAGACTATATATTGCTTTTTACTTTTGACTTTTATTTGCAACTGTGCAACAATTGTTGCAGCCATGATCTGATTGGCTTTTATATTTAGATATAATAATCAATGTATATACTGTATGTGCATCTATTTCTGCTTTTATTCTGATCTGTCATACAGTTTTGAGAGACTTCTTTTTTCACATGTCCTCATGGTTTGGTCCTTTGATATGCTTCCAGTCATCTCCTCATTCCTCACTGAATTTGCTTTGTTTGGAAATTCAATAGAGAGTACACTATGAAAACTTCCTACCTTACTATGTTCACAAGATGTTGAAGAGAATTGGACCTACAGTTTGTCACAGAGAAGGTGTTGCAAATCTCATTATGGGACTCCTAATGTGCAGACTCCCAGCTATTTTCTCAGACCACTTATTTTATCAGTTTTGTCACTTATGTTTGATCTGCCAACTTCAAGATTTTCTTAACAGTCTTCTCAAAAAGAAAACTGAAGATGTAAACATCAACTGTTCTCACCACGTTCTTTTAGCAGAGAGGTTTCACAAAGTCTGACACTTGGCTATATTTTGTTTTTCATTCACTGTAGGTGGTTGTGCAAATTTGTTGACAAAGACCAGGTAAAAGTGAGATCCTTTGAATGCACCTTGAAGATGTCTGTTGTTTTCCACTTTCTGCTGCTTTCCAGTAGTGCCAGTGTTCTCTGACAGCGTGATGTGAAAACCAGCCCAAAATACAAGTTAGGTCTGTTTGGTCTATACTTTTAAGAAATTGGAATTGTTTAGAGTTTAGGAAAGCTTACATACATTAAACATGCAGACTTTTACTTCATAGGACAATGATGGTGTTAATTAGACACAGCAGTATTACACCACACCACTATAAAATTAACAGGCAAGTAGAAATGTTCCACATGCAGTTACTCTTGGTGTTGATACCAATTAGCATGCTAATCTAGCATGTTGATACCATGATAGCATTCTTCCTGGCAAAAGTGAGCTTGGAAGTTATATGCTTTACATGGACATAATCACAGAAACTCCTGTTTCCCTCTGCTCTACCTGGAAGTTCTACAGCTGTTAATTAAAATTGCAATTTTTAATTTTAAGAAATTCTGCAGCATTAAGCATGAAAGGCTCCTTCAAGAGGAGAGACAAACACCAGTAAGTTCTGTTTCAGCTCCATGCACAAGTGCATTTACTTGAAGGCAGAATCTTCTCTCCATATCAGTGACTAAAAAGACACTTCATTTTCTAATAATTAATGTCATTTCTGTAGGATCCAGTATAAAATCATCATAAGAGCAGCTCCATCTTAAGCAGGTGAGAGTCATCCAAATTAACTGGATAATTTTCAGTGATACGAGATTTTTTAAAATTTAAATGAGAGATGTGAAATCTATCAAATCGGGGGAAATAGATGCATTTCATCATGGTATAGACTGCTAATCACTCTACAGATAACTTACATCAACTCCAGATGATTATCTGTTTGTATGGGGAAGAGTGATGATATTTTGGAAGCATGGGCAATTTTATATAAATTATGGACGATATTTTTATAGTCTTTATTTTCCTAAACATAATGACAGTAGGGTTCCCTTATTCTGCTCATTGGGGAATAAATGGAAACAACCATCCAAATGATACCCAAAATATTATATTTCTTCATTCCTCACATAATAATCTGCTATGGATGTGAAACATAAGACTTATTGATCTGACTGAGTTCGTAGAAAAGTTCCTAACAGGATAATTCATTTCTTGAAGCACTTAGGTTTCATCCAGGAAAAGAATACCATTCTTTGCAAATATTTCAAGATGACACAGGCAAAATGTTTCCTATCCGAGTTTCAGCACCAAGCAATATATAGGCTGCTTCTGCTATAAGCAAATGGTTTGTTAACCAACAATGACAAGCCATTTTCACAAGCAACATCACAGTTAGTATTTTCTACTCATCACCTTGATGCATTAAATGTCTGTTTTGTTGTGACTATCTATGATCTGTTACAGAATTTTGGAGATTGGACAAACACATTTATCTGAAAATAAGGGTTGAAATAGTTCATTCTTATATACTATGGAGCTGTATTTTCAGTAGGTATGCTTTGCACTGTTGTTTGTTTTGATTGGGTATGACAATGTGCAAAACAGTAGGGGATCAGAATTGCTACCTGCCTTTCTAAAATCTAAATGCGTACAAATATTTTGACATGAGGAGCAGAGATTTTAAAATGCTAAGCACTACAGCAAAATGGATTAGCCTTTAGTAAGGGGAGCTTCAAATTGCAAGTGCCAGGGAGTTAATGGAAATCAGTGTGTCATATTTCCTGATTTACCCTTTCACTATCTTGTCCAAAACACCTGGGTAATGTGTTGCTCATAAATTATAATTCAATAAGCATACTTTGAGATTCAATCCTTATTCTTTTCAAAAGTTTCAAATAAACTACACATAAATTCTGGCTATGTGGAGAAGTGCTCTGCTTTGGTTAGTGCTGTAGCAATATCCCATGGGCAGAATGAACATAAGGTAGAATTGATCAGCCTTTTTGATAACTTCAGAGTCAAAGATCTAGAGATACTCTACCATTTTCCTAGTGGACTCATGGAACCAAATGTATTAATTTGAAATGATTTTTAAATATTTATCTCTTTTAGTTTGCTAGGAACACAAAAACATTTTGTGAGAGACTAAGCTTGAAAAATATGGTAGCTTTATTATTTCCATAAACAGAGTTTACATATATACATTACATAATAGCTTGGTGATGTATTCTTAATTTGGATTTCACCCTCTCTTCCTGACACTCTCTGGTTGCAGTCTTCAGCTCTGATAGCAGGCAAGCCATGGAAAATGACTGGCTTGCAAAGGATTTGCCATACCTCTTGTTAGTTTTGCAGATGGCTGTGGATGCTGTCCTGCCACGGCTGAAACACTCAGCCACAGCAGCACATTTGTGCCTTGTAAAACTGCGATATGATGAGCTGGGTTAAAATTCTTTTTTACATCTTAAGAAATATTTATTAGCTTCCCCCAGCTCTTGGGCAGAGGCAAAGCTCTCTGTCCCTGACCAATGTGCCCATAATTTATAATGGATAATCAGATTCTTTTTTGTGTCAGCCAATGATAGGCCTTTCATGTCCTGGTTCCAGACAAGACATGGTTAATTTTTTGCAGTAGCCCAGAAGGTGCATAGCTAGGATGAGAAGGTTGTTCTATGCCACCTCACATGTCATTGCTGGGAGCAGGGAAAAGGGGCTCTCTTCTGGGGAGAAGGGGTTCCTGCTGGTCAAGAAAATGTGGTGGAGGTTCCTGTGTTTTCTGTTATCAGGGAGTTTTTCTGTGTGAATAATTTATTTTCTTATACCTTTTGTTATTAATATTGTAGCTATTCTCTGTTATTCTCTGTTTTCTTATGTCATTGCCATCTCCAGTAAATTGTTCTTATCCAACTCAGCTGGAGGGAGAAGAAGTGGTGTATAGTTTTAGTGGGAGTACAATACTGGAAAATACAATGCCTAAACCATCATATCTCTCCATCTTGTTCCCCAGGAATTTTTCTGCCTTTCCACTCATCCCACTTCCCTCACCCTTTGCTAGTTCCCCACTTTGCCACTTGATAGAAGGGTGTTTTCTTTTTGGCTATAACACCAGGGAAGGACTAGGAAATAGAGCAAGGGAATGTTTTGATCTATGTAAGTTCTCAAGATCAGATTCCCGGGAACTGTTTTGCCAGAGAGACAGATGGTGTTGCTACCACCAAGTGTCTTGTAAATTGTTGAAGAATTGCTCTGAGTGAAATTGCATTCCATCTTGCATTTCCATCTTCACATACCATGTTACTCATATCCTTTAATACGAGAGTTTTATCTGGCTGTTTGGTATTAGATATAGCATACAGAATTTATATATAATATTTCTAACTGCTTTTTCACCTTTTTGTATTTTGATTGATTTTTAAAATCAACCAATTCACTGTTTTACTTTCTGATCTTATTTTCATTCCACTGCTTTCTAAAATGAATCTCAGGATATTTTTTTTTTTGATGTTGCACATTCTACTCTTTCTCAATTTCCTCTGCAGGTTTTCCAGGAAAAAAACCCAACTATTTTTCTGATGATGAATTCACTAGGTCTACTCTGCCTTTTCAAAGGCCTTTGTAGTATTGAATGTGCCTCTCGAAAGAAATGCCAAACAAAACAGAGTTTTTTTAAGTGAATTTAAGACACAAAAAATGCTGTCAGTCTCAGTCCCAAAGAAATTAATGGGATTTTGGTAATTAATTTTCTATAAGGCTATTTTGGGCAGGTATACAAGAAGTTCTGATACAATGATCATCAGTAGATGAAGTTGCATTGATTGTGTTCAAAATTAAACAACAGTTCAAGGTTTCAGCTGCTGCTCACAAAAGCATCTAAATCCAAAGGTTTTGTTTTATCATGAAATATTTGTTTCGAAGTGCTCTGTATTTTTGCATTTAATTTTTATACAAAGGCTATGTTGATGATTTTTCTGTTATGGTTATACATAATGAGTGCTAATCTAAGAGAAGAGGCTAAAACCTGGGAACATGGCAGCACACGTGTTGAAAGGAAAACTAGAAGGCCCTCAGGATCGGTGCCTTTAATCTGTTATATTTATTAATTTAAAAGTTGCACAGAATGATCTCTTTAGTTAATTTGTTAAATTTAAATCTGTCTTATCATGACTGGACATTAATTCTTCTTCAGTATCTTGTAGCGAACCCTTCCCTGAGTATTTATTGCGTACCATTTTGGCGGCTACTGGGTCTAAGTTTCCCCCATTAAAAAGCTTTCCCATATCAATTTTCTGATTGAATTGAGAGGTAAATCCTTTATGTTGATGTGGAAAGTGAGAAAATATCACCCTATTGACCAATACATGGTGAAGATACATAACTGCACCAGGGAGTCAACCTTCATGATGGGGCAGGTAGCAGTATGTACTCCAGATAATTAAAGACTTTAAGCACAACTAAACTGGATTTTGCGTTTTTTCTACTTTTAGTAGAGATTTATTTTCTCTGCTATTTAGCTTATAGGAAGTTGTAGATAATATTCCATCTTAGCCTTTACTCTTTTTGTTATATTTACATTAATGATACTGAAAACTTTATCAGACATTGTTCAAAGCCTTATATAATCTTATCTGTATATATATATATGTATATATATGTATAATATTTATTAAAANTTAAAAATAAAATATTTAAAAATAAAAATATTTCACTCCCTCCACCCCCCATCCAATTCTGGCCAGCCCGAGGTTATGTTTTTGAGAATGGTGAATAGATTGAGGCTATGATTGAGAAGTTTTCATCCTTACCCTCTGGAAACATACAGAGCTCACCAGATCACTCTGATCTTTTTCAGAAGTATTGGAGAAAAGTAATTTTTTTGTAATACAATTTCTGATCCTATTTCTGACCCTACAGAGACATACATAATTCAGTAGACAGAGGAAAGAGGTGGTGGCCACAGCTTTTTTTAGGGCTGCTGAGGAACAAGATACACACCAAGATAACTTTTTGAACTTCAGTCTTAAAAGCAAAAGCATCTATTGAGTATTATGCTTACAAAGTTTTTTACTTCTTTTCTTTTTGACAAACTGTACTTCCACATTGTTAATGAATAGTAGATTACTGACTAGATGGAAACCCTTTGGTTTCTGAAGCCTCGAGGAATCTGTGAAAAAAGAGGCCAGCTAACATCCCTCCAGATAGGACAGGGCTGTGTTCTGTCCTCGTCATCTTCCCCATGTACCTTGCAGTGGTCTGGGAGAAAATGAATATTAAAAGAAGCTATGAATTTGGCTTTCAGCCAACATTTCATGTAGATATTTCTCAGTGTCTAGAATTAGTACATGCTTTGTTTTAGTCATGTTGTTTAGGGCCTCTCAGAACCACTGCCTTGGATATCTGAGGAAAGACACTTCCTGAACAGCACAGACATGTGAAGCTGGACTCAATGTTCAACAACAGCCAACCCTAAGCTGATGTAACTGAAAGAGGACAGTTAGCTTAGAATAATATGAATAATATTTTTAAGCAAGCTGATATTTTCTTGATATCGTGTGACGCCTGTGCCAGTGTTTAAAGCAAATAATAATAGACATTGTGAGTAAAGTAAAATAGAATTTTAAGTGGAATTATGGAATTGTTTCCATTGTTCTCATCAAAGAGAAAATGATAATCTGTGCAAACTGCAAAAAATCTTATTATAATTATCTGTCATGATGATGCGAATAGTTTGTGATGGCCACAGTGTTCAGCCTCGCATAAGGTTATCTTGTTTCTCACATCTGTTTCCCACCATGATGAAAATCTAAAGTAGGCAGAAAGTCAGAAAATGAGATGCACAATTTAACCCCATGGAGATTAAATTTATCCAGAAAAGTAATTGCCAACCAGAACATTATTTATAGGTAGCTTTCCTGAGACCTTAATACGAGAAAATTACACTATAGACAGAACAAAATTTGCTTTAAATTAGAGCTCAAAGATAAGCATGATGTCCCAGTTTTAAATGGATGAGATGGGAATCTGTTATCATAGTAATTCTGAGGATTTGAATCAAAGACAAATGAAAACAACACCTCAGGATTTTTACTGAGACTACTAAATTGCACTCACCACTGACAAAGATTATCCAGGAGTTGGTGGCTCTGACAGTAACAGTTTTGAGTAGCATTGGAACTGCAGCAATAGTAATGAAGGACATACAAAAGTGAAATTCAAAATTAGGATTTTTCATGGTAATTAAGATGTGTAGCATCTGTTGTGAGTAGTCACAGTAACAAGGTTTTGAACGTGCTTTTTTTCCACGTGTCACCAAATATTGCTGAAGTTAAATGAAAAAATCCCTCTTTACATACATTCAGCAGCTGATCACTAGCAGCATCAGTGTCTGTCAAGACTTTTTTCCTTATAAACACAGGGGAGCCCTGCTACAGTCATTGTTATGTTAAATACAACATACCTTGTCTAGCAATGCATGTAACTACACATTTACCTCTCAAAATTTCCACCTCTATTGTACCTCAGAAGTAAGGCCTCAGTGCACATTTATTCAAAACTCCTCTGAAATCATGCAGCACTGGCACCTTGATTTGGTAAAAATTTATGTGTGTCAAAGCTCCAGAGCTTCAAGGCATAAGTGTGTGGGTTTAAGGTTAAGTTTGCATTGCTCCTGCAGTTCACATGAAAAACCATCCTAGTGCCAATGGCAAGTGCAAAGACATCAATCATCTGCTTCACATGGGGGCACAGGAGTAGGCATGTGTGTGTGAAACTCAAACAGCAATTCTTCCCCTTTTGACAGCACTATTAAATGTATAGCTATGTCCAGTTTTAACATATTTTTCCACAAGGCATGGGACATTTAGTCAAGTCACAAAATAATGATCAGAGGTGTAAAAATTGTGCGTAAAGAAATATTAGAAGAAATGAGACTGTTCATTTCAGACAGCATGTCAGGAAGCAGAGTAACGAATTTCTAAATGTTGCCTCAGAATACAAGAAAGTGAAAAAGAGTACTTTCCCTATTCAAGATGTTGGACATGTACTAGTAAATTCAAAGAAAACAAAATATAGGTTATAAACTAAAAAAATTATAACAGCAGCTAAATACTAAAATAAGTTGACTAGGAACCTTGTGGAATCTTCTGCCATATAAGGTTTCTAAAGACAAGTTAGATAGATGTCCCTCTGGTGTTTTGTGGGGGAATAATTATGGAATAACAATTTGCTTCCCAAAATGACATGTAGGTTAGGAAGTAGAGCTCAAGTTGAAAAGTGGTGTGATTTTGTGCCAGGCCAAATTTCAGCAGATACAGCTTTGTCTGGTTGGGCTTTTAAGTGATCCTTAAGTTTTACATTAAGTTATCCTGCTGTAATTCTTGGGGAGAGAGAGGGACCACCAAGACATGGTGACCCTAAGGGACAGAGAGGGGCTGGCAATGTGGTTCAACAATGGAGACTGGCTTAAGCTAAGGAAAGAAAGCAGCAGTGAATTTTTGGCTACAAAAAATGAGGGCATATTGGACTAGTTTTCATCCCATGGTCACATCTAATTGTACAATGCCTGAATATTTTCCATTAAAAAAAAAGAAAAAACTTTAAAACTGTGCAAATAAAACACTAATATTATAGTGTTATGATATTATATTATTTTCACTTGAAATTGTCAAGAAATACAATTCTATAGAACACTGTTATTTATTACATTTTTTCTTTCAAGTAAATATTTTAAAAATTAAATGTAGGCCTTTAGGCTGACTGCATATTGCATTTCTTAGGTTTTGTAGGGTGTTGTTTCATTCCGTATTATTAGAAAATAAATTCTACTAAGAAATGAGATTGCATAAATAAGGACTTTTGGCAAAAAAAGTGTTTCATTTTTATATCTAAGTTGTTGATACCCATAGATATATCCACAAATACTAGTAGCAAGGACAAGATACATTAAGTATGTTTGAGTAGTTTCCCAAAGCAATTTTGCTGTAGCCTGGCCCAAAGCCAAATGGAAATTTATCAAATAGAGTGAATGGTAAAACTAATGGCAGCATTTCAGCCCTCAGTCTTAAATGGGAAATAAAGGTTCCACAATAAATTGGAAAGTTCATCTGTAAATGGTGACTACTTAAATATGCAGTATGCCTACAGCAGCCCTTTAATATAGCTATAATTAAGACATATGGAGGAAAATGTATATTCATCCTTTCAGCAATAATCAAATTAATATTCAGTTAACATTTTTAATAAACAGCATTGGTCAGTGTCAAAGAATAAGCCTCAGACAGTTTTCTTCAATAAGATGGTATTCAAAAAGATTGTGAGATCAGATAATCTCCAAGTTGATTTCTTTCCCTCACATTTTAAGTCACTTCTAATTTCTTACCATTTGTTTTCTCAAGGATACCAGATATTTCTTTTTCTTCTGCTTCTGGTCTTTTCTCCATCATTCTTAGGTGAAGCCATTTGATCAAATTTATTATTTGCTTTGCAGCTATTTCTTTGACCATTAAAAGTTTCCACCAGAAAGTATTATCCCCTGTAATGTAGGCATTTTTCAGGAATGGTGCACTTTATGAGTTGCTCCCAGGAATGTCCTTGGACATAGCTCTTCCTCTCTTCCGTATTTGCTCAGACTTGGCTCTGGACCCCATACTTCCCAAACAGAGGACTGCAGTCCTTCTTGGCCTCATTGCATCTCCCCCATTGTCCTTCCCCGTTCCCAGAACTGGGTTCTACTTTTTTGGTAGTGCTGAAAATCCTGTCAGGTTTCACTCCTGCAGCCCAGAGGTTTAAGCTTTATACTCTGTAGATTCAGGTTCCAAATTTTATCTGCCAAGTATCATCATCATCTTTATAGATTTCTTTTCCTCTCTATTTTTTTCCTCCCTGTGTCTTTCTGATTCTGTATTTATTGAAGCTGTCATTTTCTGGCATCTGATTTCCTTTTATTGCATCCTATTTATATTATGATTTTCCCAGCAAGTCTGGGACTGTAAGGATCTTCAAACTGCATCTGATCTTAAAAAGCAGTGAGAAAGCAAAAGCGATGAAGACAAATCTGATGGATTGAAATGACCTTTGTACCAGGATAGTGTAAATACAATGAACCGATAATTTTTTTTTTTAAAAATACTGAAAATATAACTGAGTGATGATGATATTCATCAGAAATTCTCTTTGGAACCAATTCAGCTAGTAATGAAATTAATTTTGCTCCAGTGAAAACTGGAATAGACTGTTTTCAACCTACCACAGAAAATTTATTGGAGATTTGGTGGAAAACCATATATATTATATTGCAATTCTTTCAGAATCTTGATAATACTTATAACAATTTCTTGTGTTATGTTATTCTAGCTTTTTTTTGGTGTAATCTTTTTTTTTTTAGTCCTTTGCAGTATTTAGCACTGAAAGCTGAGGAATTTTTCTAAAGCAAATCACTCTTATTGTTATAGTTTTTGGCAATATTTGAATGTGGAGAATTTTATCTTGTGTCTCATTTACATGTGATGTATCTTGAAATGTCTGTGATACATGGATATACACCTGCATTGTCTGCTGACAAATGCACTGCACATGAAATATTTATTCTCTATTATAAAGGGGCTGATTTCAAAAACTATAAATACCCCATAAACATTTCTATGGTATTTTCTCTGAGAGGCTGCTTTATTTTCATGTTTGCCTGATATGAGGCAGAATTTTAGATTTCCTTTGCTCTTCTATTTGTATTGTGATCTATCATTGATATCTTGTTGTGAATGAAGATGTGTGCTATATAACACCAGTCAGAGTGCAGGGTGTCAATAAAAGAAGAAAAATTCATGTTTTCCATTCAGGGAGCAGTATCCCTGAAACAGAGACTTGCTGTTAATTCACAAAGGCAGTGAATTCTGAGGGCAAGTTTTGTGGCAAGTTACGTGGAGAAACTGTAGGAAATTTGGACATGCTACAAATGCAGACAAATTGTTGCATGGATAATGCATAAATAAAATAAGAGGATCACCAATTATTTAAATGATGAAAGATACTTTAATCCATAAAAAAAAAAAAATTGAACCTTCAACTCTAGTGAAATGCCTTTTCTTTACTATGTCATTTGAAAGGATTTCCTTTGTATAATGTGAAGTTATAGTTCAGAGAGGTTTTAGTTTCATTCTTAGGCCTCATGTTGCCATTGTGTTTGTACTTCTGGACCAATATTGGGCATTCAAGTATTTGATGATCAAATAAATGGAAACTGTATTATCCATAAGCATTTAACATAAGAAGTGCTGGACCCCATGCAGTGACGTCAGTCTCCACGAGAATGCTTTAAATTTCATAAGAGTTCTGGTCATTTTTGGATGAAGTGTGAAGGGTTATTCAGACATACTGACACGTTTAGTAAGGGAGCAGTGGCAAGAGATCACAAGCGAGGCATTCAGGGGCTTCTTAGCACATGTTGGCATATAGCTCCACAATGTTTTGCCACGAGTTAGAATAGAAGGTGTAACAATTGGTCTGCCAATGAAAACATATTCTTGATTGTCGTTCAATTAATCTGGTCAAGATAAGGTGGTATAAATAATTTAGAGCTTAGTGCAGTTCAAGATGAAGAAAGGGTCAGAAACAGGTTTCGAAACCCCTAGGTTTTTTTTCCTCAGGGAAAGAGACTTCACTTAGAGGGTGTTTTCTTGCCTTTGAGTGATACATTGTGCACCTCTAGTGCTTATGGACAAGTACTAACAGGCAGGTGAGAAGTTTTGGAGGGTATGTGAAGGGAACATGAATAGAATAGGGGATTGAATACAAGCAGACGATCCAACTGCAGTTTTTGATTCCCTAAATATACTATGGCTGTTGCAGAAATACAGAGGAATTGGCAAGGTTAATTGGTTCAGAGATTGAACAAAAGGTTGCTGCTTGAAATACAAATCTTTGGATCATCTGGCTGGATGGCCAGACTGTAAAGTCATAAATTTTAATTACTCTTGCTCCAATGGAGTTTGTAGAAGACCTAATCCCAATTTCTTAATGCACCAAAATGTCTAATGACTTCTGTACAAGTGAGTGTGCAGAGAATGCACAATCAGACCTGGAATGATTATAGAGCATTGGATCTTGCTACTGTTTTCTGTGCTGTGAACTGACTGTTCATTTAATTTAACCTGGAAAAATTACGTGACTGAATTGATTAGCTCTGCAATTTTCTGGATTTATACGCTGCACTGTCTTCTTTGTGTTTCTTTCAGGTCAAATACTACAATACACTTTTCTCAAGGTTTCTTTGGGATGACTTTTCTCAAGAACTAAGTTAGTAAGTCATGATAGCAAAAGAGGGGAAAAGAAGATTAATTCTGGTGGTTTAATCATTGTTTACATGAATATTATAAGTTTTTCCACCACAGTCAAAATATTTTATGTTAATGTGATTGCTTTGATACCTTTGCTATCACCATTCCTCTTTGGATTGTTTTATCTAGGAACTTTTTGTCACATAGGGAGAAATTCTGTGCATTTTTTAAGAGCAAAGTAGATATTGCAGCTTAATAATATAAGGGAGAGCTTGAGCTAGTGAGCTGTTAGACTGATCATCATCACCTGCAAAAGGGGCATGATGATCTTTTGCTGGTCACCAGTTAGGTATAGAGGGGTCCATGCCTACTGCTCCCTGAAATATCTGCGTTGAGTTGCCATCTACAATTCCCTGATTTTTGCTTTAGAATTTTTTTGCATATTCACGTCTGTTTTTTACCACTTGATCCCTTGGGCTTGTCATGGGGCTGTGAGGACCAATGGTTCTTACCACCCCAGCGAAAAGAAAAGGGCAGCTCCACAGTACTTCCTCACAACTTAGCAGGGGCGGGAGCACTTGCCCTTGGAATTTCCTTGTGATAGAACCTATTATTGAAACTGGGGACAGTTTAGGGGGCATTAGTGAGAAATGGATACTGGGTGTCACTCCTGGCACTTGTGATCTGCAGGCCCCTGTCCACGTGCATTAGAAACTCACTGCAGTCACTGCACATGGGTTTTTTTTTCTTCTGTACATCTAATACTGTAAAAGTGGCATTCGTATATTAATGTACAGCAGCTTCCTCTCTGTATTTGTATGACATTTTAGAATTTCTTATTTATCTTTCACATCTCTTTTTCCTTTCTTTGTCAGGAGCATTCATATTTCAGGCAAAAGTAAGTAGCATTGCCTGTTCCTGAGGTTGCCAAGCAATCTCCTTGATACATACCTTTTTTCAGTTACTTATAACTCAGCCAGACTCTAGCTGTTTGTGATGAATTTTTCCATGCCAATTTCTGCCTCCAGCTGAATCTTTGCATCAAAATGTTTCAAGCTTTTCTGAGAATGATGCTAGGGGAAAATGGGTTGTTTTGTTCATATGATTCAGAAGCTTTGTTTTGAAATACTAAAATATCTTTTGTTCGGAGGAAAGGGAAGAGATGAGGAAGGAGCAGAAAGATTGCGAAATATGTGGTTTTTTCATTCCAAAAAAAGCTGCTGGACCAAAAGTTAAGCACAGAGACCCAGATTTTGCAAGACAGAATTCTGGGAAGGTATATTGGGCAATCAGGAAAATGTCCAAGGAGTGTCTATGCAAAGTTGGACCCAGGAATCAGTAGGGGCATAATGTGACAGATCAGGGAGGGACCCAGAACAAATAGACCTGTCATCCTAGGGAGTGTTTGGAGCCTGGCATCTGGGGGAAGCAGGGTGTTTAAGCAAGGATACTGAGATAGGAACAACCCCTGGAGTCCTGGGATACTCAACATGGGGCTGGGAACATGGCAGCTGGGATTTAACAAAAACATTTTCTTGTGGGGTTTCACTGCATGATCACTGACTACTTTTCCATAGCACCCCAGTGTCATTCACTGTGCAAAATGAGGCATCTCTCCATTCTATTCTACATTCTATTAAGTAGAGTCTTGTTTGGAGGACAATAATCTCTTTATGTATTTAATTTCATAAACTGGAAATAGTCACAAATGCCACACAAATGGTGCAGAATCTTGCAATCCAAATTTTCTGCAGTAAAAACAAGTTAATGTAACAAACAGTGAAAACAAACTGCCTTCTAATGTCATCCAGAGCCTGAGGTGGCTTTGGAACTGGTGTTCAAAATGAAGGCGGTGCTGGAAATCAATCTAAAGCAATTGTAAGACTAATTAAAATTCATTATAAACAAAAACAAAATGGAGAATTTTTTTTCCTCTTCACAATTCACTTTTGCTTCCTTTGTCTTCTTAGGGATGTTTTCCTCTTTCCTATTTTATTCTTTTGCCTCTTATTTAAATACAGAGACTGATTTAGCTAGCTGAGATTTCATCTTTTGTAACAATACCGTGACCCGAAGGGCAGCTAACAGCACTGACTGAAAGAACCTAACTCTGGCATCTGCCAGGTCTTGAAGGGGCTGGTAAGACTGTGTGATGTGTTTGTCTCTAATAGTGAGTTTGCAAGTGGGAATCTACAGCTCCAAGTGAAAATATTTTTTCCTTTTCTTTCATCTTCGATTTCCAGTGCATTACTCTTGTCCTTCCTTCTAGAAATAACAGAATTATTTTATTTTTGTTCCTTAATAAAGAATAGTATTTCTGTAAAAAGCAGAAATTTATTTCTGATAAAGCAGGACATTTTCTTTCTAAATACCCTGTACAATAAAGATAAAGGAATAAGAAATGCTATTAAAAAGAAAACCCTTGGTAAACAAGTACTCTAAAGCCTCTGTATTCATTACTTGAGCACTATTCAACAATCTAATGTTGTCCTATCATATGGTCATTTGACACCTTTGACTATTCAGGCCTATTTAGTCCTTCAAAGAAACACAGGAAGAGAAGGAATAGCAGTAAATTAAATGAATTGAATGGTGCTCTAAAAACTGGGGGGTTTGTTCCTAGCTTTGTCAGTTGACCTTTTTAATTAATAAAGAGACAAAAAACTTCCTTTTCATTTACCGTGTAGTCTATGGCTGCTGAATATTTGACTCTATATGCCAAGAGTTGATCTGCGTAAGGGCTGAGCGTCTCCAGTGCAATTGAAAGTGATGTAAAATGCAATTTGAACATTTAAACATCCTACATAATATTAAATTGCTTGAAAAATCATGACCTCTTTCACAATTTGCATTCTGTTCCTCTAGTCTCAGTTTTCTCATTTGTAGGAATGAAGCTAATATTATTTCCTCTGTCTCAGATTCATTCATCCTGGTAATGGCCGGTAACGAAGACAATGATTATTCAGAGTCAATTGTAATTTTCTGCAGCAGGTGAGATGGATCAGTGGGCCCTGTCTTTTTCTCAGAGGGTATGTCCTTATTTCAATAACAGTCATCAGCATCACCTTCCTTGATAAACCTGGGCAGGCAGCCGGCACATTAAATTGGTCTACAGCAGATATTTAATTTCGTGGATTTGCAGATACCCAAAAATTTTCCAGCAAGAGTGCAGATATGTGGAGTGAACCAAGGCCTTTTGAAAAGAAAAACTTTCTCCCCTCTGCTTACCCTTCATGGATGCATTGAAAATTGTTGACAGTCTTGCAGAGGTTTCTGAGCTGCAGGTTAAAAGCAGCTTTATAGACACTGAACTTTCTGACTCAGCTCTCTGTAGACACGAGGTTTTGACTGCAGATATCTGCATTGTACAAGTTCTGGAGATAAAAGGAGATTTTTATGGAGAGTTCTTCCTGGACATTCAACCTGCTTTAATATCTCTATATTTAAACCACATTTGGACTACTTTTATGTTTGTTTAATGCATCTTATGTTCGTTTAGTTTTCCCATCAGAAACAGAAGTGTGCAAAATGAATGTATATAGCTTGAGATATATATATATGTAGTAGAACACAATAAATATAGCTTGATATAAATATATATAGTGGAACAGAATTCATTCAAACGTGGTCCCCAATGACTGTCCTGCTACCTACACATACCAAAGGATGGACTACAAGGAAGAGATCCTAACACTATATTAGCTGAAATGGCAGTCCTATTTGGCCATCAATGGCAGCCTACCTAGAAAACACAAATGTGCTTTAAATAATGCTAGAAGGTAAATAAAAAGAAACAAAAAAGCTATTTGTGCTACTAATTTGAGAAAGGATTCAAAAGGCTAGTCAAACAGCTCTATTTTTCAGTCTCATTTTAAATTATTCATCGTGCTGGACCTGCAGAAAGAATGACAAAGCACATGGGATATGGTTTGATTAACCCAAAGCTTTATTAACTTCATTCATCTGGGAGTTATCTGGCAGTAATTTGTGCAGTATAGGTTATCATGCCATTTTCACTCTTTATGACCTTTTTAGAAGGAGTTATCTTCAGCCTCATCCCTGTCCACACCCACTGGTACAGGCTCACTGCAGTTTCAAGCAAGTTTAGTGGCCTGTTAATCAGCACATTTTACTTTTGTCAATCATCTCACACATCACGCTGTCTGTCGCAACCTTAAAAATCAGTTTCAGACTCTTTACTATGCTCTGGGGAAAGGCACAGGAATTACACTAAAATACTACAGTCTCCTTAGTGTTACCCTAACCTGTTCCAAAGTCCCACAAGGTTCAGGTGTCAGACTGTAAAAATGGAATGGATAGCCTCCTGTACCTCAGCTGGAATTGTTCACCAAACTTTCTTACCTGTGTGCAGTCACAGTTCCACATATGCCCTTACAATAAGCTCCAGGTGTCTGGAGAGGGTGCAGATGGTAAAATTGCTCACTCTGCTTCATTCTCTTTCCTAATGTTGTGGAGAGTGGACATGCCCATGTATGCCCTGTGCATGGTTGTTTCTCTGCTGTATACAGTGCTATTTTTCCTCAGTCTTAAACCAGACTGCACAAGCATATTTGAGATTGCTCAGAACTAGAAGTAGCCATAAGGAATGAGACGCCCAGAGCTAGAATTAACCAGAAGGAACGAGATTCCCATTTTCAGCCTCTTTCAGCAAAATATAATCCCTGAATCCCTCGGCTAGTATAAAAAAAATTAATGGAAGTGTCTTGTAGCATTTCCTTTAGCTTCCCTGCTTTGTATTTGGTACCTCAAAGTCAAAAGATCACTCCACTCCTGTACTTTAAGTCTCCAAACATCCAGATATCCAACTCTTGCCAAGGCAGTTACTTTTTTTCCTGTTGTAAACAGTGCACAAATGCCACCTGGAATGTGATTGAATGCAGTGAAAACACATTGTTATTCTGGCATACCTAAACTAACCAGGGACAACAGATGTTCTTTAAAGAATACTAGGATAATTCTTTTGACTTGACTAATTAACTGGCAATTTAAAATGGTTCTGTTTTCCATTTCCATTTCACTGTGCTCATATGCATTTCTGATTGCACCTTTGCTTCACTTGAGATTTTCTTTATGAGCAAGAAATTTGAAGGATCTGCTTAGCCTAACATCTATTAACCAAATTTCCCCTGAAGTTCTGACAAAGAATTGGGAAGATTTCTATAGCACACAGCAAAGCTCCTCTGAATAGTCAGTGCTGTCCTGAAGGAGAGTTGAGAAAATTCATATTCACTGGGGAGGTGGAAATCACTCAAAGTGCAGGCAACCTTAAAGCATTAGGCAGCCCAGAAATTTTTTTACTTTTATTCTTAGGTAATAGGTCTCAGATTTCCCTTTGACTCATTGGACTGAATCTCACAGACAAACCTGGCAAATATGAGGGAACTTGCCTCCCTTCCAGCTGTCAGGGAGCTAACCATAAGTTGTTTGGATTTCCTCCAAACAGATATTTGCTATGTATGTGTGATTCTGTGCATGGAATGGAACACTTGAAGTGCTTGATACTTTGTGTGTGAACTCCATGCTTTTTTGCTTGACTGTGATGGACTTACCATGAATACTAAGAGTGTTGCTTCTACTCAGTATGCAAGCAAGAAAAAATGTAAACTGAAGAAATGACTTCTAACATAAAATTTTATGAATTGGTAGATTTTAACTTAGTATAAGAGACTATAATAGACTATTTCTGTTGGAAGGGACCCACAATGATCATCTCATCCAGCTGTGAGATTTATTCTGGCTGACTAAATGTTAAAACACAATGTTAAGGGCACTGTACCAACACAAACACTGACAGACCTAGGACACAGACCACCTCTCTAGGAAGCCCATTCCAGAATTTGACCACTCCCTTGGTAAAAAAATGCTGCCCACAGTTCAGACTTTGTCTCCTTGTTATAGCTTTGAGCCATTTCCATGGGTCCTGTCACTGAATACCAGGGCAAAGAGCTCAGCATGTCCCTCTCTATGTCCCCTCCTCAAGAAGTTGTAGAGAACAACGAGGTCATGCCTCAGCCTCCCTTTCTCCAAACTAGACAAACCCAAGGTTCATAGTTCCTCTTTATGGGACATTCCTTTCAGCCCTGTCAGCAGATTTCTTGACCTCCTCTGGCCACGTTCAAGTGTCATAGTGAAGATGGCCATGCACTAAGAGTACTTCATTAAAAACTTCAGGGGGCTTCAAGTATCAGCACCATCTTATGTAGGAGGGTTTCATACCTGTTCTATGTAGCAATCCTATGGGCAGCTCCACACAGCTCTGGCTCTTTCTTTCCTTCTTCTGTCTTCTTGCTGCTGTTCTAGCTCACTGGTTCCTGTCCCAAGCATGGCCATCAAACCCTGTCTGTCCCTTGTACAGGGGCTGACCTTATCTATCTCTCACACAACCTCCTGTTCCCTTGTCCCCACAGCAGGACCAGCAGACTCCAACTGACTCTCCACCAACTAACTCACTCTTTAATCACACCCAGCTGTGAGGGCGAGGCTGTTCCCACTCTTTGGTATTTAACACAGCTGCAATATGTCAGAGGCAGGGTTGCCTTTAGCACTATCTCTATTTTACCACATTCAAGGACCTTCACATCCTTCCTAAACTGTGCACAGAGCACTCAAGATGAGGCTGCACCAACACTGAGAACAGTGGGATGATCTCTTCTGATTGGCTGGGGATGCTGAGTTTGGTGTACCCCAGGATGACATTTGCCCTCTGGGATGCCTGGAGTCATACTGCTGACTCCTACTGAGGCTGCTACCAACCAGAACCCCCCAGACCCCCCCATCCACTCCTCTACCAATTTATATCTATGTCTGGCATTATTCTGTCCTAGGCGCAGGATCCAGAATTTTGCCTTGTTTAATTTCATCCCATTGTTAATTACCCAATGCTCCAACTTATCTAGACCCTGCTCTGTTGTCTCCAGTCCCTCCCTCAGGAGGGTCAACAGCACCTTCAAGTTTGGCATCATCAGGTACATGAAGGCAAAAATATAAGGAGTATCTGGTAGATACTTCTTAGATGAAAATTTGAAGAAACAAATCTTGTCATTTTAATAGAACAGAAAAGAAGTATGTATATGTCACTTTTGGTTTGTTTTTTTTTTTCCAAACCAGGAGAATATTAGCAATCCAGAGTATTTGAGGGTGCTTGGATAATTGCAGATAACATCTTAATATTGGAGTTCCTTTGAACATCTTTGTTCTAACCACACTAAAAAGTATGTATGTATCAAATATGATATTACTGCTCAGCAGACCCTCTCAAATGACTTTCAAATGTCAAAAAGCAAAATAAGGCATTGTCTCTGTATGATGCTTTATAGAAATTAGCTTCTAATGAATGAGTACTTTAATGAGATGTTAAGAGAATTTAGGGATTATAAATTTTGACAATTTATTTCTGTAATGAACAGAATCAGTCATCAATGATTCGTAGCTGAATTTTGCAATTTTTCTGGGCAATAGAGTCCCTCAAGGGATTGCCTGGATTTGTCCTCAAACATGTGTACAATTCCATGGAATCTAAAGTAGTGTCTAGCTACGTCTTTCTGAATTGCTGAACATAACTGAGATGAGGAAGCTACAAAACTGGTGACAATACAAAGTGAGAACAACACTTTATCACCTAGTGAGCCTTATGCATTTGCCTTTAGGTATTTCAGTAGAGCCAGTGTTCACACAGCCTTTTTGAATACCACCAGGTTTGACTTACAGCTCACATGGATAACAAGTCTATCAAATCTGTTTTCAAGATGTATTTGTTACAGTTTCAAAAAGACTATGGGATGCTGAAATTCTCCAAAGATCACTTGGCTGCATAATAGAGATGAAGATACGTGATGTCCATGGCATCTCTTTGTCTAGAGCAGCAGTGCCTGATGAAAGTCCTGCTTGTGAAATCCTCAGTGTATAGTAACCAGAAAAACACTAGGTACTTGAATGTATCAGGAAGAAATGTTCTGATGTAGAAAGACTGACAGACATACCCAAGGAGATATCTTATTTGAAGCATTTGAAGGAAAAAAGAGTAAAATAAAAAAGATTTGGAACTTGGTATTCATGAGTAGACTTGTACAAATAATAGATCTTTTGGTTCAGTGGCCTTTCAGAAATGTATATAAATAGAATCTCTTGAGGTCTACTGAACATATTCAATTCCTGTTTTCTTTTTACAATGCCCTTACATATTTCTGTTTAACAAAATTGAAATGAGATATTTTGTTTTTTCAACTTCTAATCCCTCTATTTTCTGCCCAAGACTATTAATCAAATAAAATCAACAACAGTTTAATTGATCTAAAACTATTTCTTCAGCATTTTTTTTTCTTCAGAGTACACTTTGAACAGCTCTGCTTATGAATATTTTGTGCATAGGCAAAGAGTGAATATTTAAAACACTGCTTGTATAAGTAAATTTAAAAAAATAAAAGCTACAGGTCCTGAAAAGGTAAGCAATGTTTATTCAATCCATACACATGCTAAAGCATGTTTCAGTTTTAAGCATTCTCTAGCATGTGTCAAAGTTCATAAGCCAGGACAGAATCAACAACTTTCCATTGAATTAATGGTGCTTGGCTTTGGAAAGATGTAGGCATAGACTAACTAGGAATCACAGAGAAATAAAATATTTCACAATAGTTGTTGTTATAGGTACTCTAGGAATGCAGATCTAACAGGAAAAAATAGATTTTCTAAGTGACTGCTGCAAATAAATTTTTTTAGGATGAAGTACCCAAGTTATTTAGCAACAAAAAAGAATGTTGTTTATATTGGCTAGTGAAAATGTGTAAATTTCTAGCATTTGCAGAATCATAACATTTGTCTGTCTTACATAAAAAAAGGTCAATACTACCTACCATATATATTTTTTAAAAAAAGGCTTGATCTAACAGAAATGCTGGGCAATGGAAAAGTCTGGGCATCAGACTAGTATTGATGCCTTAGGTTTTAGCTTTTATATTTTTCAGATCCTGTACTGGATGAGTGTTGCAGGGAGGCCCTAAGATAAAGACAGGTTGAGCCAGAGCAACATAGGTCCGATCAATATGGCTACCACTATGTTCTCCGTTTATTTCATCTAAAATGGCTGCTTATATACATTTCTAGATAGTTTACAAATTCAGTAGCTTTTCCATTGGCACACAGCATACAAAGGAATGTAAACACACACTGTTTAATTTACTTTTAACGTGACCAAATGTGCCCACTAATAATTGCTCTCAGTGATCTCTAGAAAACCCACTATCTAACATTACTACCTTAACATCTAATTTCTCTGCGCCACAAGAAACTTTACCTGCGCAACAGCTTCAAGGCCTCAAGGCCTTCAAGGCCAAGCCTCAGCCAGGCAGGCTTCAGGTGGGTAGTTCACTTTTTTATTCAATGTCTCATTCTAAGTACAGAATGAGACTCTCAGAAAATCTGCTACAGATGAGTATATAACTCTGAACTTCATATAGACTGTTGTAAGCTCTCATCACAGTTTGGTCAGACAGAACAATCCTTCTGGGCCTGGGAGCCAAGGTCACACCATTTGCCTCAGGCTCTGGAAAGTAAAAACAAAAGTGAATTGGGGGGAGAGGCAAACCAGGGGAATGTGACTTCATTACCTGAAGCTATAATTGGACAATTAACCTCTGATATGCATATTGACCAAACTTAGATCCATCTGAGAAAACTCGTGACTGCTCTTTATCTTGGCTGTAGCCTCTGCCAGGCTTTTGTACTGCCCAAAGTGAAAAGGGCCTTTATTAAATACCCACTTTATCCTCTAACTCTGTCTAACCTCTGTTCTAGGTAGCCTCTCCAGGCATCACTATAGTCACTCAGGTAGTAGAGTATACAAAGCCTGTTGTCTGCAATGTGTACATATTTGAAATTATTAACTGAAAAAATAAATAACGAGGAAAGCCATTATGGCAAAAAATATAAAGAATTTGATGCTAAGATAACTAATTCTAAAATTCAGCCTGAATTAATTGGTGATCCTAGAGGCCTCTTCCAACTTTAATGATTCTATGAGATATGGAGAGAAAGGACATGCTTGCATAAAGTGAAAATATTCCTCCAAAAAGCTATTTTGTGCAGAGTATGTTCATTACAACTGCTGACTCACAAACTGGTATACTGGTATATGTTTATTTTTCATTGATATGAAAAATAAACAGCTCCAAAAAAAATTAAGTTTGGAAGGGACCTTTGGTGCATAAATGTCCTCTAGTGCAACCACCTTCTCAAAACAGGGCCAATTTCAATGGGGGATGAGGTTGCTCAGGGCCCTGTCCAGCTGAATCTTGGATGACCATACCAGGTTGTGTCATCTTGTCCCAGATAAGACATGAATCTACCAAGGATGAGAAATGGAAGTTATTCAGAATGAAATGGAACAAAACAGAGCAATGAAATGCCCTTCTTATTCTGAGCATGACTCAGCTGAAGTGATTTGGATTCTTTTTGAAAGGCAATATGTATCAACGAATACTCTAGGATGTCACGTAAGCAAACATGTCCCAGTGGGGATGTGTCTGAGCACTGGGGTATCTTAGGCTTGATAACACTGTTTGCAGAGCACTAAGAGGAAGTCTCTCTAGCTGTTTCATGCAACAGGAGACACATCTCTAAACTTCTGTTAGCAGTATTGTAGCTCATGAAAAGTGCATCAAATACTTTGAATTTATTAGCCTGTAATCGTGTCTCCACAGTAACAGGCATTTGTACAAAATAGGTCATGACTGTAGTTGTGGCTGTTAATTGGACATTGAGATATCTTTCTGGCTTATTTAATTGTATCTGTGAAAGGGTTTTTGTATAACCAGTATTTAGAAAGACTGTGGTCATATTTTATTTCATATATTTATACAAGATTTTTTATAATGCCAGGTATATAGAAGGACTAGAGCTGTTTCCTCATTTGCTTAATTAATTGTCCTTTTTGGCTTTACTTTGTATTTTATACCAATTCCCTAGTCTCACACCCATAGTAAGAAGAATAACTAAAAAATAATTGAATGAGGAACAAAAATATACAAAGCTCTCAATGGCTAAAAGTCCAGCATTACAATAAGATATTCACATAGCATCTAAGCTTATGTGCAGCTATGAGAAAAAAAGTAGAATCCCAAAAGCCCTTAAAAATGGTTGGTGGAGGTAGATGTTATGGAAGGTGAGTCAGAGCTTGTAAGTGAGGTATTAACAGTTGTTCTTTACTCAGTGTTAGAAAGTCTTCAAAAGTGGGTTGTGAGGACACTTTTCCTGAACTGAATGATGTATCAGTTCATCCATTGATATACACTGTCACTTCCTTAATTAGTATAGTTTGTACACTTCTAACTGATATTTACTCAAATCTTTTATCTTCTCAATTCTCTTCACTGGATTCTGTGCTCTGTATTATCATCAGTGATACCAGCATAGCTCATAGAGTAAATGTACTTCTGACTTTAAATGTTATTTATTATTTTTGTAGGTGACTGTCTTTGCTTTTTATTTAATGGCAGTCAGAATCCTGTATTTATCCCCCTTCTGATTAGTACAGAATAAATGGCAAAGATAAGTGACAGCATTTGACTTTGCCTGTTGAAACAGTGATACAGGGTAGGACACAGGAATGAATAAACAGCTGTTTGAAATTAGACATTGTGTGTGTGGAAATGGAGATGGGGAAGCCAGGGAATAGTGCATGGGCAGGTCTCAGACCTCTGCTACCTTTAATGGGATCAACTTGCTTGTGGGAAGAGACTTGAGGAATATTAAGTGGCTCATAGAACTAATAAAAGCTTTTGGAGGACTGCTTTGAAAAATGAATGCTTTCTGGCAAATGAAAGTATACCTCAGTTGCATAATACGGCTACATCCAGCAGGCTCAAAGCAACACAATAAGGGCAGCAGTGGTATTGTATAAGGGACAGAAGATAAATGAAGTATTGATTTCAGAACCAGCAAAATGCCACAAAGAGGACATACCATATTTCTATAGGGCCAGATCCTCACTTGCTGTAATTTGGTATTGTGCCATTGAAGTCAAGCTGATTTATGTCAGCTGTAGTTCTGGGCAGGTATATTTATAACAAGGAGGCATAAATAAAAGTCATGCCCAGAGTGCTTGGTAGGAGTTGATTTCCCAAAACCGAATGATGCATACACAGGCTTTACAGATTATCTGTTCTTTCAACTTACTGCAGTACTCACCTTTAGATAATTTCTGTCTTTAGCCTTTCTGAACAGCTCTTTCCCTTGCTTTCTGGAGTCCTGTTTCATCCTGATGTTCTCCAACTTAAGAAATTATTTTCCTGTGGAGGCTTAAAGGCAATTGCTAACCTGTCCTCTGCAAGCTCTCCTGGTTCATGCCATTCTTTCCTTTTGCCCCACAGAAAAGTCCATTGCATTGGGGTCTTCCTTTTGGGGTTCCTTCCTACCTGGTAAAAGGTGCCACCAAAAAGAGAGTGGCCAGTGTTGAAACAGCATAGGTCCCAGCATTATAGAACTGAGCATCAGACTTGTCTGTATGCTGAGAAAGAAATGGATCTTGGACATAAATACCTTCCTTCTACTGGTTATAAGAAGGGTAGCCCTATGTGAATGCCAGCAGTGTGCTGACAGAACATCCCACAGTACACTGCTGCCCCATTGTGACAGAGTACTGTGGGGTGCTCATCAGAGAGACATAATTTTGTACCTTTAAAAAAAAAAATAAAAAGCCTATGCACAGTCTGGTTGGTGTGCAGTGTTTTGTATTTGCAGTGAATGGCTTAGCTAAGACAACCTAGACTGCCTGAGAGTCTGCTCTGGTCTGAGTGACCTAACAAGAACAGAGACAACACTCCCATTTTTATTTAAATGAGACATATTTAGAGGGGATTGTAAAAATTCAAAGGAATACGTATCTTTGAAATATTTCTATTAAATTTCCACTGAGAGAATTTTGGACAATCACTCTGAGGTTCCTTTTTCTAGCAGTCATGGAAATGACACAAAATGTATTGTTTACATGCAATTTTATTTTGACTACACTTAATACTTGATTTTCTCTTGATTTACTAATTGTGAGATGAAAATTAAACAACAGGTTACTAAGTATTAAAATGCATTCTCGTCGTTGTTCAAAATGTTTAGGCATGCTGTATAGAATTTCCCAGGTCATATCTGTGTAATAATCTTAGGTTACTGATGAAAGAAATTTAAACAACTTTCCTGGTAGATAGAGTTGGTTTAAAATTAATTACTGAAATTCCATGATTTTTTTGTTATAACTATTTGTGTTTAGCCAATTTCTGTTTAGCTACATACCAGCTTGAATAACTCATGCTTCTTGAATAATGTTAGCATGTTTTCTGCAATCTCTTGATTGAAGGCTGTTCACACAAGTCTTCAAATCAGAGAAGATGAAAGGAAACAAAGTCATGAGACTTTTTATCTATGTATTTTTTAAAAAATCTGTCCTGTTAGTTGACTTTAATATACAATATGGGGAACCAACAGAGGAAACTACCTAACCCAAACATAAAAATTCTATTACTGTGTAAAACAGACTCATAAATCTGGAAGCCTGTATTGATTAGTTAGCAAATATTTTCCCATAAAAGCTTCAAGTCTTTTCAGTTGTTTATAATCCATGCTGGTATAATTTAGCTATAGGGCCCACTAGGGCACACTGAGTAGAAAAGAGAAAAAAAAAAAGCTCACTCTACTATTTTAGGGTAAAAAAGTGTCTCAAGTCTGTAGGTGAATTCAAAACAATATTTTATGATGAACAAGCAGTTACTTGGGATGGGAAAAAAATTCTTGGACCAAACATTTTCTTTTCTTTTACTTTCCTCTATATTTCACACATCAGATGGAAATTTGGCCAGCTAGATTTCCTGATTTTTTCTCTGCTTATGTAGAAAACTGTTGTAGAGGGCTTCCATTGTTGTTTATATTAAAGTGCAAACAACTTAAATCCTCAGAGATAATTTTCATTTTTTCTCAAAATAAATCCTTAAAAAAGTGTGTGATGAAAGAAGATTGAACATGTAAAAGACAGTAAAAGACAGTATTTTCCAGTGTTTCTTTAATTCCTTTAACTATGGAAGAAGGCTCTATACTCATTTGGGTGTCATGTATACTTTCCTGGGGACAATGGAAAAGTGGATAAATATATACATGGCAAGGCAGACTGTGAGCATGCAAATGAAATCTCACCTTTAGGGAGAAGGAAAGAAAACCTTGTTGTAGCCATTTAGTCCAAATAATACCTATTAATTTACTGAAGAAAGAGAAATATTTCTTTTAGGGTGAACTGGTTTAACAGTAGAGGTTGGGAATTTCCACAGAACAGAGCTGACTGTGAGCAAGGAATAAATTGGCTCAGCTGCTTCCTGGCAGCGTCTGTATTTCTCTTGGCCGTTGTCTACCACTGACCAAACAAAATCCATTAAAATGAATCCTGAACTTTGTTGAAAAGTCAGTGGCAATAGGTATGCCTTGAATAATGGAAATAGTAAAAGCAAGCCAAAAAGTTCACTCTTTCAATGAAGAATGTTTACTTTTCCAAATAGTTATTTAAAGAAACCCAAACAGGCATATATGTGTGGAATAAAGAAAAGAATTTGGGAGTAAGGTGTTTGGTTTTTAAAACATTTTTTTCTATTAGAAAAATAGGTCCATTTTTAAGAAGCACATCTCAGTACCATGATAACCCAGAAAATTTCAACTTACTGCTTTTAATCATGTCGATAACTTTCTCAACTGAAAATTATTCCAAGTAATTAATATTTTTATTTATTGATTTCTTCTACCATTGTGACTAAACAGTACAGAACGGAGGTAATCCTAATATGTTCTGAAGGAAGCACTTAGAGTGATAAAAATTAAACAGCTTGGCATTTTGTAAGCATTTATAACTTATATGGTATTGAAGATGTCTATAAAGTTTTACAAACATGTGGAAAGGATCTGTAGACCATAACAAACTAATTGAAACAGACACAACAGTATAAGTGAGCAAGTATACAGGCAGAGCTGAGAGAGAAGATGCTTTAATAGTAGTTGATGCATGTGACATGAATCCTCAAATCAAAAAGCTTTCTTGGCCGATCCACAGCCAAACTATCATTTCCTGGGCAGCACTAGGAGGTCAGCACCTACCTCTCACTGACCTGAGATATCAGCTGCTCTCATTGACTAGTTACAATTTCAGACAAGCATTTTTCTGCTCTCTCCTATTTACTTGTCATTTGAAAGAATTTCTTATAAATATAGGTAAGCTAGTTCTCTTTTAAGTGTCTCTTTAAATGTTTGCTGGAAGTGATGTCCTGGAAAACATTTTATGAAAATGTATCTGCTTCTGTGTTGGTACTGCTGCTCACAGTGTTGACATCAAATGTCTTGCCTTTTTAGACTCCCTTGGGTTTTTTTCTTTAAAACTTGTAAAGCTTGCAGAAGAAGATAGGCCTTTGTTGTATTTTTGCCCAGCATTGTTTTGTTCCATGTCTAGTGTTTGGTGAAAAGAAAAATAAAAAAAATACACCCCACCCCCACATATCAGTGGGTTTTAAGGATGGAGTAGGAGAAGAAAAATGAGTGAAAAAATAGAAGACAGAAGGGTGCAACAGAAATAAACTTGTGGGCTACTCAGAGTCAAGTTATCCAGAAGAAGAGACAGAGGATGTAGAGGTCATGAAGTAGGATAGTTATTGTAAGAGAACCAGGGATGACAATGTTGTGATCCAAAATACTGTGTTTAACTCTGTTAAATTGCACTGAAGAAAATATATTTTGGTCCCACAGAGTTATAGGTACTAAGTCACCCCTGTGACCTTTGTATTATATATGCCCCTTTAAGATAATCTTTACATAATACTACAAAGGAATACAATTTTACATAATACCACAATACCACAGTCTAAGAAGCAATCCGGAGATAATCCTAGTGTGTGGCTTTCCTTACAAAGTGGGTCAGAATATGCAAATTCCTCTGCTTGTGTTCCTGGGCCCTTGTCTGTGATGTGGGGATCATGGCATAAGAGTGAGCAGTGGTGGAGCTCAAATGATGAGGTATTCAGCAATTGAAAAAATTTGAAGTAAACTTCTACTTGTATGTATATGCATAATGCTGAATAATAAAAGTGCTTTCTTCTGTTCTAATGGAAAATTAGTGTGAAAAGTACTTACTATTGGGTTAGTGAGAGTCTGACTAACTATTATGTCATTGTAAAAAGGCTTGAGAAGTTGTGAAATACATCAGTGAGTCACCAGAACAGAAACTGTGGCTGCAGGAACAGGACTGAAAGAAGAGATATGATGGTATGTCAATTCTTGAATGTGGTCCTGCCTGCAGCTTGCATCTGACGTGCCTAAGGCAGTGCTCCCTGAGAGCAACTGCAGAACTGGCTGTGATGCTTCTGTTTCTGTCAAAAATCTGTGTTCCTTAGTGACAATTACATGAAAAGCTCATCTATTCTGCTTTATGATCTCACTGTGCTGCTGTAGCCTGTGGGAAAGACTGCGGTACAGCACGAATCCTGGCCAATACTTGGTGTAGAGGTTGGCCTAGATTAGGCTAGAACCCTTTCACTTGTGTCACTAGTCTCTCACTGATTCTGTCAGAGTCCAGAAGCGTGAGAAAGAAACTGCTTCAATGTTTTTCAATTTACTATAGGAAAACTCATCTTTTCATGTGTCTATTTAAAATTCAGAAAGCATATGTATTTCTCTCTATAAGCAGCTCTTGAAGTAATATTAATTTTTTTTTCTTCATTTATCTTGCATATTTCTCTCTAATTATTTCTTGTTGATCTCCCAGTACTCTGGGAGTTCTCTTACTCTGGAGTCTACAGTCTTCTGTCATCCTATGTATACACAACTTCAATGCCTTATAAAAGAGTATCTTATTGAGATGAGAGCCTGGCAATCATTTACCTATATCTTTGCAGCTTTACTCTCCACTGCTCGCTCTTTGTTTGTCATATTGATTTTGTATTTTCAGTCACCTGTTGGCCTTGAGTAGGATGAACGATTGCATATTGTTTGCATTGCAGTAATGCCTTGTGGCAATGACAATTCAGTCAGAGAGCTGGACCCTGTACAAATGTCCAGCTGGATGGATAAACCCTGAAAGAACAGTCTACCAGAAAAACAACAGTCAAAACAGGTAAATAGGACAAACTATCCTAAACAAAGAAGTTGCAGGATAAAGTTCCATTGGTTTTATTATAATAAAGAATAAATCAGTGCTGACTTAGCGAAGCGGTGAGAGGTTCAGAAGACAATGATTTTAATGAATTAATGAGAGAAAATAAACTATATTTTAACTTTATCTCATTAAAGGAACATAGAACTACAAGTGATTGGCTTTGTCACGATGTCTTTTCTTTGTCAAAGTCTTCCTGCTGCCCCAGTCAAGCCAACCTTGGCATTTTAACCCCTTTGATTATGTGAGGTGCCTTTCTTTTAGTAAGTAAACATGAAGTCACTGGAGAGGACTAATTTTTTTTTTCTCTTCAGGTATGAAAGTATCTCCATTGAAGTCCTACATGTGTACTTTGGTGTCTTCTAGGTTGCATTGTTGCTGTGTTCCATGACTTTGAAGATGACTCCAAAATGGGATGAGCAGCTCACAGCTGCCTATGTCAACTGGGATTTAGGGCACAAGAAACACATTATATCAGCTGCTCTGTGGCTTCTCTGATTTCCTTTTCACTTCAAGTTTGTCAGAAAAGAGGTGATATCTTTCTGGATTAGGTCTTAGTTATGTAAGAAGACACCTTCTCTCCCCTGTGCAATCTGCAGCCGTTGAGATAGCCTGCCAAGGCAGCAGTCTCTGGCTTGGACAGTCTTGAAACCATCTGATCATGCATCTCATCTTCACCTATGCAAGTGGCTTCCTCTGTTGATTAGATATATTCCACATCACATCAGTGTGCCCGAAAGCTGAGGGCTGCACTCAGATTCTGGTGCCACGAATAGTGTTGCTGTGTGGATATGATTATGCATGTGCTCACCAATAGAGAAATGAGAATATATATGTATTATACTGCCTCACTTCAGTGCACAGCCAAAGGATGCAGCCTCAGCTGAACAGAAGGATGAACAAACTGTTGGGCTGGTTCATGACAATTTTTGTTGTTGCCCTCTGTAACTCCCAGTGAACATGAATAGCAGCTTATGCAAGGAATCAGGCTACAGAGTTAATTGAATCATAGAATCATTTAGGCTGGAAAAGACCTTAAAGGTCATCGAGTCCAACTGTTACCCAGCACTGTCAAGTTCAACATTAAACCATGTCCCTAAGTGCTATATCTACACATCTTTTAAATACTCCAGGAATGTTTATTCAACCAGTTCCCTGGGGAGCTTATTCCAATTCTTAGCTCTTACAGCAAAATTCTTTTCCTAATATTCAATCTAAACTTCCCTTGTCAAGACTAGAGGCTATTTCCTCTTGATTATCACTTGTTACTTGGAAAAAGAAACTGACTCCCACTTTGTTACACCCCCATCAGGCAGTCGTAGAGAGCAGTAAGGTCTCCCCTGAGCCACCTTTTCTCCAGGCTAAACAACTCCAACTCTCTCAGCCACTGCTCATAAAACTTGCATTCCAGATCCTTTCCCAGCTCCATTGTCCTTCTTTGGACTCACTCCAGCACCCCAACATCCTTCTTGTAGTGACGGCCCTAAGACTGAACACAGGATTTGAGGTGTGGCCTCAACAATGCCACAGTCACTGGGAGGAGATCGTCCTGCCCTGGTCCTGCCCACTGCACACTCAGACCAGACAGCCAAAAGAAGCTGTGTCCTGCAGAAACTGGCCCTGCTTGTGTGAGTGTCTTTGCCCTTGGCAGTTAGTAGCAGCCTGCATTTGGATGGTTTTTGAGGAGTCTTTCCCAAAAACCAGAACTGCAATTTAGGAAATTTCCTCGTAGTGCATCAACCACCTTTTACAGGCCACTTTGTGGATGGAAAGCATGACCTTAAAATCTGTTCTGGAACTGCACTAATCAAGGGAAACCTGCAGTGCTTAACTTCCTAAATGGTTTTTTTTTGCTTTCTTCATGTGCCACTAATCTTTATCAAGCTGCTCTCCTGCTTGCAGGTGAATCACCTGAGATGTATTTATGTGGTAGAGCCCCTTCTGAACTTTATGTTGCATTTGTCCGTCAGTTTTGTTAGATTCCAAACTTAAAGACTGCCAGCTGGGGAATCTCAATTTGCCATGTACTTCCATGTGTCCTTCATAGTTATTTTAGCTGACAAAACATCCAAGCTTGCCCTGGAGAACACACCTAACAGGAAGAAACCTCCTAGAGTCTCCTGCTGATAGCAAACTAACTGCTTCTTGAATGTTTAGCTGCTAGTACCTTAATACTGATACATGTCTACAATTTGGGAGGATAGGAGTTAGTAAGTGAACTTCTCTCGCTATAAACACGACATACATAATTGACACTGTTAATTTCTAGTCTAGTTGGCAAATCTTTTGTCATAAATTGCCCCACTTTCTTATTCATTAAATCAGAGTGATTTTTTTCAGTGTGAGGATTTCTGCATCTTGCTTTCAGAAATTTACCTCACACCACATCTCAGTGGAAAGTTATCCACCATGCTCAGTTCAATTTTCTGCAGCTGCCATTCCAAAGACGTGCTACTTTCCCCAGCTAGTTGAAGTTGAAATACTAATCTAGTTATTGAAAAATAATGGATGTAGAAAAACATGTACATGGTTTCTGTATGTTCTGAAATCTAAAATGCCTAGAGCTGCCCCGATTTCAAGCTCAGGAGTCATCTCAACTCAAGCTGCAGAAATTCCGGGGGGCATGTTGTTAAATAATTAATGAGTGATGTAATTTTACTGTGTATCTCATTAGCAAAATGCTGCAGGAAAGAATTAGGGAAAAGAACCTAAAGCAATCCTAGTCTTTTCTCACTACTCCATTTTTTAATTTTTTTTCTCCTAAAACTGTCATATCTAAAGAATTAATTTATAAGTGATAGGATAACAAGCTTGTATTAAATTATGGCATAAAAATCTCTGTCAAGTGATTAGAAAAATTAAGAGAATCTTTTCTGCTTCAAGTCCTATACCCCAATATGTTTTGCACAGTTTCTTTTGCAGATTGTAGGTATGTATGAATATGTATATTCACTTAATTTAAAATTATATATGTATGGGATNCTCTTTTGCAAGAAAATATATTCTGTGCCTTCCATCAAAAAAAAACCACAACATTTTAAAAAACAAGCCCCAAAACCTCAAAAACTGGAAAAAAAATACCACTTGGTCTCAAAGTTATTAAAGCTTTTTTATTAGCTCTAGCACTGTGTAATAGTCGAGTAAGCAATCAGGTTATGCAAATAATAATCTTCTTTTATCTGGAGGTATGCATCTGTAATTAAGGATGTCAGTCACCTTATCTTGTAAACAGTCTGTTCTCAGTACACAAATATGGGATCTGGTGCAGATGTGTCTGTGTATGCCAGAGCACCAATATATCATTTTTGCTGCATCTAAAGCCTGCAATTTCATGCTTAGCTCTTGGCATTGTAACCATGGTTATTTCCAGTTAGATGCAGAATACAGAGGCTTCAGCAGATGAGTTTTACTCAGACCTCTGGCAATCAAAAACCAGAAAATCTCCAGAATATATAAACAGAACATGGTAGCTATATTAGCATTATTTACTACCAGATACGTGAGGTTTCGACTTTATTGGAGTTTTTTCCTCAACTTCTTTGCAAGCCAAGAGGACTGTTAAGTCATTTGTAAGAGAAATGGACCTCTTTTTTTGTGAGTTTTCCCTATGCAAAAAGTAAAAGCCAAAAGGTTGATATTTCTCTAAGTGTGAAGTTAAAGTGACTCATTATCTGTAGGAATGTGTTGTGGGCCGAAGCTGGGCGTGTCCCAATTTCAGGAACACTGAAATGAAGCTCGCATCACGGCAGTGAGGGAAAACTCTCTTTAATTCAAATCTGACTCCAGTTTTATACATATGTACAGAGGTCAAGAGGTTGGCTGGACAGGTCGCCACCTCTTCAACCTGGATGGCGGACATCACCATCAATCATTTCTTCTCTCAGAGGAGAAGTATGTAAACATTCTAAGAATAGATATTGTTTTCATGAAGCTGTGTGAGAAAATTCTACAGAAAGACAAAAAGACAGAAAGCTCAGGGCAACAGGCATGTATATTTTCAAATTCTGGGTTATCTTTTTTTAAATTTTACCTTAGGAGAATCTACCAGGTTGTTTCAAAATTTTTAGAAAGCATTGGAAGTTCACAGCATTGATATTAGCCTAGAATTTTCTACATTTTTATGGTCTTCCATGTGGCAGTGTTTGTTGAGCAGAAAGAATTTACAGCAGAATTAAGCATATGACCATTGCATCTTTACAGGTTGAAATAAATTACTCTGTTTCTGAGGAATGTGTGTGATTGTGATTTTTTTTCTGAAGACTGAGTGCTTATATGCATTGTCTTACAGTTTTAACTTCCTAAATGCATAGAATTTTCTGTAAACCTAATATGTTCTGTGAAAAAGTGTAATAATTTCAATCCTTATCCTCAAATAATTTTCTTTCTAATTTCCAGAAAATTTGTTCAGACTTGAGTGGGCTGGATATTTTCATTAGGAGTCACCAGGTACCATGCTGTAGACATTATAAGTTTTCCATGCAGCAGCTTAAGAACATTTCTTGTCAGGAACAGGAAGGAGAAATAACATCCTTCCAAAATAAAATTGGATTATCCTCTTAAATGACAATATCTACTGTAAAGAAAAAAGATGGCATGAGCATGAGCTCAACCTTTCAAACAAAACCATTTATTCCATATCTGTTATTTTTATTCATTTTCTGTAGCCCTGACCTGGTAAATGGAGGTTACTCTGAAGGCTGTACTTAATAACTGCTGTTATTATTCACCATACTCTATCCTGAATGAGTGAGACACATTGGAGACATGTCACCAGAGTCAAAAATCAATTCCAGAAGAATTTGAGACCCTTGGCATCAGTCTGCCACTGAATTTTGTGGAGAAGGATAGTGAGCGTGTGTACTTGTCAGCATTCAAAACAGCTGGCATTGTAGCATGCATTTAATCTCTGCAGGTCTGAGGAAGCAGCATAGAGCATGGGGAAGAGCCAAGTGGGAGCTGCAGCACTGGAACAGACAAGGAAAGGCATTAGAGTAGCTGGAGCTGACCCACTTGCAGTCGTGCATGAAAAAATCCACAAGCATGAAAAAATCCACAAGCACTTTACATGAGGCCACAAAGTGTGGTTATGGGAAGGGAAATGTGGCACTAAGTTAAAAAACCCCAGATTAAAGAAATCAGGCAGAGTAATTTTACTAGTTCAGGGTTTTCCTTAGGGCTGAATAGTGAGGGGCAGAGTTTAAATGTAATGCAGAGCCAGGAAAAACAGCTGGAAATGCCAACAACAGAAGACAGAGAGAGAGGCTCTCCTACATCCTAGTCAAGTGCAAAACCCCACAGGGAAATGGAGGATTCTTTCAGGTTTGAATACATTCCTTTAAAATGTGGCATATCCAGCAGATTCTGCTCCACCATGTGTCTGTGTTATTTGTGTTTTGGTACCAGAGCTAAAGGCTGTTTTCACATCAATTCCTTTGTCCTGAACAGATAAATTATCAAAAAGCTGGTGCTTTCTTCAAGAGCTTACAGACATGGGATATAACAATAGATCTCAAAAAATGAGGAGAGAACAACAAGGGGAAAGGGTAGGCTTCCAAACAGAGCACAAAGGAAATCTTCAGGATTCCACAAGGATGACATTTTCATCATTCATGGAGTAATGGCTATAAAATGAAAGAAGAGAGATACAGGTTAGATATTAGAAATGAATTTGTTATTGTCATGGTGGGGAGACACTGGAACAAGTTGCCTAAAAAAATTGTGGATGTCCCATCCCTGGAAGTGTTCAAGGACAGGCTGTATGTAGTTCAAGTGTGTGCTTATCTTTAAAATATGCAAACCTTGCTCTGTTTCACCTCATTTGAAAATTTATAGGATGTAGGATCTTCATTACAAAATTCAGTAGATCTGAAGTAAGCAAAACCATTACCCATTGTGATTGGAGTCCAATGGTCAATATGTCCTGGAGCCAAACCCCCAAACTTTGGTTTAGATTAAAGTAGCACTTGGCGAAACTTTATAGTGAACCAGCTCTGGACTATGCTTTTCTGTTCAAATACTGAAATCTGCTACACCTACCTCATTCATATAGCCTGGCTGCAATGGAAAAGAGGGTGTTGACACTTCCAGATGAATTTTTCTTTGAATTTTTGAATTTGTCTGAACTTAAATTTCAAAGCAAAACTCAGAGTGTGTGAGATCAAATAAACGAAAAGCCAAAAGTCTGCATGAAACCCTGCAACATGAAATAACTGAGTCCTTGCACAGATTTGCTTACTATCTAAAAATAGTTCAATCTCATCTCTATTCAGAATCTCCAGTGATAGCAGAAGGAGTGATATAAAGACCAAGAGGCACATGAGAAGCTAAGTCAGAGGCTTGAAAGGAAGCCAAGAGAAAAGAAACACTGTAACTGTGATGTGAACTTTGTCCCTCCTTGAAATGGCATTTAAGTGCAGTGACTGTGGTACTTTCTGTAAATGGATTATCACGCACTCTCCTAAAGCTGTGTGTGTGCCCTCTGTGAGTGATTGAGGTGTATGTGCTATCCAGGTAACAGACTAGAGGTGTTTTGCTTTTTTTAAAAAAAGAACAAAAATTATTATGTAAGTATGGTGGAACAAAGCCAGCAAAAACAACAAAAAAGTGAAGGAGAAGGGTTTACTAATTTAAATAATAATAGAAGTCTTCCATAGGCAGTTCAGTACTGAAGTTGTTGCTATTTGAAATAGCTTCATTTTACTATGAATCTGAGGCAGCGACCATCAAATTATTTATCTTTTTTTCTGATGGGTAATCCTTCAGCTGTTATTTACACTGCAGCCTAAATTACATTTGCTGCCTTGCAAGGGAGAAGACAGGTCACCTGCTGCAGCCTGAATCCAGCATGCACCAGGAAAGAAAATGAGGGGACAGTGCAGAAAAAAAGAGATTTTTTTTTTTGATAGTTAAATCCTGAAATCCTGATGCATGAAATACTTCTCTTATTTTAAAGCTGGTTTCTGTCATGCCTTTTATTAGTTCTTTGAATACTTTTTAGTTGCGTATGCAGTCCCTCTTTTNCATTTTGCTTCAGATTTGGCCAATACTTAGACGCTTATTGAAATTTCAGCCAGCTGATTGTTGTCATGGTTGAACCTGGGCTGTGTGTAACTATTTGCAGGGTCAGGACCTTTTTTCAGACATTCATCCTTTTCATTTTTCTATTACTGCCAGTTGAACTAGTTTCTCAATATTTTTTTTTTAACAAGTGTCTAATATTTTCTGTCTAGCACTATTGACTAATTCCCACTTCTCTTTTGACTGACTGGTCTCTTTAATTTACAAAGAACAACCTCTTCATTTATTATAATTTTGCTATGTCTATAAACTACTGATTTAAAATGTTTGTCACTATTATTTTGTTCTTCTGGACATACTTTCTGGTGCTTTGTTTGTTTGGTTTTTTAAAAAATACAAATAAAATGTCAGAAATCATGCTCTGAGACATAAGACAGATTTTAATTTTTATTAATTTTTCTGGTTTTTTTTGTTTTTCATTTCTGCCACTTTTGTAACTCAGGGAATTTTTTAGTGCTCTTGCAAATCATCAATGGCTTTGCTAACCAGCCAGCAACGACAGTAAAATCTCTGCCAGACAACCAGAGAATAAATTTTTAGTTGTTGCACAAAAAATGCTTTACAGAACTGGATAGCACATATATAACTACTGGAAACTCTAGTATGAGAAATTCCACATTCATTATCAGTTTGTACAGTCAGATGCAAACTATCTCAAGACTTTGGTGTTCATTTACAGAGCAACTAATAAAATGTCTGAGTTTTTTTAGGATTTGAAATAACCATTAAAATGTAGGAAATATTTATTGAAGACTATATGCAGCTGTATAATTCCTTGACAAACCTGTCAAACAGATTTCCATCCTTAGCTACAGTGTAATCTCAGATTCCTATAAAAAGTGAGGCTGTTTAATGTTTACCTTATGTTACAAGCCATGAGAAGTTAGTCACAATGCAATGTAATAGACAAAATCTCCAGATTTTTTTTGTTTTACTCGCTATATTGAAAATATATAAGCCAAAGACATTTTCTGTGGTAAAGCAACAATTATGACTTTGGATTTATGATATTATGACCAGCTGGAAAATTTAGTTAATGTAGCAAGACTTCTAATTGCTACCTTAGACCTTGATCCTTATCATTATGCTAATCCTTTTACTATAACAGTCAATCAATTAATATTTTTTCCCCCACACAATTATATTTCTATTAGATTAATATGTGTTTTCAACGTAGTGCTCTGGTAACTGATTTTTTATTTATATCTAAAGAATTCCTGACTGCCCTTAAGTACAAAAAGTCACATCAAAGAAATATGAAGGTACACAGTGAAATACTGTTTTCTGTTACAGGGTAGGGGGCTCATAACCCAGAGAGCCTCAGCCCCTGTGAGGGGCAGATCTATCTTGGGCCAGGCAGCTTGCAGGTCTGGGCCACAGCGCTGGAGCCTGCAGACTTTGGGATGTTGTGGGGCCAGCAGTCCTGCACTATACATCACTATAGGTCAGTGGTGCTAAATGTAATACTCCCATGGTAATAGCAGCCAGCAGCTCCTCTGGGTCCCAGGCAGGAAGCTTTCCAGGAAGCTCTTTTCTTTTCTTCTTTTCTTCTTTTTT